>OV050032.1:17949855-18337355 GCA_920105625.2 Clusia tigrina
CCGAAGATGTTCCGAGATTCTCGGGATTTGCAATTTTTCCATGTCTCAATTGATCGTTTCAAGCAAATATTTTCATACGGAACATATTTTTAACAGGGCCGATTAATACCTTTGTGTGTGGAGAAGAATATATCCATTCACATAAAGTTCCGATTTTTTCATCCGCCTTTTCTGAGACATTACACAATTTATCCAATTGGAAATTAATGATTGCGCCAAATAATTTTATTGGAATGATTTTCATGTACACACATAAATATTGGAATTCAAGAGATATTAAAATTTTCTTCACCACTAACTACAAAATTTTCATGGGCCATTTCAGAATTATTGGTAACAATAAAAAATGGCAAAATCGAGGAGTTTAACATGCTTATTCCCAAAGTGTAGTTCCATGTTCCAACAAGAAATCCACTCAACATGTCATTTTACAGCAATTGGGCTGTACTTGTCCAGCGGTATGGCTGGAGTACTATTAATTTGAAGTTTATTTAGAACTATAACTCAAAAACTCTCCAGTGAAATGTTCGACTTTCATATTTGGAAAGACATTATTTTATCTTATATTTCAAAATGTTTCTCTATGTCGATAAGACCAATGACTGCAATAAACTTGCACACCAGTCCTGCACTGAAACCCTTTGATACACGAATTTATGTACAGTTCTCGTATGAACAGTCCATCAAACTGTATGTTTCAAAAAATAACTTTAAAAATTCACTGAAACTTGGTATGCTGTCTTTTCCAGTGACTGTTTAATTTGACTGCAAAAGTCTGCAGGATTTTTCTATCTCTGTTTCAAGACAATATGTTGTCAGTTTATATTTTCGCACAAAACATCCACTCGTACAAGTACAATCCACGTTTCTGTTGGTAGAGACTTCATGACCTCTTCGCACACGTCCTCATCAGAAGTGTTTTCTGCAATGGAAGGATTTGTTTCAATATTCAGAGATTTCCTTATATAGGAACTTAATTAAATATCATGAACACACCAAAGTAGTTAACAGGATAATAATATAAAAATATAATAATAGAATAATAAAGGAAGAAACAACATTTTTTTCCTTTTCTAAGTGTGCCACATTAAATATAAGTTATCTTAGATTATTTTATATACAAATAAATTGAAAATATTGCCTTGATCCTCGTACACAGTCCTAATAATAATCTTGCTTTTTTGAACGAACATTATTATAATTAAATATGAACGGGGTGATCTGAAGAGATGGAAAAAATCACTTTCCTCTTCTGTTTATAATATGCTTTCTCCAGTTGCCTGTAGACTATGAAAGGTGGGATTTACTTTGATTGGATGGTGTGGATGTATATTGTTTACGTCGGCTTTTGTTATCTAGCCTAGCAATCGCGGATTTCCGGTTTCAAATGCCGCCCAGGGCATGGCCTTGAAATTGTTCTTTCCAAACGCGATTCTATTCGATTCAAAGGACTCCATCTTCAAAATCATTTATAATTCATTATGGTTTAATGTGAATAAATATATTTTTTATAACAACTGTTAATTATATTTATTTAATATATCAATTCTATTTGATTTAGACTACATTTACTGAATAGATTAAACATTATTTTAGATTTTTTTAGTTCTCTACTTTCTATGTTAGAGAGGCAGGGGATTTTCTTTGATATGAAAAGTATTTCGTTTAATTGGCGAAAATCTGATGAAAATTACCAAATTCGGTCAATTAGTTCCGCAACTCCGTGTGTTCTTTAGTACTTTTAGTTAATATATGTGGGGGCGGGGATGTTCGTACTGTATTTGACATATTTTGAATATTTCTCCTATTATTAAAGAGACTTAAAAATTCACAACATTATTAATTCTAAACCAATCCTAACAACTTCTGCACTTGGGAAGTTTATGCTGTAGCTAACAATTGAGATAGGCGTGTCCGTCTTACAGTAAACTCTGAGTACTGTGAAGACAAATTATCGAAATTTTCAGCCCATATTTCGGTGGATATACTCTTATTACGGAGCCACATATTAGTAGACATATCTGAACAAACATGAAAGAAGGAACAGCAAAACGCACTTGTGCACTACTATGTCGAATTAGTCGATGCAGTGAGGCAGACTAAGAATTCCACACATGTCCACAGTTGCCAGATTTCATTCGTTCATTCATCTGTTGCAAAAAGCTCTAAGTTAGCATTGTTGTGGTGGTCCATTAAAGTACTCCTACTGGACCTGGTAATGCTGAGCAATTAAATTTCAGCTTGTTGCCTCAGCAACTGCCGTTGCAGTATATCAAATAGATTTGCAGCTGTATTGAAGTCGGAACGGTTTTTACTGTCAGACAATTCCGAAATGAGGAATTACAGTTTTAAATGAAACTGAACCTCCATTCGCAGACATACCCACAAACCAAACAAGAACACAATACTAGCTCTGGAGTAGCTCTCCAGGTAAAATTTGCTCAACCAAACATGTTGGAGTCGAAGATTAAAGAAGCCTCGTTTGTGCAGCCCCGATACTCCTTTGTATTTGTGAAAATCAGCGCAATATTGTATGCTGGCTTTTTCAAGCCAACTGCACCATTTTCCGTCTTCTGTCTCATTTTGGGCAGCCAACCTAGAGAGCCTGCCAATCAGTCGCCTTTGGGGTGGATGCGTGGCGATGCACGTGAACGTACTGAAACACGTTAGCAACTGCGAAAGGATGCTCCATCACTCTGCCCCAAAATGTGCGCTTCCGTTGCGGCATATCAAAACTTCCACCATGTCGGGTGGTGCTTTCGGTGGAATTAATGTTTCCTTTAATCAAATAAAAGTGTGTGTACAGCCATGTGTGCAGCCGCCGCTTTTGCCGAAAAATGCAATTTAACTTGTTTTCGCTGGCTTCGTTTCTATCGCGATGCAGTTGGCTGCGATCCGGCAATTTCATTGTTTTATAAGTGAGCGGCTTGGAGAACGTACGGCGCTAAAGTGTTAAGCGCTTTCTTAATTTGCTTGCTACGTGGCAGCTAAATTAAAGTTTTTTGTTGATTTATGTGCAAACGGATGTGTGTTCGCGTATCTTGCGGCAAGGGGAGATCTTGGGAGTTCGAGTTTGTGTGTGTCTGCATACAAAAAGGATACTGTAAAATCCTGGGGCATACATGATGCTGCGTGTGGATGTCTCTAAATGACTGTGAATGTTTAAAACGCTACGAAGGCAATTTCTGTATTGTTTTTAATAAAGGTTTTTGATCAATAAATACAGTTCTTCCTGGTCTAAGATTTGCTCGTTGTATACGGTATCTCCAAGCCGTTTCTCATCAGCATTTTTATAACTGCCGCATTCGTGTCTCTGTGTTATTTGATGTCCCATCACTTGCAATTTTCGAAAGCTTCGCCGATAGTCTCTGCTGCATAAAGCCACTACGCCAGCGCAATTGTCTCCTTTCCCACCTCATTCATTTTCTCTAATTCATTCTGTGTACATGCTAATTGCAGATGTCCTTACTTGTATCTTCCTGTTCGTGCCACTTCCACTTAAATAAATTGAAATTTCTCCTTTAATTCGCTACGCATACCTTTGCTGTCCAAGCGTCTTACAACCACTTTTCGAGAACCAACATTTTGTTCGTAAAATGTAGATCATTGCGAATAAAAAGCTTTTGAGTCCTTTAATAATTACCTAAGTGAAACTTTATTGTTATTCAATTGCACTTTCTTAATTTGTTGGCGTTATCTTTGCGCTGCAAATAGCTCTCATTGAAACCACAATTAAAACGCTTCAGTCAATGCAGCAGCGCTGTGTTAGGCAAACAAATTCAATTGCCATCACAGCAAGCCCGGTCAAAGGGCAAACTATGCAGCTCCAACCGGCAATCAACTTCGGAAAGTGCAAGTTTTCTGATCCGTAAACCCTTTAAGTAGCAGCAGAGGCAACTCCGAATTCAACTACTACCAACAACTGAAAATGCAAGCTTTTAATTTTGATACAAATTGTGAAAGGCTAATCCGATTTCTGGGCGCTCAGTACGATGTGGCAAGTATACACAGCTGCAAAGATGTACGCAGCATCCCTCTTAGAGTTGCCCTGCACAATGGAACAGAATCGTATTTTGGCTACACAAAAGTCCAAAAAAGATTCCAAAAGAGATCAAATAAATGAAAAATGTTGTAGAATTTTATCTGGATCATTTTCTTAAACCCACTTTCCATATGATTCCTCTTTTTAAATCAAGAATCATAATGACTATCAGGCTGAATTTTTTTCTATAGTGCCGAAATATATTATTGCATTTGCATTTGGGGTTTGGCGTGTCACTTCAACACTTCATGCTTGCATTAAAATTTCATCCTGATTGTTGTGTGGTCCTTAACGATTTGTTCGGTTCATCCCGCTGTTTGCTCCACGGTACCTCCTTGCGAATAGCTGAATATATCTGGCACAATTTAATAATGGTAATAATAGCAGTTAAGTACTTGATAAGTATTTATAGCGAATAGAGTGAAAAATTACACACTCCCTCCGATGTCCCTTTTAAATCATCAGCGGGAGTGAGAAGGGGGGGCCAAAATTCTTCCATCTATTAATAGGTGCTCGCTATGCTTTAAAGTTTAAACTGTGAACGCTCCTTGCTGCTTCTGACGTTGTTATTGTTGTTGTTGTTGTTTGAGAAGCTAAGTAAACTTTTTTTCCAAGGCAGAGATGAGTGGAGAGTAAGAGCAATAGTAGAAA
Source organism: Clusia tigrina (assembly GCA_920105625.2). Lineage (NCBI taxonomy): Eukaryota > Metazoa > Arthropoda > Insecta > Diptera > Clusiidae > Clusia > Clusia tigrina. Next base: position 17,954,549 of record OV050032.1, read on the forward strand.
TGGTGTGAAGCAGCTCCGGTTTCCGGTTTATTGGCTATATGTAAACTTAGTAACGTTGCACAAGCTGTTCACTTCCTTGCACACACCTTGCCATACCATTCATTGCCATTAATGTGCACATGAAACGTAGACAATGCGGTGGTTGCTAGTCTTACCCTGCACTAGCATTTCGTCTTGACTCTGCTCGCTGCTGGCTGTGGGTTTATCGGTACTCATGAAGTGGATCGAATTTGTGTTATCTCCCGCTCTCACCGCCTCAGGGCAACTGTAGATGCGGTCTTTTATATGGAGCAGATTTGCTGCAGAATTTAAAAATTCATGCACACGATTAATGCTATCAACAGCAGCTAATCCTTTGAAATTTTTGCGCCAGGTTTTGCAACAGTTCGCTGCAATGGCAACTTACTTCAGTGTCTTGTTGACAAAAATGATTTTCTATTAATCTGTAGTTATTATTTATACTTCAATGTATTTTTGACAAAATTGTGTAGTTAAGTTTCGCTGTATAAGATATGCATATACTTTTTGCATGAACTGCCGAAACTGTCTTCGCATAAGGTTGAGGTTGAGGATGAGCAGAAAACTACTGCCACGGGAATCAGCAGAGTTCCTATAGAGAAATCTTGCATTGATAAAAGTAGAGAATACCTGATAAGAAGGTAATTCATAGTGTGATTGTACCACTGTTCTCAATTTACTCGTTTGATTGGGTTCCTCATTTCGTACTCATGACACTTCATTATCTATTTTACATTTAGCGCGGTAGCTCACAGCTCCATTTCTTTGTGTGCATTGAATAAATGGATTTAACCTTAAATCCCAAGGAAACGCACACAATCGCAATGTACGTTTTCAATTTGGTTTTTGGCAATATTGCATTTGATAACTGCATTTTAGTGAGAATACTTCGTTTTTGTGCAAATTTGCATTTCAAGGAGTCTCAGTGTTTAGTTTAGCCACACCTTGTGTGGATTTAGATGCATGCATCCCTAATGTACTGCACATTAAGGCCAGTGGTAGAATTTAAATTCACTTTTCCTCAAAAAGGCTCTTGTATTGAGGACCTGCACTTTTCGCCAATATTAAATATAATTTTATTTCATTTCCTGCGATTTGCCTTGTCGGACAGTCGCATGTGGTTTGCGAGCTGCTTGGCCAGTTATCACGCCAGACCGTTTTAATTACTTGCATGGCCTTTTTAACACCATCACAGCTTCATTAAAATACAATTTTAATTTGAAGCCGAAAACCATGTTAAATAAAATATGATTTCCAATTGTCAGTGCGTTAAATTTTCAGGGAATTGATTGGTAGGCCGCATGCCGAAACCGCACTGATGGGTGGATAAGAGCATCAGGGCCCGTTGTTAAATAATCCAATTAAATTAAAGTACTTTCATATATGTGCTCATGCGGTTGCACGCAAGCACACAAATTGTTAATTATAGATACTGCAAATGTTGCAATAGGTAGGCAGGAAGGGCGGTTAGACATCAGTCCAGAAATAACATTTATGATTTCAGTTGCGAACTCAGTTTGTAGGCTGTGCAAATTATAATTTGAAATCAATCCTCTTAAAAAATTAAGCCAAAATTCCATAATACAATAAAATTAGGACCTTCGTTAAGAGGAATTTTAGTTACTCTATGCATTAAAGTGTATATGACGTGTAGTAGCGAACGGCGTAAGTTGCCCAAATGGAAAACATACGTGGCTGTCAGTCTGTAAACCCTCCAACAGAAACACCAGGCGTAAGCACTTGCAAACTATGTAGATTCACAAAACGGTTGCCATTAACTTCATGGACAGTTGTCCCACACATAAATGGCAGACAACTGAGCAGCTGAGAGAACATTTAAATTGACACGTTTCCGTTGTGTGCAGTAATAGCAAATATCGAATCACTTTTCTCATAATCATTGAAATAAGAACACTAAGTAGACTAAGCCTTTAAGCGTGAGCGATCTTAACGCCAATATAACAGCAACATCCCACCGGAGCTAAGCTGGATCAAGCTTGCTTAAGTGGCGGTTTAAACATTCAACAGCTTAAAAGGAGCGATGGTATGCTTTCTTTGTTGAGTACTGATACCGCGCTCCTTAATGGGTTGTCACTCATACGCCCTGTATACCGGAGTCATTGGGTTTGTAATTATATATTGCATTTTTCGATATTTACACATATATTCTTGCATAGTTTTATTAATTGCTCGGTATTAAAATCGCTTGATGTTAACATTTTCCGCTCAGAGAATTGGAAAAAACTGTCGTAGAGAATGCAGCATTATAAGGTACGTGATTGGTAAACAGCTGACAATATTAATAATAAAAAAAACAAAAGAAACAAAGAAAATGCAAAAAAACAAACGTTACGAAAAGAAATTGCAATTGTCATCAACATGGCTGCATTGGCCACATTGTCCTGCAATAAAGGATTTGCATGCAGTCCTGTCAATTTGATTTTGCTGCTGGTGCAAATTTTCCCTATACATGTCTACGTCCACTTCGACACTCATTTTCATTTCCACTTTTGCTTTGGCATTATAATTTTTAAAGCAATTTCCTCCATGTCCTTCTTACAACTATATTAGTACAGAGCAATTGGTTATGGCGATTGCAATGGAAGCATTTTATTTTGTTGACATATACTCCTACAATGCCACACAAAAAAGTCTTTTCCAATTGTACGACGAGGACCAAATAACCTTTCCACCATATCCTTTTAGTGTGACTGCTCAAATCTGGACAACTCACTCTTTCCTTTTAAACGCAATTTCCTCATTGTATATGGCTGACAATCCTAGGCTTGTCTCGTAAAGAACTTATTTGAGTGACAGCCTTCCATTATGTGCGTACGCATCACTCCTAGGGCTGTTACGAGTGCGAAATAAATGTTGAATGAATGCTTGCAATAGCTATTTTAAATACTGAACTTTAAACATATTTCTTGAACGTTCTTGATGATTGTTAAGTGTGATAATTACAGTTGCATACAGCCCAGCAGATGAGTCACAGTGAGTAAGTATTTTCCAGAGCTCCTCAACCAATTATTTGCAATATCCTTTTTTCACTTATTGATCAGTTGGTTATACATATTTTGTTTTATTTCCATTGTCCATTCAGTGGATGGTTTGCAGTTGCTATGCACTGCGGTGAATTGTTGCAATGCATTATTTGGCGTGCAACTTCACACAATTGCTGGTACTGTTTCCGTTCTGTACCAGCTTTTATTATCATATTCCTTTGCGCGCTTACACCTGGTATTCTGAATTACAGAAGTTGCAAGTAACTACTACGCTGCTTGTCCTCGTCATGTTGCATTAAAGTGCACTGTATTGGTGGCCAGCACTTGAACTGCATAAACTTCGGTCATAGCAAATTGCACAAGTGCGGTAAGTTGGCATTTAAATTATTTAAATTATGATGCTCTTCTTCCGCTTCAACTTTTCCATTACAGCAATTTTCATCTTACTAACAACTTTCGTGGCCACTTAATGTCCTTAGATGCAGAGGCATTTGTTTTCTTTTCTCCCTTTTCCTTTTTTTCTTCTTTTCAGATTTTTGTTGTTGTTGTATCGATTGTTTTATTTCTTTGTTGCATTTGTTATCTTGTGGAATATTATTTTTGCGTTCTTGTTGTTGTAATTGCTTTTGCTTTTATTGGCCGCACAAAACAGTAGCAAAACAAATGCTTAAAGAAAGCGCATTACTATTTTGTTTATCCTGGCAACTGAAAGCTTTGTTGTCAGACTAGTGCTCTAATATAAAAAACATACAGGAAAACCCAAATTGAAAAAACAGAACAAAAAACCTGCAAAAGCAAAACAAACCGGTCCGAACTGCCACACAAGTGAATTCTTTTTTATCATAAATGTGGAGGCAATTCTTTGCGTAACGTATCACACAATCGCAATCGCAATAACAAAAACAATAACAATTGGCGTTAGTCGTAGAACAATGGCCCGCCTGCAGTTTCCATTGTTCTTATGCAGCCATTGTGGGACTGTTTTTGTATTTTTATTTTTCTTGCTGTTGTTTTTGTTTATAGAAGTCCAGCAGCCTATCCGCGAAACACAACATGGTCCGTCCTCCACCCCTTTAGTTTTTGTACATTTCTTTCATAGTCTAGTTGTCAACATCATCCGTTTACACATTTAGTTACAGCTTGTGTGTTGCTCCATCCATGCTTAGCAGCTTTTTTAGTTTACCAGTTCTTGCGCACATTTTATTTGAGATTATGTCAGAGCTTGCCAATACGACTCCTAAAACACGACGGTACTTTCACAGTGCATGCTAGTTCATCTTTCTTACCAAAGACATTTTTCTGTGGACTATTATGACTCCTACGCCACAATTATTCAATTATAAACTCTATCAAATCCCAGTTTACTGGGGATCCGACAAATTGGAATGTTAACCGTTAAGTTAAGAATATGTTGCATAAAAGAAATATGAATATCAACTTCATATAACCCACAGGACTTGCATGTCTCTTGTAGGATTTATCCAAAAAACTACTTATGTCCTTGGAAAGATTCAGAGATCAGTGAAATGGTTAAGTTCACACCATCGGCAGCACTTAAAGTGGTCATAGAACACTTGGCGACTTCCGTAGCACGGAATATTTCTTTTCCAAGCAGAGGCACACAGAGAGATTCAATATTGGTAAAGTCCTGATAGAGATTTGGGGGCGGGGACATTTTAAAGGTAATCAATCCACAACATAAGAGCGAATATAGAATTGCACTAGTCAGACTATTGCAATGTTTTCCAGGCAGACTTCAATTCAACACACAAAGCCATGATCTATGTACCTCAGGGGAATTCTGGTATCTGTGTTTTCACTGATTGTGAGGCTAGTCATCTGCCTCAGTAGCAGCTGGCATGGCCTCATACTAATACACTTTAAGTATTGATTTAATGATCTCTTCATTAGACTTTTGCTACAAGAAGAGATAGTAAAACTTTCAAATTTCGTGGGAGATTTATCAGAGTTTGATCGCAATCGCAGATACTGGCTAACACCACTTAACATACTCGTACAACCTCTAAGAACTAGACCGGTAGGGGTTTTAATTGGTCACTGCCCAATGAAACGTTCGCTTTAAGAAAGGGAATTGAAATATTCCCGTATAAATTTGATATATAGTTGTATATTAAAAGACTTTGTCTTATTGTATAACTTTAAACAAAAAACTGAAATTTTCAAGAATTTTTGGTGATATGGATGATCTCATCTGTACTCGCCACGTTCTCGGTAAGAGAAGGAAAACTCTTCCGCGAAGCCACCTTTTTGATGGTTGAACAGGATTGATGTTGACAGCCTTCTCAATTATATTACAAGCACAGAATATTTCCTTGATTGAACGGCAAGGACTGAAACCTACTGGTCGCACAATAAACCTCACTGCCTTAAGGGTACCTCCCCGCGGCTGCCACTTTAATCTCACTTAAGTAAAGTTGTATACAACTACTGAAATGCATTTCTTAGTTCATTTAAATTGTCTGTAGATGCATGGAAACGCATTTGCGACATTTACTTTGTGTTCACTCGTAAACCCAATTCATGTTGTGATATTTCCTATAAATGAAATTTCCTTCTCGCTTGTTCGTTTCATTGAATACCCACTTAAATTAAAATGCGAGAAATCATATGATATTTTTGTGAATTTCAAACTGAAGGAAATATTCAACCCCACAGGCATTATGGTAAGAATCAGTCTAAAGTCATTGGCATTAAAAGTGGTGCTGAGCTAGTGGCATGAAAAACCAAGTCGACACACACAACATTTGTAGCAAGTACATTCAAAAATCCCAGCAGTGTGAAATCATTATTAGACAACTTAGGCGGCAATCAAACACCGCAATAAAATCGCTAAGAAAACCCCACATCGCACGCTTTAACGGCAATAAAACGGTTATGGGGAGCTGAAAAGGAAATTGTGCAGCGGTAAAAATAACTTTATACGCTGTCAATTTACCAGATTTACAATGCGAGCAGAAGAAAATCCAATTCCGCACAAATGGCGAAGACGCCATCAACTCGAAATATTGGAACGTTAGACCATTATTTAGTGGCTGCGGAGTGGAAGCAAATGCTTAAGTAATAAATAGAATCGAATTCGATTCCGTTCAGAAAGACACGCGCACTCACATATGCACACACTCGTATAAAAAGACTGCTGCAATTTTGCAACCTACCACACACATGCACACATACTCTAAAAATGCATAGAACGGTTTCCCGTTCTATGCATTTTTAGAGTACATGCGAACCTGCAAACAGGTGTCGCTGCACACACAGGCCAGGTTAGGTACGATACTCGTGTTCCTATTATTAGACCGAGAGTGTGAATGGGTCAGCGGTTTATGGATCCGCCACACTCACGTTGACTGCACATAAGCACTGCTTAATTGCATTCCTGGCTAAATCGAACTAGCGAAATCGAGCTCTACTAAACCTTCAAAGTCCTGTGAACCGATTACGATACTACAATAAAAAACTATTAGAATCAGTCGTTTCGACCATTAGAAATACTCTACATCGTCCCATTGCTGTCACTTAATCTTAAAGATCATTACATTAAAATTACGGGTCTATCTCTGTTACGTATTGTAGGTGGGGCAGCATTTAATTTGCTCTACAAAATTCGGATTTCAATTTCTTCAGGAAACGAAAATTGTTTTAAAGTCGTATGAAATTTGTGAAACAAATATCAACTCTGCTGCTCACATCAGAATTTATATGAGTATTTCTTCCAGTCGTCCTGTAAGAATCCTTTGAGGATACTTTGTGAAAGAAATATCGACTCTAATGCTCACATCAGAATTTATATGAGTATTTCTTCCAGTCGTCCTGTAATAATCCTTTGAGGATACTTTGTGAAACAAATATCAACTCTGCTGCTCACATCAGAATTTATATGAGTATTTCTTCCAGTCGTCCTGTAAAAATCTTTTGAGGATACCTTGTGAAAGAATATCAGCTCTGCTGCTCACATCAGAATTTATATGAGTATTTCTTCCAGTCGTCCTGTAAGAATCCTTTGAGGATACTTTGTGAAACAAATATCAACTCTGCTGCTCACATCAGAATTTATATGAGTATTTCTTCCAGTCGTCCTGTAATAATCCTTTGAGGATACTTTGTGAAACAAATATCAACTCTGCTGCTCACATCAGAATTTATATGAGTATTTCTTCCAGTCGTCCTGTAAAAATCTTTTGAGGATACCTTGTGAAAGAATATCAGCTCTGCTGCTCACATCAGAATTTATATGAGTATTTCTTCCAGTCGTCCTGTAAGAATCCTTTGAGGATACTTTGTGAAAGAAATATCGATTCTAATGCTCACATCAGAATTTATATGAGTATTTCTTCCAGTCGTCCTGTAATAATCCTTTGAGGATACCTTGTGAAAGAATATCAACTCTGCTGCTCACATCAGAATTTATATGAGTATTTCTTCCAGTCGTCCTGTAAAAATCTTTTGAGGATACCTTGTGAAAGAATATCAGCTCTGCTGCTCACATCAGAATTTATATGAGTATTTCTTCCAGTCGTCCTGTAATAATCCTTTGAGGATACTTTGTGAAACAAATATCAACTCTGCTGCTCACATCAGAATTTATATGAGTATTTCTTCCAGTCGTCCTGTAAGAATCCTTTGAGGATACTTTGAAAAATTCTTTATAACATTCACAGATAAGAGAAGAAGAGGAAGATAACTGAAGAGATGAAGAGGAAGAGAGTTAGAGAGAACGAGGAAAGGGTAGAACAGGGATAAAAGGAGAATAAGTTATATAAAGGGAAAAAAATATAGAGATAGAGAAATTTTGAGGAGGCAAATATGGGGAAGAAGTAAGGAAAAACCAATTAGCATAAGGTGTTGAAAGCTCCGCACGACGTGTCCTGCTATAAGAAGGGTGGTTGCAATAGTTCAGTGTTTCCTATCAAAAGAAAGTAACGAGACGTGTTTGTAGTAGCGTAGTATATTCTGTTGCTATATGTTCGTCTGGCTTCAATTGTTGGCATACTGCCCAGCCTTGTGATATTATGAAGCATAGCATTTCATTAGAAAATTTACTCTTTCATTATTGACATTATTGCTCTCATCCTGCCCTTTATTATTTGATATTTAATCAGTAACCGTATTTCCAAGTTAGTCTCTTAGCCAATTTCCGGGAGGATTTTTTATATAGATTTATAACATTTTATACCTGTTTTATTATGATTTGAATAACATCTTCTTGATAAGCGTTGTACAAAAACCCTCCCCAACAATGTACCTCTTTCGTGACACTTTTTATTCCAAAAAAATGTGTGCGGGATCCAAATGTGAATGATTAGAAAATACAATAAAAAGTTAATTTCTTTGAGATAGTATTTCCAGTTCAATCACACCGCTCACCTTTTTACACCCCCACCCTGCTTCCGTACTTGGCGACAAACCTAATTTGATATTCTACCATTATAGGCAATTGATATTGATTTGATATGCTATTTTGTTATAACGACTTAATTGAACAGCCCATTGTCCACTTTCCGCCATACCATAATATTATTTGCCAAATCGACTTTATTCGGTCTCAAATTACCGGCCAAATAATTGTGCTACTGTCAGGCGATGTCGGCATGAATGCCTGCAATAGAACTCTGAGTTCAAGAATAGTCTGAGAAATCATTTTTGTTATGATTGCTGCACGAATGCAGGCAATTTTACGTATTTAAGTAATTTATGAACTGCAACGCCACTTCTAAATAACAACCCCAAGTGGCGCCGTCACTAAGCAATAACAAAGTACTAACCACGAAAATACGCCAACAGCCCACTGCCAGCAATTGAGGACTCAGCAGTACCAATTGCAAGAACGCTACTCCAATTAGATACCTTCGATTCCAATTAGATACGCTTCAGTGGGTAGCTTTGCTAGATTTATACAGGCCGGAGTCTTACGATCCGTCACGACAAACACATTCCCTCACTCATAGCTATGTGCGAATATATCCGTATATGTACGAGTATGTATTTGAGGTGGCCCGTGCTAGGTGGATAACTGGCTGACCTCAAACCCATCTACAGTCTGCATGTGTCTGTGCAGATATGTGTGCGCACCACTTCAGAACCGCGAACATATTTTGTGGGGTTTTGGACTACGCCGTTGCATCAAATCTTCTCGGCTGACTGGGTGGCATAATAAAGTTTGCCACTAGCAGACAAAGCGGATGTGAAATACGAGCGCATGCACACTCACGCACACGCACGCCCACGCACACGCATATATATCCATCCACATATAAATGACCACAAATGCCTTGTTAGCCATTATCTCTGTTGTACGTTTGCGAGGTTTATGCGTTTATGCCGCTTCAGTGTGCTTGCTGTGGTGGCAGAAATGCTGCCCAAATTTATGATGGGTACTTTAATAAGTATTTACGGCGAATTTAATAACCACAAATTTAAGGCAGTTTTATTTTTGCGATTAATTTAATGGAAAATAGAGAATTTAGGCCTTTTACACCTCCTACCGTGTCATTTGATCACTAAGAGCAGGATTGGACTAATGATATTGAATATACACATTAATGTTCGTACCTAAAGCTCTCAATTGAGTGAGGTAAGTTTACTGCAAGTGTTCCATGTAGACTCTCTAAGAACCGTAGGCCTTAAATTAGGTAATTCACAGTCTTTTGTGAAACCAAGAATGAAACGTGCTCAATTTTATTAATAAGAACAACTGCGGTGTGTTTACCTTTGGGTTTTTTGTTCCGAGAACATGCCACGTTTTCTCAGTTTGTGTTTCAATTATCTGGAAAAAACATGAATGACTAGGAGTGATTGTGTGACTAGGAGTGATTGTGTGACTTTTGCACCAGTCAGTCTTTGCTAGTTCGTTTTCGATCTTCTGTGTTTTCTACTTCCCTTTTATGTACTTAGTTGAATGAGCACAACCAGCAACAGTAGTAAAAATTCTTACATTAGTCCAACTCTTTTCATAGAAATAATCCCTATAGCGGAGCTCAAGAGACCATTCATTAGCTCGGATCATTATAAATGTGCAGCAGTTGTTAATGAATAATTAAATAATTAATTAATTAAATGAATAATTAGCTTTACAGCGCCAACACACAGGCTTTCACTCTTTCAAACTGCATCATTGCCTTGAAATTATGTGTCAATTAATTTGAACTGTTCTCACACATTCGCTCACACACACATATACAGTCGCTTTATTGTTCATTGTTCATGAATGCATGAAATTGATGTGGCGCGATTTTTTATTAAATTCTTTGCTTTGATTTTGGTAATTTGTTAAAAAACATTTTAAAGCTGCAAAGTGGTAATTGAGCTCCTCGCATAATAAGAAATGGATAAAGAAAACTTGGTAACATCGCATCAGTGAAATTCACTTTGATCTGAATGAACTCAATCCATGGTACTAAATTAATTCGTATGGGGCGGGGCGGGGCGTTTCGGGACGGGGCTGTATGTAGCGGCTCAAAAGTCGAGCTAGCACTTGAAAAAATGTAAAAAGCATGACATAACTGTCAGCACCCATTAACTGCTAAGGATGTCTCTCCTGCATAGCACATATGGAGCGCAGCGATTGTAAAAGGTCTTGACAAGGCAATTTATCACACAAGCGGAGAGAGAAACAGAAGCCGAATGCAGCAGCGCAAGAACATCAGAGCTCATGGGGGGCGGTTAGCCGAAAAGTCGGGCAGGGAGGCAGTTCAGCAATTCTGGCCTATAAAGTTGAACTCGTAAATCAAAGCAGAAATTTCACACAATTTTGTATGTAAAAAAAAAGAATATATATATATATATATATATATATATATATATATATATATATATATATATATATATATATACTTATATATATATATATATATATATATATATATATATATATATATATATATATATATATAGATATCTATGTGTGTATCTTTCTGTATATATGTGTGTGTCTGTGGGATGGTAGTAGGTTGTGTAAGTACAAGTGGGATTGTGTGATTGTGAACGGGCGCAGGAAGGTGTCTGCCAAAATGCAAAAAGCAGTTAAGCGTGCTCCAGCTGGCGTGGTTGTTGATGAGGCATATGCGTTGTGAAGCAGACAGTTATAAAAAGAAAGAAAATTACAGCATCACCCTCTTGGGTGTGGCATAATGTAAGGGGCAGGAGGTCATATATAAAAAATACGACCTTAGTGCTCAGTAGGGTTACAATGGAAATTTCGTTCCGAAAAAGGAGGCACTCAAGTGCTGGAAGAGGATCGATGCCAAGGCCAGCTGGTAATGGGCTTGTGTGTGTATCTGTGTGATAATATAGCAGTATAAGCACCAGCAAATGGCATTTTAATTTTGAATTTTTGTCAGCAGTTCGTAAATTTTCTAATAACTTTCTACTACACCACCCCACCACCGCAACACGCTCTACCACATACAGTCGCACTTTTTGTGTGGGACTGTATGTGGTCTGTGGTTTTTATTTTGCACCTTTTCACTGTGATTGTTATTGTAATTCTCAGCTTCTTTTATTGCTAAGCCAAGCAAATGTACGAATGCATCTTTTGCGCTCATTTGCCACATAACGAAATGTAACTCATGTTTCGAAATGTAACAATTGTTGTTCTCAATTCATATATTTCTATTTTGTCCTTGCTTGTTGTTCTTGTGTGTACTTTGGCTTGTAATTTTAATCAAGGCATTTTAATCGAGGCATTTTAATCGAGGCATTTTAATCAAGGCATTTAAATAGTTTTTTCCTTTTTTTTTATTTGCAGCCTACTGCTGCTCCTTCAACATTTCGCTATGATATAGTTCCGCACATACGAGTACATAAATAGGCGTGAAGAAAACGACCCTGAGGTAGGTATTCAAATGAATGTTTTGCTTTGCATTTTATGCCCTTTCACTGGAATGACACTTTTCTACTTTTAGTAAAACAAATCCATTTAAGATAATTTTAGAATCATATTTACCAGCGTCCCTTTTTTGTCATGCATCATGAATGAAAAGAATTTATTTAGAGTTATTCGAATAAATTATTGAACCCTACTCTCAAGTATAACATCCGCATTTCACTCGCATCCCAACAAAAGTGAAATACGTGTGAAATGTTATTCTCAATCCTCGAAAGAGTGCGAGTGTTATACACAAACTCGAATTAGCCAAATTATTCTTGAAAATATGCTGCTGCAAGAAAATAGCACAATTAATTAAATCTAAATCCATTAGCCTAATGCACATGCAGCCAAAAAAGCGCACGTATATCCAAAACAAATTACTTAAAAACATTCCACAATAACAACAGCAGCAGCAGCTGCAACAGCAGCACCAACAGCGGTAGTGACAATGGCGGCAACTGTGCAATAACAAAACACAGAACAAAGCCGAATACTGCAGGGCCCACAAAAAAGCGAGTCTAACCCACCGAAAGTCTAATTTATGAGAATCCCCATAATTCCATAAGCATAATTAGTTTTGAAACTATAAAGCGCCGCCAGGAGCTGCATCTGTAGATGTGGCCGGGAGCAGCGGCAACATCAGACGCCACACAGCCACCGACCGTGCCTTCACATTTTGTATGTTTTATCTATGGCGATATGTTGCCTGCCACACAAAAAGATGCCACTGCACACAAACACCGTCCGCAATAAATGGCACAGCGGCCGGCCCAATGAGTGAGCGCGCCAGACGGACTGTGTGCAGCGCAGCTACCGAACAGAATCAAAAGAATTGATTGAAATTGCTTGAGACATACGCACACACAGGAACATACACCGAGACACCGCCGGGCGCTCCTTTGGGCACAAGTTCAGCACTATGGCGACGGCAGCAAATCTCTCGCATACAATCAGGCGCAAAGTACGCAGAAGAAAGTTTTTTGCAAGTAGGTAAAAACTACGAAAATGACATCACGAAGGATGTGCGCTTTTGCGGCAGTCTAACAGTCTAATTGTGTGTGCTAAACGTGTGTCTCTCTGTGTGTGTGTGTGTGTGTTTGCCTGTAAATACTCCGCTCACCGCACTCAGCTAAATAAATACGTGCTCTGTTCGCATGCAGGAACAACAACGCCACCAAAAATAAAACAGAAAAACAACTACACAGACCCACTCAGACGTGGCGTCATGTCGGCCGCAACACGGAACGCTGCGTCTGGAAACTCCAACACTTGCACAAAGGTATTTTTTGGAGCACTCACCTCTTTTTTCACATATTTGTGATCCTTAAAATTTCGGACTACGTACAGAGTGGGCGGCAGCAATGCATAATTTGGCCAATTTTTTATCATTTCTGTTATGCATTCAATGCATTTGTGACCATTATTTTCGTTTTTCATTTTCATTTCCATTTTCAAGTTCTTTGATGTTCTTTGGCATTCTAAGATTTTCCACAAGCTTCCATGACAATAATTCGTGGCCGCTCTCCGACACGTTCCAGGCAGCGCTCACCCTGCAGGCTACTGGACTGATTGCGATAAAATTGCATTTTCTCATTCTTATCTAAAACGGCGCTAATAGAGTTCCAAATTTATGGCAGCAAAGTTTTATTATGACAATTCCGTACACTTAAAGAAGATTTATTGCCGAAAAATAGTTTTTCCACTTAGTTGAATAATTAAATGACAAATAGAAGCAATTACCCTTGCAATAACATACGCACACCCCTCAGCATGCAAAGAAGGTTGCACTGAGTGGGAGTGGCCAAGGTACACATATTACTCTTTCAGAACCTATTCTTCAGCATCTGTTTCTATAAGGACTGGAGACCTATAGCGCAAAATTGACGCGCTTAAGAGCTTTATGGCACAATATATGGGGGCTCGACAGTGTCTGACTAATGATGACCTTAACAGTGACTGATTGGTGACCGGTGATTTGGCGACAGTGTCTTTCAATTGCGACCGAAGTCACTGGTTGCTCACACTTCAAGGTCGAAGATCTTAAGAAACTTGTTATAAAGTAGATACATTTTCGAGACGAAACGTAACGATAGCGATTGGACGAACGTCTGCACTCGTTACGTCGATTTTGACATTTAACCCAAATTGTGACGCAATCAAACACATCGACGGGTGGCTTTTTACATAAATTGCAAGCTCATCCCTCATAGCGGCTATTAAATCGTATCAAAACTCCGTCATTTTAATTTATTTTTTTTCTGAAAATATCAAGCATATCAACCAATCAGCTGTTGTGACGAGTAGCAGACGTTTGCAGTTCGGTTCTAACTGAACCGAACGTCACGTCTAAATGCTTCGTGCAGTTGCGATCAAATACGTACGGCCATTTTGGCTATTAACATTGATTCACATATGCTTGAACTTACTCGTTACGTCTCGTCTCGTCTATTTTGGTTAGCCCTTTACTTGTAAAAGGCTTTGTTTTTTTCGTCATTCATTACTTAGAGCTTAGAGCTCACTGATTATTACTGAACAAAGAGCAATTCGCTTTTGCAATAATTAAGACGTTAACTGCTGTCAAAGTCACCGATAATTTAAACAGTTAGTTATGTCGCTGGTTAATAATTGAATTCTTTGACTGTGAAATTCACCAGTAACTGAAGTGATCATTAACCAAAGTTAGTACTATCCGGGTGCATTAGTCACCAAAGTTACCAATCAAGAAAGGCACCACTAACCGAAGTCTTCTGTAACCACAGTCAGCAGTTAGATACAGAACTCTCTGGTAGACATACCGTCAAATTAAATTTTCCCACAAGTTTCCTGCATGTACTCATTTCAATGATTATTAAACAAAAAAGAAATAACTTTCTTTTGAAAGCATTTAAAACACTTTTAATCGGTAGTGCTGCACATAATCACATGGAATCTGTCCCCCAGCACTTTGCCTTTTAAAATTTCCCAGACAAGCATTTGTGCAACTAAAACTTTGTCATTTAAATTTTATGTAAATGAACTGCCAACAAAGGCCGCTTTACCAGCGCTTCGATGCCCCGGTGTCTCCTATCACCTTCAACGCTAGTTAAGCAATTGGAATTGCAGATGGTGTCGTGCAGCCACGGAGCGATGGAGTAGCAATTGTATGTACTCGAGTGCTAAAACTGAAGTAGTAATTGTGTATGTTGCGAATGCAGACGGGTCCTCCACAAAAAGGACACTCTGGCTAAAGCAAACCGACTGACGGCCAGATGAGTGCACATTGCGTTTGTAAGGCATGATAACGCAAATTAACAAACTTAACTTGTATTAAGCGCACATAACGAACGCTCACACAACCTGTTTACGTGAAGAACATCGCTTATAAATACTGTAAGGATCGAAATTGCATGCACTAATCGAGTGACATAATTAAAGTTTTGTAGCAGAAGTTAATAAGCAGAATGCTAAGACGATTTCACAATGCAGGTACAGATAATATGTGCCATAAATTCCACAACAACCACTGTGCCACCCACAAGAATGAGCCAGAAAATAAGTAGTAAACTTATCAGTACTCCTGAACATATATTCGTACTTGTGGGCTCACAACAATATCATTATCATAATAATGGAATCATCAGAATTAGCATGTGCCTAGTCAACTGCAGTCAAACAGAATCCAAGTGATGCGCACAAAATGAAGTATATTTGCTACAGAAATTACAATTGCTTATTTACATTATGAATTTTGCTGCACATCAAAATCCAAATGGGTTTCTTGTTCAATGTAGCCTGTAATTTCGTGTGCACGTGTGAATTTGTGTGCATATATGCATGACTAGTTGTGTAACAGCACCATCCCAAAGGAAAATGCTACCAGGCAAAAGTTTCAGAGCCGTAAATGTTGAGTTGAAGAGATATCTAGTAACCCCTTATATTTCGCCGCCTTTTAACTTAGAAGTACGACTACACTACTTCACTATCTTTCTAAAGAAAAGTAGTCACTTTTGCTGAATTTCGTATTCTTAACGACATATTTGTACTCTAAAGACTGTTTTTTTTTTTTGTCACACATTCCCAAGATAAGTCCCAGAAGAATGTGTGATCGTATGAAAAAGTTCACATATGTATATATCTGTGGTAATGTCATGGCCACCTATTCGTCTTCTCTGTTTGGAAAGAACACATTGCTTGGTTTCAAAGTCGTTGAATATGTGACATACATACGTAGAGGAATTAAACCGGTAGTAAGCCCACTTTATAGATACCAAATCTTAGAAACAAGAACGATATCCGGAATTTATATAGGTGCGAATAAACTTTGAATAATTTAAGTCCTCAAATATGTACAGGGATATTCAAATTGATTAACAGTTATGTTCTAAATAAATGGAAATAAGAATGAAACCAATTTCTGGATGAAGAACAACCTACGTGAAGTCTCTATACAAAAGCTTTAATGTACAGCAGAGCCAATGCTGTTATCACTGAACAAATTAGTGAAATGCACAGTACGATGTATAATCCATGATCCCTTCTTAGCTCAGAAATGAATATATAATGATTTATCCAAGCAAGCATTATAAAGATTATAAAGCGAAGATCTCCCTCTCTATATCTGTTTAATTTTACCCTGTTATATTTAACAATCTTCTGTACTAAATATTTAATGAAAAAAATACTATCGATTCATATATGAAATGCATATTCGTACCTTACGATTGATTGCTCGTTGTAGACAAGCTGGGAATGATGACATGTTACCTCTATCATCCGCTTTAGAAAAACTAAAATATAGTAAAGACAGAACTGCACTCTCTTTATAATAAATGCATATGGATATTCTTGGAAGAAAATTAGTTAATAAGACGAACTGAATTGAACGAATTGGTCTGATCTTTCCATGAATTATCTGAACCGATTAATTTAGTACAGCCAAAGGAAGAGATTGGCCTGGCTCTCATTGCATACGAGTAGTCTGCAATTTTTCATGTGGGATGGCAACAATTCTAGAGACAAATTAGCGAGATGAAGCGGGGGCACCAATGTTTGTTAGTTTGCAGTTTGGTGTTCTGTTTTGATGGCTGCGTGCGATAACTTTATTGAAGCAAGGAACAGTTAAGCACACACGCGCTCACACCTGCACACAAATGGAGATTACATTCCACTGCACACAGCAGACACTTTGCAGTGTACCGTCAGACCGTACGAGTATTTGCATGCTAATGATAACTTGTAATCATAACTTTACACATGCACAGGATAAATTGGAGCTGGTATAATCATGCCACCGCAACACTACACATAGTACTCTCAAATTATTGCACATACATCCCTTCGCACACACATATACACCTGAATGCGTACATGCAATGACACAAGAGTGTTTGGCTTTCGGCGTTGTGCACAGATGGAATGAATTTGCACACACGAAATTTGCAGTGCAACAAAATGACCAGCAATTGTTCTCCTATTTGGCATCTGAAGTTTGGATTATTCGTAAAGTGACATGTTTGAAATGAAAAGAAGTGAATACTATAGGGAATATATTTTAAATGTCCTGCGAACTCATGTGGAACTACTCAGACACAAGACTACAAGCCTTCACCTTGCTAACATAGCCACACTGCCAATTGCACTACACTTCAAGGATACTACTCTAATCCCACACTGAAACGAAAACGCAATGTGGTAGTCCGTTTGATATTTACCAAATACCCACTCAACAGTTTGGAGCTGCTGAAAAATTAATTTACAAAGAACATTTCCTGTAACTGAACTTTGGCCAAACCGCCACTGGAATACAGCAAATGGTGCCCAGATTCTCATATGCATTTATATTATTATCCACTCCGTCCACTAGATATTTCCCCTTTGTAGTCACGTAGATGGTTCAGTTCCTATTCAGAGTTAGTCATTTTTAATCAACCTTTGAAATTTTGCTATATGCTCATACTCGTACGTATGTTTGAGTCATATTTGTTTACTAAGGAAACCATTGACAATTCCGGGCCACTTGGTAGCCTGAAACTGAAAGATCACAGCTATATGATTTCTAAAAACTCCTCTAATACCGCATATTTACAGTCCTTGAACTCGAGTACCGACAGAGCAAGTCCCTTGACCAACACAAAAGCTAATGCTACTTGCTACTTGGCACTTGCCACTTTCCGCTTGCAAGTGGCCACTTACTGCCGTCTACCACTGCTAATATTCTAGTTTAATATTGGGCAAGGCGTAATCGCAAATGTGTTTTGTGTACTAGCCGCAGGACGAGATAAAAACACTCACCACATATACCAACGCAAATAATGGCAAGATTTGTTTGCTCCATCAAAACATGGGAAACTATAAAATGATTAAGTAAATACCCCGTACACACGAACACGTGCATCCATGAATTCCTCAATAAAGATACGCTCTGCGGCGTGTTTACACATACAAAATACACAAATCCGCACATAGACACTGTCGCTCAGCCCCAACTTAACAAAGTTATACTCGTATGTAGTGCGATGGTGTTTACTTTTCCCGAAAGTTCACCTGCTCAATAGCCGAATTTAAAGTTTGCCTCCTGCAGAGCTACGGGCGAGCGGTGCAGCAATTTAAATTTCCTCAATGCATTGCCTGTCAGTTTGGTGTGTAGCCAGTTACATGTAAGTGTGTATGTGTTTGACTCTCGTCTGAATAATGAAAATGACTGCAACTAAAGTGTTCTTCTTTTACGATTGTGCACAAAATGTTGTCTTAGTTCGTATCGTTTTCGACTCTAATGGTATTTGCCGAACGCCGTTTAAGGGCTAAGAGGGAATGGCTGTGGCTGGCGCAGGTAGTGCTCGTAGTAATTGATGTACGTTTCTTTATATAAACAATTTATATTTGCATGTTTGCCAAGTAAATCATTAAAGACAGGATCAATATTTGCTGGTTGCAATGCAAATTGGTTTCTGTGCATGTGTGTGTGTGTATATGTGTGTGTAGGTGTGTCTGCAAACCTTTACGAATAACTGCACTGTGTCAGTCTCCGAGTACATTGGAATTATTCCAACTAACCGTAGAACAGTGGATTACACTGTGCATCAATTTATTGGGCCATTAATTGCGGTTATATGCCGCTGTAGTGTTATAGGGAATTGGCCAACGGCATGGAATGGAAATTTAAATGTTGCTTCCCGCTCATTCCCTGACAAAAATCGAACCGGCATTTAATTTATGCATGCTCTCCGCATTTTATTTGAAATTCGTTCTCTGCTGTTGCGGATTGCGTATACGCAAGTTACATTAGGCAGTAGCTGTGTGTGTTTCGGAAGGGAACTCAAAGGACTGGAAATCGCCGCTTAAACGAATTTCACTCAATAGTTAATGACAGAGTAATGGAGCTTGGAATTCCGGCACTGCGTCGAGTTGCATACAGTAGGAACTCTTTCTATGCTGCCTTCCACTTTTTAGAGCACTCATTCTTTGTCAAAAGTGTCTATGAGTGCATGCATGTTTTCTACTCCCGCCTTCCTTTCACCGTTATCAAAAGAACGATGTTAATAGAGAAAGTTTTCATTGCTCATATTTGCTGCTAACGACTTTTGCCGTGCTTTCATATTTTCGTATACTGCACTATGCATTCTTGTAGAGATGTCATAGGAGCATTTTGAGTTGGCTGTTTCGCTGATAGTCAGATGAGGGGATTGTAGAAGGCCTCTCCATTATGGGCAGTAGAGTAAGTGAGCCATTCCAATTGTTCGGAGATTATGTCCTGACCATAATGATAATCGAATTAGGATAAAAGTTTGCTTTTTTAACAGTGTCACAAGCTTTTTCCACATAAATACAAAATGTTTTGTATTTGCCACCTCATTTTAAGGCATTTCGTTTTTAAACACTGTGTGAACTGCGGTTATATCTACGTGCCATTTCTGTTGACAAAACTATTGACTAGTTTTTTGGGGTAATTAGATTCTTATATTGCAAATAGCGCACCTAAATTTGGCTTACAAAGCATCAATCTTTATTGGTGCGCGACATAATCCAGCTACTTAGCACATGCCCACAAGAAATAATATGGTCTGACTGGTTAATATCGATTGATGATGTAAATGCCGAACTCATTCGCCAATATCCCCATAGGTTAGCTGGCAGTATGACCCTCTGCGCTATTTTACTGGAATCACATGTCTTCTAATTCCATGTCACAGAAAATTGGGAGCAAATAATATCTGATTTTAGTTCGATAACGGGCTCCATTGCCTCATTTTTGAAGAAGTAAAATCCGATGATGTTATCACGAAGCACATCAAACAGTGAATTTTTCTGGATGGAATGGTGTGTTTTGAAAGGTTTTACTCTCCCAAATACAATAGTTCTGCTTGTTTAAGTAGCCACAAAATAAATAAACGAACTGTGTGCTCTATCAACATTTCGAACTGAAGCACCGACTCTGGAAACATATTTCGTTTTTTAGACAGTATGTAGAAATCACCCTTTACTTTGCCCATTG
The DNA here is from genome assembly GCA_920105625.2 of Clusia tigrina. Classification (NCBI taxonomy): domain Eukaryota; kingdom Metazoa; phylum Arthropoda; class Insecta; order Diptera; family Clusiidae; genus Clusia; species Clusia tigrina. The sequence continues at coordinate 17,974,929 of OV050032.1, forward strand.
CCTATAACAATACTACTCCTATATTAACAGAATTTTGAGGTCTCGTATTTTAAACAGCATCGTCGACGAATTGCTAAACTTCTTTTCAAATTTGTGTCATACGTTTTTCACTGTTATTAACTATGGAAATTGGATATCTCAAACCGCCAGAGGACTTTCCATTTTTCAGAGCGTATTAATGCCACAATGACAAGGACTAGCTTGCTGCACGATTTATGATTGCGATTATTCTAGCACAGTTCAACTTGTTACCTTGCGACCTCTCAGATTTGTGTGTGTGTGTTTGTGTGTATTTGGCTCATGGGTGTGTTGTGTATTAGTGCGATGGTAGCACCCCACAGCAGCCGTGGCCACCCGCAATGACAATTATAACTATTCCTGTCAGCTTTGTCAATTTATTTGCGTAATTTATGCGCGGCTCTGTTATTTAGGCATCGTTTCATGTCTCCGCTGATACAGCACGTATCCTTACACAGCTCGAGTTGTCCCAAAACCACACTTGCCCCCATCGCTTTCTCTCTCTCTTTGCTAGCTATTTTAAATTCAAATCAAATTCTCCTACGACAATTGGTTCATATTTCTGACTATTGCTGACATCATTCACTTGCAAATGATTTGAGACGCCTTCGTGGAGTTCAGTGAGCGTATTCACAGATGTATCCAGGCTTGTTCGGGTATGGTTGCATGTCGTACGCCAGACGCCTTTGACCCGCTTCAGTTTTGGATTTGTTATCACACAATTTGCTCGTATTTCCCTCTGGCACTTGTTTACGCACACAATTCCCCGAACACACATTTTGCATATTTTTGAATTTATTGTGTATAATTTTGTAATCAAATTCTGATTTGATTTGAATGGAATGATTTAAATTCGCTCGCTGCAGCAGCATGCCTGATGGCCTGAAAGTCATTTATTATACAATAATTTTCTACCTTCAGCAGTTCAATTGGGCAGCATGGGCTGTGAGTCGGAGATGGTTGGTTAATGGTGGGTGCTGCCAGGCGCTCTTGACTTTCCACTTTATTACTATAATCTTTAGTGGAGCATATTGCAGTCATAAAAAAGTTGTCTTCGCCCATTTTGAATGCAAGGCTCTGCTGCTTTTATATGAATCGTTATGGAGCGGATTATCGTCTACCATTATCGAGATGAGTATGACAATGTTATGCATGCACAACTTTTTGTTAAGTTTTGGCTTATATCTTGGTTTATGACTCTCTATCTAAAAACTTTAAATGGAAAACTTCGCTTTACATAAAGAACATACAAAAATCGGTGGTCAAACTGTTTTTAATGTACCAGGACAAGTACCGTGATGGTCGTGATTCGAAGGGTTCAAGTCTGAGCTGAAGTGTAAGCAGTCCATAAAGTTAGGTAATTGGAGGCAGATGCAAATTAATGAATTCTGAGACCAAAACCAATATTTTAGGGAAAATATAGTTATTTGCTCTAAAATTACAGATGGAGCGTGAAAGCAATGCAACTAAGAATCCCACCACTAATCTTCCCAACGTGATGCTTGTGTACCAGTATACAATGCTATGGGTTTCCACGGATTGTTGGCGTTCATTATGATACAAAATCAACCTACGAATATGACTCTATCTCTGTTTTACTTGTCTAAACATGCCAAAAGCCCACGAACATCCTTAGCCAATATCGAAGCAACGAAAAGATGTTGTTCTGTTTTCGCTATTCAACTCGTCCAAAGATCGTAGCTTGCGCCAAAACCAATTCCGCAAAGTTTCCTGTGATGGCAATTTAATTACCAGTTATTTTCAGATTTAATTAAAAAATTCGTGTAGAGCTGGCAAACAAGTGGTGCCTTTCATCTTTACCTGCCCTCATGAAACGAAAAATGGCATTGAGAACGAAAAGAAAATGGTAGAAATTTCTTAACGAAAAAGTGGCTGCTATTTTTGCAATGAAGGCAGATATCCTTTACAGCTACGCACATGGAGCACTATAAATCCTTCAATATTGCATTTTGATGATAAAACTTTAGCAACACTTTGTAATAAATAAATTCCAACTCTTTCAATGCATTTGAAAACTTTTGCTACGCTTGCAGTTCAGTGACGCCGTTAGGGGCATTTAGGAATGCTCGAGCGAGTGTCCTAGGAGATTACGCACATGGTTTTTGTCCTCTATCCTGCATTTGAAAGTTTAATTAATGAACTTTTTATAACTTCAATTTTAATTGCAGCATTCTTTTTAATCATTCTGAGTTTTAATTGTTTTCATTGCTGTACTTGCAGGTGAACAAGGTGCAAATTTAGGCGTCTGTGAAGCCAAGCTCATATTGCCAAACGCATCCAGCCACTTCGTAAAAGTCACCGTGAAAGGCATACTCAAACATTCCTTTAAGGATGCACAGCGGTAAGTTTTAGTTTTCATCCAACTTTTGCACAGAATTAAGTTCTAATTCCAGTGTGCTTTTGTGTGGTTGTGGCACTTTATATTCTGCCAGAAGACTTGTGCTGCATTGGCGTTTCATTTGCGTTTTCAAGAGATGCATATTAATGCGCCTTGAGCCCTGAATTTAGATATATAGCAATAATAAAGCTTCTTACACTGGTCACACACATTCCCCTTTTTGGCCTTCCACTACTGAAACCACTCGCAAACCCTTTTTATGTGCGCTTCTCAAATGGGAGCTACATAAAGAGTAATTATCGGTAAAGGTAATCTTAGCATTCACATGTTGAAAATATACGTTCGCCTCATTCCCACCATGAGAAGCTATCAAGAATATTCTGACTGACACCGACTGTAGTTGCCTCTCTACTCTTCGATTATATATTGAACCTTGTCTGTAGTCTCACTGCCACAAGCCAAATTTTTATTGGTACTGTAGTCCCGCCGGTTACTGTATATTTCATATCATCTTGATGTATTCTAGTAGTTGAATGGGGATACCTCCATTGTAGATCTCATACCACAATATGTGTGGCCTCTTGTTCACAATCGTGGCATGCCGTTTGTTAATATATCTAAATATCTTCACGTTATACTCATTTGACAATAGGCCTCTTCTGGCTATTACTGACAATGTTGGCAGCAAATTTTATAGCTTGCATATTCACCACTTAATTATCCTTATATAAAGACACATATATCTACCGAGTGCCTTCGTTGCTGTGCTCCCACAGTTTCCATTGTTTGAGTGTGTGTGTGTGGGTGTGTGTGTAGGAGCTACTTAAGTAAATTGATTATTTACTATGACGTACAAGGTATTAATTTCCTAAGTGCATATACTTAATTTACATTATTAATTCTGTGAAGCACACAAAACAAAAGAAACAAAAACGGATCAAATTTCGAACTTTTATGCAAACGAGGAGTATACAAAGTTCCTACATAAAAAACGAAAATACTTCTACGACCTAATTTATCGTCCTCATGTGTTTATCCACCACTTAACTCACACACCCTCCCACTAAATTTATGTGCATTATGGTGTTTTATATTCATTATTTTGAATCCAACCGCAATTTAAGGGGGGGGGACACTGCAAGTGTTCACCATTTAGCACTTTATGGTTGGAGTAAAATCCCTCAAAGCCATCTAACTTTATGCCATAATCCAATGAAACAAAAGCGGAAAGCTCAGGACAAACTTCTTCACTGAAGAGACTCATGTGGTGCCAAGTTGGCTGAGAATCGCAAATATTTAACTCTAAGCGCTGAGCACATGAAACATCTATCCTTGTATGCAATTGCGATTGTGGCGTATTTCACAGCAACAACAAAAACCACAACAATAACAACAATATTATTCTTATTATTGTACTCGTTATTCGTGTTGTTACAATATTTTAAAGGAAACACTTTTGCAGGAGCCTTTAAAAGGTATTCGAACCGCCAGTTGCCATGCGGCAGATATGAACCTAACACGCCCACAGTCGCAAATGTAGCAATACAGGTCCCTACGCATACACTTCAGGGCGGAAGGGGACATGTACGGGTGCAGTTACCTTCTTTGACAGAAACACACTAGACGCCTTTTGATACGCTCTGCTAACTGACTTTAATGGAGCAGTTCCTTTTGTGCTCCTCTCGCAGTCATCTTCACTAGATTGTGTAGCTTTTTTCTGTAATACATCCTAGGGTGGTTCTTGCACTTATTTAGGCTATTTAGGACAGACATTATAGGGATGAATAATTTATGTAACCATATTAGGTGCTTTGGTTCAGTATGAATAAGTATATAAGAAGAGAGTGCGTCGTGAGTTTGGTGATGATTAAAATGGATATTTGATAACATTTTTGAGTTTTTTCGTATCCCTGTGACTATACACAAAAAAATATTATTAAGAATTGTACGGACTTTAAAATCCCTTCTAAAGAGATACATATTTTTCTCAATCTTCTCTAGTTTTCTATCCACATAATATTAGCGTGCATTTTTGGAGGTGCCTTGAGTCGCTGCCACGAGCTAAACTTGTCTACCAATATTTATTATGGTAGCCGTTTTCGATTCGCTAGGAGGAATCATAACAAAATTAGTTTGCTTACATGACTTAGCGATATAGAAGTGTGCTGCCAAATTCGGGTCTTTATGGATATACAATAAGACTTTTTTCATAAAAAATAATATAATATAATATTGAGAGATTATTTGATGTCTTAGATGCCATCTAGATTCCATGGACATGGCGATTTCCTTGAGTCGGGTGGCGAATCAAATGTGCTACATTAGTCAGTAAAGCGATGGAAATCATTTGCACAAAATGTTAACTCAGTATACACAGTTCACCCTAATAATACACTGAATGCATGCTTATTTATCGCTTTGTTTTTGTTTGTCTGTGACTTTGTGTGCCTTATCTCTTCTTACTTCTTCTATTCTTCGCACAAGTTACGAATTTTAAATGTGCTTGCGTTACATTATCTCCTTATGCAGTTGGCTTGAGTTTTTGCTGTCTATTGTTAGCGGCTGCAGACGATTTTTCTCAGCATTTTTGAATGTCTGCATTCGACATCGACACGGAAATGTATCGCTAAAGTGTATTTTCCTTAAAAGTAAAAACGGTATATATGGAAAGCAGGAATGGGTGCACCAGTTTCCGATTTAATGCAGAGACGAACAACAGGATGTATATGAGAACATTTGGGACTTTGTAGAAAATGCAATTATCCCACAGATGTCGCGACTGCTCTAGTTAAATAAGTAAAAAGAATTTGGCTCAAGAGAACTGGACGGGGCTGTGAATTCACTCACGGTTCGTAAATAGAAGGCAAATCCTATCATCTTGACTATTGGTTCCCTTGGGTCTAATAATCCGGGCTAGCTATTTAAATTTTACACTTCTTGATCGAGCTTCATGTAGCCACTGCCTTCCATTTGCATGTCCTGCTCACAAAGCCAACACTAATTCGTGCATAAAAATTAATGTTTGCGTGGGCGTGTTTACGTGTTTGAGCTTGACTGTAATGGAGAAAACTTTCCACTGGTTTTAACAACTACAAATTGTTTTATTACTTGCCTCTTGAAAACTGCTGCAATTCGCCACCCACTTCCATTGCGAGGATATGCTTTTGAACCACATTGGGATAGTCCACACGATCATGTGTCAGTGACACGTAAGCGGCTATTCTCAGAAATACAAGTAAGTGGGTGAGGATGAAGTCCCGCAAAAGTCCTAAAAATAGCTTTCGTGTCACTCACCTCTGATCGTGTGAACCACCACTATAGGAGCAGAAATATGTAGTAAAAAGTGGAAAGTGCTCATTTTTCTATGTTCTTCTTTATGTGCATTGTTTTAGTTGTTTTATAATTTCCAAAAGGGCATAAAAAGAGGCGAAACCTCGAGCGTGCGTGCTGGTATAGTGTTTGGAGAACAACAGTGCACGTGTTTTCCCTCCTACGGCGACTCGTGATAGCGGTGCTGCTGGTGTTGGCCCCATTTAATCGATTTCACATTTCGATAAGCCAAATAACGATTTAGTGGCAATGCTTGTGGTAAGCTATTCGTCGGCGTAGAGTAACAAACAGAACAGCAAGAGCACCAGCGCTACTTTTTTAAGGTGTGAAGAGCAGAGAAGAGAAGATTAAAGAAAAGAAACTGCAACGACGACCAACCAAAATCGCCAAAGCAAAAACACCAGTAATGACATTAATACATAAATCAAAAGAACTTGAGTACAACAACAGCAATAATAACAATAATAACAGCATCCTGCATTTTGATATGCACAGCACGTTTCGCTTGCGCTACGCTGAATTCTCCTAGCGTCGTCCTGCACAGCTACGACTTGGAATGCCCCCAGTCGATCTTCCGTGCGGACGATAGGGCGGACATTTTGCGCAACTACAGCGCAATCGAGTGCACGTTTTAAATGGCAATTATCAGTGCGCACTGGAAACACTTCGGTTTACGTGCATTACCTATGGTGCACTTCTTTCCCTGCAGCCATGCATACACTTTTTAAACTGCACTTTAATTTGAGTTGAGTTTAAATGTATCAATTTGTAGCGTGTAGTAAATGCCTCTGAGAGGATTCGTTGTAACGCAGTGCGACGGTCTGAGCATTTATCATGGTGCAAGCAACCCAAATACCTACGTTAATAAAAGGACTCACATTTATTGCAGCTCTTATCTCGCATTTATATTGTTGCAGCTGAAGTGTTTTTATATTTAATGGCATTCTGCAAAGACCAAAAGACCTGCCCTCGAAATGCATTCGCTTAAGTATGCAAATAACTTCGGTGCCTCTGTATGGAAAATAGTTGAAATTTGTACTTTACGCAACAGTGTGAATCAAATGTTGTATTAAGTGAGACTGTGTTCCCGTGACTATGGATATGAGAAAGCCACTATTAAGATTAACTTGAGATAACTTAGTGATGTCTTCGTCGTGATTTGTCTCTTTTTCTGTACCCCATAATTTAATAAAAGCGATATCTCCTACTACCTACTTACTTTATATGGTTCCACAAATGTTTCTAAAAGCCGAAAGGGGATGTAGTAGGTGCGGTCATAAGTACTCGTGTATATACCTAGCGTCTCTTAGTGAGTCAATTATGTAAATAATTATGTGGCCAATATTTAAAATATTTGAGGCAGACACTTGGCACAAGCTTTGTCTGGAACAAATTAGACAAACGTCATATTCACCCTCTCTATATAACACTGCGGGGAGTTTAATAATCCAGTCCTACTGAAGATATCAACTTTTTATTATAAATTTACAATTAGACTACAAAAGAGGCTGTATTCAAAATGTACTTGTGCACCAAAGTACCAGTTTGAGGCAAAAACGACCGCTGATATACTGACTTATAGGCGTAACTCGAGACCCAGCAGAATGTTGTACCAGAATTGGACCCGATAGATTATAGTCGTACGGCGAAGAACTTCGTGAGAAAACTGTGTAAAAATTAGCAAAATATTGATCACCAAGTTGAATACGCCTAACTCGACATTCCTCCAAATTTAATAACCAATTTTTGCTCGTCAAATTTGCATTTCTCTCAATTGAAATAATTTGTTTTACAGTTATTGCTGTTGCTTATATTACGACTGCAAACTGTCTATTTACAATATTTGACAGGCACTCACAATTGCTTGTCACTCATGGAACAGCGCACGGCATGGCTAAAAGCACAAACGCAAGACAAGTCACATACCAGGAAAATGGGCACAGCAAAAAATCATTCATTCGGAAATTCCCACGCAAAATAGTTTTCCTACTCGCGAATGTCGAATATGCACACCGAATTTAGAGAATTGGAGATTTCCATCAACTATTTAACTGCCACTCAATGCAGCCAACTTTTATTTAATGGAACATCTGTTGAAACACGTCGAACAACTTTACCCTACATCACACACTTAAACATCATCTCATACACACTTTCCGAGCTATACACTTGTAACTGCAAGCAGCAGACTACTTAGCAAGTTGGATAGCTGGAAATACGTGACACAGTTTTAGTGTTGGGAGAGCATTTCGAATCTGCTTTGATCCAATCTACACAAATCTAACTCTTGAATGAAGACTGAAAGAGTTTGACTCCCAAGTTTAGATCTACAAATTGGATATAAGGTCATGCCGGGTCTAGAGTAATTAATTATCAAGAGCTCTTCGGAATTAGTGTTTGTGCTTATAATTTCAATAGAGATATCTGGCTGTTTCTGGTAGGTTACAACAATGCTGTCCACTGTTATTTGCCTTACTCTAAATTTTATAAGACAAACTAGACAAAATCTTTGCTGAAAATAAATGGAATAACCACGAACATATTCCACAACTTCAAAGATCAGGACACTTTCCTATATAAAGTAACCCGACTGCATGTACGAACCTAATTAATACCAGATAACACAGAGAAAAAAAAGTCTCTTTCGCTGCCAGCGTCCGTAGCGGACACAACACGATTTTTGGTGGATTCACCACGATTTTCAGTGGATTCATGTGCAATGTCCCTCTGCTTTATTTCGCTGCTTTGCCGTTTGACGTTTAAGTTTCTTTACTCTGTATTCTCTAATTGATACTTTCTGTTCTGCAACAACGTTCTAAGTTTCGAACTGTGTTAAAATGACCTCAAAATCAGCCGAAGAAAAGGGTATATGTCGAGAGGTGTGAGTGTGGTTATGACTTATCAGCAGAAGCGCTAATTGTGGCATTGAACTGAATTGAAGTTTGGTAAAATGCCGTGGAGCTTTTGTGAATTTAATCTTTGTCCACAATTTCTTAAGTGAACTGCTGTTACATTAAACTAATTTAATTAAAGTTCAATGACGAGATGATAAATGTGGTCTGTGTAGTAACTTGACGCAATTCTGGTATCATGTCTCCACTTCGAATGCCCTTAGAAGCCGCCTCATCTCTCCCATTGCAAATATTTTAATAGAATCTGACACAATATGGATACACATTTGAATGTGAAATAAGAATATTCGAACATCCTTAATATGTATATACAGAATACACTAAACAGACAATTGCCTCCGAAAGAAACACCCTATTCCTGCAGCGACAATATCGAAATCGAAGGGGCATATTGTCCGTTATTGTTATAATATTTTCTCCTAGAAAGAGAGTAGGTATTTGGAGGCTATTATCTCCTCAGTATGTCCTGCAAAGGAACATCCATTTGTGGTTTTCCACTTCAGAAAATTTCCTGAACAAAACGAATACAACTCGCACAAGTAGTTTTTTTTTTATATATTTATTCGACTTGACTGCCGCTTTATTAAATTAATACTCGCACTTAAATCTAAGTGTATTTTATTTATACGCTTAACTGTTGTTACTAAGCCAGCGGTAATTATGTTGCATCTTGGCCGCCGGCATGAGACAAACACAGAAATTGGCCGGAAGCTCGCGTCTACTCGTAATGCGTATTAATGCCCATGGCAAAATTAGCGTTGCTGCTGAGAGCATTCCAGGAACACAACGCAATGCCGCCACTCTGGATCATTAAGTTTTGTTATTTTATTTTCATGTCGAAGCCAAATGTTTTCCTCCGACAGACATCTCGTGAAAAATAATGCATGCAATTGCTGTCAAATTAGTCGAGCTCGGTACATGTACACGAAAACATATAAGGACTCTGTGCTATGAGAGCATTGCGAGTGGCTCGGAAATGGCAATTGGCAGATTCTGCACAAAGCAATAACAACTTTCCGTAAATAACCAAATACCCTCTATTTTGATTGTGGTTTATTGAAGCGGGCATAGTTGCAGTGCTTCTATTCGTTTTTGTAAATATGTCTGAGTGACTTTCAACCGTACACCAGAATACTAAAAAATCATTGTTACTAGTATGTTATTTAAAATTTGTTGTTCACTTCATTGCTCCAAATTGTACAAATTAATTTGGTAGCGCAGCTCATAAAGTCGACGAGTGAATTTAATTATGGATGGAAGTATGGCCTTCTCGTCTATAAGTAGTAGAGAGTAATAATAATTGAAACTTACTACTTGATAGGGGCTCAAAGCAGTATGCCATTTAAGTCAATAATGGGGAGACAGCTACAGAAGAATAATACAATAGGAGTACATTCAAGTTTGCAAAACAAACGATTCGTCCCGGGTCACTAAAGACATCGATTAATTGTCGTGCATGTCTTAAGTCAGAGTTTGAAATTTTTGTGCACTTGAATGCGGATATTCTGGATATGTTGGGACGGCCAGGATTAATACTATGAAATAGATTGCGTAACACAGTCCGAAAACTAAAAAATAGGTTCGTGGAAGTGTGTCACAGAATTCAAGCCGAACGACCATCAAGTGCGTCGCACGTTCGGTGAATGGGCCCAAAACGAGATGGCCACCGATCCCGATTTTCACAAGAAAATTTTGTTCAGCGATGAAGCTCACTTTTGGTTGAATGGGTACGTTAATGAGCAAAATTGTCGCATTTGGAGAGACGATAATCCACAAGCCATTGTTGAGACGCCGTTACATCCTCAAAAAGTCACTGTTTGGTGTGCTCTATGGGCAGAGGGAATCATTGGTCCATATTTCTTCAAAATTGAAGCCGGCCAGTTAATTCTGTTACAATCAATGGGGAACGCTATAGAGCCATCATGAATGACTTTTTCGTGCCTGAATTGGAGGATGTTGATGTGGACGACCTTTGGTTCCAACAAGACGGCGCTACATGCCATACAGCCAACGAAACAATCAATTTATTGAAGGAAACTTTTGTTGAGCGCATTATCTCGCGTCGTGGGCCTGTGGCATGGCCTCCAAGATCGTGCGATTTAACACCGCTGGACTCTTTTTTGTGGGGTTATGTGAAGTCGCTTGTCTACGCAGATAAGCCCGAGACGATTGACGCCTTGGAAGAGAATATTCGGTGCGTTATTGCTGACATACGGCACCAATTGCTGCAAAAAGTGGTCGAAAATTGGGCTTCTCGGCTAGAATTTATTCGAGTATAATGGCAAACCCTTATCTTTATAATAAAGCAAAATTCTTGGCAATAACATTAAATTATATGCGTTTTATTTCTGCTTGAAAACCAAACACAACTAAAAAAAACACCCTATATGTGGGTGACGAATCGCAAGCGGCTAATAATTCAATTAAACCAACACACCGAAGAAAGGTTCCTGAGAATGGAACAAAAAAAGCGCTACTATATAACAAAATTGCAGACGTTAATTACTTAAAAATTGTTCAAGAATGTGGTATAAGTCCACTGCAGTACATATGTACGGAGCTGCACACGCCCAAATGCATATCCGCAGACATAAGGAACGGCAGCAGTACACCAAATCGCTACTTAATTGATTCCAGACGCAATTCATCCATGTACGAGCACCAGCGCAGGAATTTTGCGCTTGCACTTCCTTAAAACTGAGGCAACAGCACGTACGAAGAAGTTGCCTTTCGTTCTCTTTTTTTATTTTCTTTGCTTTTCGTTGATTTTGCTGCCTCTTTAATGATGGCGCTCTAGAATCCTTCCGCCAGCATCAACATCATCATTACCATCAACAGTAGCATCATCATCAAAGCAGACGTCTTCGTTGTTTTATTTGCCGTTGTGTGCACATTTTGAATTGTAATTTCTTATACGGACATTTTAGGCGTTTCCACAAACAAAAAAGGAAGGCAACATAAAATGAAAAAAGAAGAACTTTCCATTTATCGCATTTTTTGTTTTATTTTTAATTTTATACTCATTGTCTGATGCGCACAGTCCTTGCCGCACCATCAGCCTAACCACGCAGCAACTTTTCACTCACACCCATAAAAATGACAGTCACGTTTAGCAAATAAGCTGAAGCTGGAGTAAAAGTTCCATTGTTGCTTCGTTTACGTTACGGAATGAAATAGACGGGAGGCAAGTAGCTGGGTTGGGTGCGCTCACATTTACAGCGGCAGTTTCATAATGTACATTAAAGCCATTTGAAGCATTTCACACAATTTTTCACATATTTCACAGTAAAATTCACGCCTGCAAACTACATCGTAAAAGTGACTGGAATACCATAAACTACGCTCTGATACGTTTGCATCGCCTTCAGCGAGCATTTCCGGTTACTTTGTAGTCGTAGGAGATACATTTTTTATTGATGCATAAATTGCTAAATTGCAATTATGGTGCATTATGTAGAAAGGAACCCGCATGGCGAGTACCAGCCTGGTAGTGGCAGCATCAAAGGAAAAAGCGAAGGCACTGCCACTCACTTCGCATTAGTCCTCTATAATCAGAAAGTTGCGAACTTCATCACATAGCAATGTGCAACAAATGTCGCGTCATCGTCATCATTCCAGCCGTAATGAATCCATGAATCCGTGAAATGAAAGTGGACCTATAGTCTAGAAAGGGTTTGCTACACTAGCTCGTATTTCTTCTCTATGAAGCCCTGAAATAGACAAGTTTCTAGAGCACAATTTCAACATTTTGCAATGTAAACATAAATATATATATGTTTTTTTAAAGATCGGATCTTCCTATATGTGTTCAACATAATACAGTAAAATTGGAATATTCATCAAAATGTTATTTCAGGTCGATATCTTTCAGTATTTTCTAGACATACACACATAAACATATTGAAAAATATCCCTTCAGGAGCTAATCAAAAAGAAATACGAACTGCTCTAGCAAACCCTTTCTTGGGTTGTAATTAGCTTGTGAGCTACTTTTGGATTCATTTGGGCTGAAAGTTGTTGTTGCACTGTGTGATTTAAATGGGCATCTGTCTTTGAATGCCTTAAATCATTTATAAATTGAACGCGCTCAGAGAGGCCAATTATGATTGCGGACATCGCCCATGTCTATCAAGCTGCCTCAAGCTACGCGGACCACTAACGAGAATAAGCAAGCGTCGTACGTAGGAAGCGAAACAACATTCTCACATTACACGATTCCGTGTTGTTTTTTCTTACGCATCGTTAAAATATGATTCGTACTGAAACTCTTTGAATACAAAGTGCAAAATGTGCCCAAGCTATTTACAAAACAAATTACAAGCAATTGCACTGAGAGTAGAATAACGGACCATAACTGTGTGTATGTAGGAGGAGCAACCACACTTCTTTGAAAAGTAAAACGGACAAAAATTATTAATCAGAATAGTAGTGGTGCGTAGGGTTCTTTCAGAAACATGGCACTGAATCTTGTCACTCACTTATGCAGTTCTCTGGTATGTCTGCACATAAATACTTGTATAAAAGTGCCCATCCCATTGCCCATATGTGCGAATAAACAATATGTAAAAATACTTGAAAAAATAATGGCAAATGTCGGTTGAAACATAGCGGCGCCTCACAATCACTCCTTGTGTAGCATAAGAATGCAGCATTTGTCAATGCAGTCAAGTGGCAAGAGCAAAGTGGGAAATGACAATTTCCAATAAGTGGATGGCAGCAATTTCTGCTTCTGCTCCGATTAAAATGCACAATTGGCCTGTCAGTTCTTTTGCAGCATGCAGTATGTGGCATGTGGCCTGCTGCATGTTCTTAGCCTTTTTGCTTTTACTTAAAGTGCCGCTGTGCCAGTGGCAGAATGCATATGGAGTCGATTATTGCAAAGTGACATATTTCGAAATGGATTCTTCTTCCCTTTATATTTTCGAACTATATGAGGATATAATTTCACACTGAAGCGTGTACAAACTTTAACGGATGAGACAGCAGCTGCAGCATTTTTAAGTTAGGTAAGTATTAAAAAGCTGCATAAATGCTCCAAAAGGGAGGTTGTAGTTCAAATATTTTATATATAAAATAAATTTTATTTTTATTACTTTGTTATTTTATATATCAACCATTTCATACACGTACTTAGAGACCATCAGTGACCCTCGCCTAGAGTTGCAGGATATATAAAAATGTGATAATGTTGTTGGTTGGGCAGCCGCATCACCAATAAACCAGTGATCCCACTTAGACCGCCAGTTGGGTTCGTTGTGAGCCGCGGATCAGAAGGCATGGCTAGATTATCTAAGAAGTGGCATCCTAATAAACGTTCCCTATTTCTAACAAAAGCTGGACATGTACAGAAGAGTTGCTGGACCCTTTCCGGTTCCTCCTCATTTCTACAGCTGCGACTGAAATCATGCGTACAAACTCCCATTCTCCTTGCATGATATCCTATTAGACAATGTCCCGTGAGGGCTCCTATTATAGTCCTAATTTGAAGTCTATTGAGTCTAATGATATTCATAGATAGACGCAGATTTAGTCTCGGCCATGTTTGCCTGGCGATTTCGTAGGTAGTGGCACAGATCCACCTTTGATTGGTAGAATTATTATTTGTGATAATGATTAAATAATACATATGATATATTATATATAGATATATATATATATATATATATATATATATATATATATATATATATATATATATATATATATATATATATATATATATATATATATTTATATATATATATATATATATATATATATATATATATGATAATGATAATGATTAAATATAATACGATATCTTGTGTGTATACATATGTTGCCATGCCTTATATCTGTGTCCTCTTTTCCGTTTCCCTCCATTTCATGTGTACGGAGATATTATAAATCCTTTCAAAGTAGGGGCGGGGAATCTAAATGTATATATGATCCTTAAAAAATCATTTCTTGCATATCCGTACGCATCGCCTGTACTTATTATTGGATCTAAGTATGGAAATAGGAATGACCCGCCCATATATAGAAAAAACCACTCTAGGCATAAATTCGAAGTATTTGGCACCCATAAAAAAACGCTTTAATTGTCTCGATATTTTCCATGGAGTCGGTAATAAATACCGAATGTCTTTGTAAGTATTTATACGATTTATTTGATATCCATATCACCAACATACTCATAAGTTTGACAGGTTTTGCAGTGACAGAGTCCAGTCCTTGTATCCATAATGTTACTCGGGATATGAATGCAAATTGATGAATTCAGGTTTAAGATTTATAATAACAAAAAATAGGAGAGATAGAACAGATGCCACGGCTTCCTCCCACATAAGTGACTTTTTAGATCTCACTGAAAATTGTTCCAATAAGATTCCATTGTTGATACGAGGACATTGATAAACTATAATAAGAATAGACGTAATATACCAAATATATTTGCCACACCCTATATTAAAATGTATGCTTAACTCAAGCTCCACACACATTCAATTTGTCCTAATTGCATTGAAGTGAAATATGAATTTGTGCTAGTGCTAAATATAGGCCCGCCCACGTAATGTGGAAATCTGTACTATAAACAATAAACCGAAAAAATGAATTTATAGGTGGAGGAATAAGGCTTTCGCTTAGGTTTTCATATTCCGTCCATTCCGACTACATTATCTATATATTATCGGATAAGTATTGTTTTGCGTCTGTACTTAAAGTTGCTTAATTTTCAGCATAGAATCAAGATCTAGCTGGATGTTAGTGAATCCACAAAGTAGAAGTGATTAGGTAAAATACTGGATCCGGTTTAACCACACCCGAAATTTGCAATATCGGCCCCTATTGTCCTTTTGACTTCTTTTGAATCCTCGCAAAATGTTTCACTCTTTTAGTGGAAATCTGGTGAATGAAAAATACTTCAATGCAACTCAAAACTTGAAGAAAATGCTGCGCAGACTTTTCAGTTTCCGTACACGTGCGGATTTCGCTGTGGTTGGCAACAACTTTTGAACTACTCGTACATCTGCACCAGAAGCCGTCGCACAAACGCCAGACTCCAGCGCGAACATTCCAATACACAAGCAATGGATTTGATTTTTATTTGGTTTCGTTGTTTTGCTTCCGTTTATGTGCAAACTTTTTTCATTTGACACAGTGGCAAACCACAGAAAAAGTTTTGGGAAATTATAAACAAGTTTATGATAAAATGTCGCACCAAATCACGATACGGTCAAGCTAGTGCAAGTGCAGAACGAAACGAGACCCACACCAACAACCAAATCCGTATTGCCACCTCACCTCAATTAGCTACGGTGCCAAATCCACTCGACAGTCGACTGCGTGTGCCTGCGTGTATGAGTGTTTTGATGTTTCCGCTTAATGTGCCACATTGTTTGGGTGCCATTAGTATCCTTATTGTTTGCTGTTGTTGTTATTGTTGTCCCAATGTTGATTTTGACGGGTGTTTATGTACTGTTAAGATGTGAGCAAGAGATTGTAAATAAAAACTTTTCCTTCCATCAGCAATTTCAATTTCTGTGCATTTGTGTGCGTGTGCTCGCAACTGACTGTGTACGTGTAAGAAAACCGTAGCCAAATTTTGACACATCGGTTGATGGCTGTCCTGCGCTCTTGCAATCCCACGCGCCCGGGAGCCATCTGTCGTTAATTCCACATTTGGCTAGTGCTGAAACTTTATTTAATAGTCGTGCTAATGTGGTTATCGTTGGCTAAAAGTTGTTCTGCTCTGTCCCGTGCTGCTCACTCCTGAGCTATAAAACTAGAGTCTGTTCTGTGAGTTTGTTTCTGTTTTTTTCTGTGTGCCAAATTTTTTAGAGCCAATTTTTTCATAAAGTTAGGTTTCGAAATGCTACGACGAGGACGTATATAACAAGTCTTGTGAGAAATTATCACTGGATTTTTCAAAGCACCACATAAGCAATTCAACACTTTTATATTTCTACATTTAATTTTTTTTTTATTTATAGATGAAAGAGTTCTTTAAGTTCTACCGACCAAACGAAGGTAAGTGCAACTATTCTTGAAAGACAATTCCAAGTTCTGGTGTAACTATAACTCTCTCTTAACGCTTGTTTGCTCTCTCGTAAAAAATGTGGTATTGATAGCCAGGTATATGTCTCATGTTGAATCCTTGTATGAGATACAGCGAATACATTTAAAACACTCCCTATAATCAATACCATGAATATACGCAAATTCAAAGAAATCCTGAAATACATTATATACTAAAAAATAATAAGGAGCTTGACCGCCCTCTGTGGACTAGTGGTAAGCATAGTCTGCTCGACTCAGACAGTCGCAGGGTCAAACCTGCTTTTCACTGTGGGCCTTGCAATAGAAGTCGTGGCACATACGAGAGCGACAATTACGGAAATTTCAAATTTCAAGTCTTTAGGTCGGATTGTACAGAGCTAAATATGCTACAATCCCCTCAATTAATACATAAAAAATTCACTTCTCTGATTATACATCGTCGATACAATTTAACATATGACATTTAACATATTTTACAAAGTGGCGTTTCTATAACCATCTATATAGTTCTAAGGTCACTAGTGGATTCTCAATGACAAGCACATGTTAAATGTCTACAGTAGATAGCATTGTCTGGGGTATACGAGGTGTGATCAAAAAATAACCGTTATTGTGTGATCAAAACATAAAGTATTTATTTATTCATCAACAACTATATTGTCCCCTTCAAAGTAATTCCCCTCAGATATAATACACTTATGCCAGCGTTTTTTCCAATCCTCGAAACACTTCTGAAACGCTTTTTTTGGTATCGCCAACAGCTCCTGTTTCGATTTTTCTTTTATCGCCTCAATCTTAGCAAAACGCTTTCCTTTCATCGGTGTCTTCAGTTTTGGAAAGAGGAAAAAGTCAGCGGGGGCCAAGTTCGGTGAATACGGTGGTTGAGGCATGATAACGGTTTTGTTTTTGGCCAAAAACAGCTCCTGAGCGATGTCCATGCGACGTTGTTTTTGCTCAAAATTTAGCAATTTTGGAACAATCTTCGCTGCCGCACGTTTCATGCCTAAAACATCCGTAAAAATTGCTTGGCATGAGCCGAACGATATGCCAACATCATCAGCAACCTCTCTGATAGTGATTCGACGATTATCCAAACTCATTTTCTTCACTGCGTCAATGTTTTCATCGGTTGTTGACGTGCTCGGGCGACCAGGACGAGCATCGTCATTGACATCTTCTCGGCCTTCCTTAAACCGGTTATACCACAATTGAACTTGTGTTCTGCTCATAGTAGACTCGCCAAAGGCCACAGTCAACATTTCAAATGTCCTTGCGCATTTAATTTCATTTTTTACACAAAACTGAATACAGTTTCTTTGATCCATTTTTTCGAATAGTACAAAATCGAAGAGCACACCAAAACACGACTAACCTTTTTATCTGTCAAAAACAAACTGACAATCCAAAATGGTTGGTATTGCCAACATATATAACAGACATGTGTACCAACATAACAGAAAAAAAAATGCGAACATCGAACATACGTAACTCACGAAAAGATGAAAATAACGGTTATTTTTTGATCACACCTCGTATGTGGTCAGTAGTACTGGTGACAAAGTCAATATTGAATCAATACAGTTTTACTATCGACATTTCCTTCAGGGTACATTACTCCTTTTTGTTAGCTTCGCAATGATGCTCCAGAATAATATCACAAATATCAGCAGGCTTATTTCTGTAAGGCAAATTTTAAACAATTTTCTGGCAACAAATCTTGTTGACTTCTTTTGTCTTCGGACCACATTGAATATGTGAGATTGGCCGTGTATCAATCCTCGAAGAGCTCCATCGTTGATAATCTTGCACAGACAGTTATTTCATTATCTCATCAGTCCACTTATTTAAATTGTGAGAAGTGCTTGAAGGAATTTCCAAAACTAGAATACGTAAATGGGATATCTGCTATGGGACTTAAGGTAATCAGTCGATTGGATTGGACACATTTCCACTTAAGAATATCCTTGCAAGAAATATCTTCTTTCTTATTGTTAATGCCGAGCAATTCTAGCTTTCACAGTATCGCAATTCAGAGTTGGTTAACTGCAATTTAAGTCGTCGAACTGCACGGCCCCTCACCATAATTCATGCTTAGCTTTTTGTGGCAGGCAACTTTTGTGTTGCAGATAAACCATTAAATTGATAAAGTGAAATAAAATGTAACAACAGCTACAACAAGAAATAGTATCACAACAACAACTGCTTCAGTAGCAATAACAGCAGTAGCAACTAAAACAACTTGAAACCTGCACACAGACATAGTTGCAACATATTTCATTAAAATTTATTTTCATTTCATTTCGCAACACAAAAATATCTACAAAAGAAGCAAACACCACCCAACTGCCAGCTGCAAAATGCACACCACTACGCTACAGTGCAAAAGTTAACTTCAGCTAGGAACCACTTTAAAAGGATTTGCATAGCTAATGTGAGTCGACGTGTTTACAGCACCGCAGCGAAGTAAGCCTATAAGCGTTGCGGGAGGGTGTCGGTAGTGGGCGCGGGGATGGCCGCGAGCGCGCACCACACTCGCAAGTGCATAAATTGAACATAATGCAAAAGGATTTTGCTGACGAAGGCAAGCTCAAACTTACGCCCTAGCATAGTGAAAGGCCCGCGTTCCCGCCCAAGGAGAGGATCGGCAGTCATTTGCAGCAGTTGGAATTTTCTTTTATGTTTTTGGCCTTTTTGTTTCTTGCCTTGCAGTCCACGTTTGTTGGCGTCATTTTTGGCTACTTGGTATGCAGCCGCACGCAGCAGTTGCTTCATTTCGCTACGGCTTTGTTTTGAGTTTCTTCAAATGCAGTCGTCCTGGTGCGGGGGGTCTGGTCTGTCAGCTTCAGAGATCTGGCACATTGTTGGTTGCAGCTGGTTCACAACTTGCGTGCAATTTTTTGACATTGCTGAGATGAAGATGAATATTGTTGTTGCCATTGTTGCTGTGGCTGCAAAATTTGTCTTTTTTTTAGTTTTGTGTTAGGTTGAAGTTTTCCTCGACCTCTTTTCTTTATTTATTGTTTGCTTTTCACATTGCTGCAAAATTTTCCTTGCTCATATTTGGATCAAAACTTCCACGGCTGTGCTGTAATTTATGGAAAACTGCACACTTCAGAATTATTTGCATTGAAAGCATTTTAAATGTTTAATTACGCAAAAGTAATAAATCGACGAATCTCAACGCCAAGGCACATATTTATATATTCTGCAAAATGTCTTCCTCAGTCCAACAATTGTTCCGAACTATTAAGCAAGTACTCAGCACAGCAACTTTTTCGGATCAAACTATTTCTGCCATATACTCGCAAAGACACACTCATACACACACACACACACACACACACACACACACACAGAACACACGCACACACACGTTTACATCCATCACGAAAGACCTGCAGAATTTATTTAATCCCCACTCGTTTCTGATACACAAACTGTCGTTTCCCCTCGATTTGATTCAGTGCTTTATTGTATTTGATTTCATACCACTGAAGTAGCTTCTCTTCTCATGACGATCTGGCACTTTAACGTTGATGAGTATTGTATCCACGCGGTGGATTCACCCATCCACATTTAGCGCTGTCATTGGTATTTGTAGAGTGGTTTTGTAGTGGTCTGTCAAAGTACATTTGCTGGCACTTCCACACTGCTTTGTTTCTTGAAGAGGTACTCCCATACTTAGCACTGCAATTTTTGGAACATATCGCAGCTATTTTCAGTATAATTTCAGTCGTGCATGAGAATCAATTTCTACTCGTTAAAAATAGCGACTTCGATAAATATTGTTCTCTTAATATTATATAGGAATTTCAACATAAAGATATCTTAATTTGGCTTTAGACGTCAGCGGCAAAATCCAATCCCGTTTTGCTGGGAAATCATGTGTGCGTTTTTCGGGGTTATTCATGGGGGGATTGCCACATTACACAACATCAGGATTGTATAGTATTAAACCGTGTGTATGTTTTAGTTTGAAGTAATTGCCTTGCCAAGTAATTGGGATGATGTCGGAGTTTGAGTTTATATTTACACTTAATTTTTGTTAGCTCAGTTTTTACCAGTGGCATATTTAGATCGCTGTGGATGTTATCGTTTTTACTGCACCAAGGGGAACTTACAATAAATAGTTCGAAGAATTTTCGATTGCGCACGCTGGATTAATGCAATGTTAGATGAGCTTGCACTACCCCACAGCTGGGCTCCATACGTCCATATTGGCTTTATGATTGCATTATACAGAAGAACTTTGTGATCTAGGCGCAGTCTTGACTTTTTATTAAGTATCAAATTGATTCCTTTTGCTTTCAATTTCATTTGCGTACATTTTGCTTCGATGTGCTTGCGCCAAGTCAGTCTATTTGAGATTGAGATGGATCCCTAGGTTGGTTACTTCATTAGCTTGTGGAATAGATACGCCATTTAATGTGACCTAGGGGCAATTATCCTTACGAAGAGTGTGACGTGGGAGCTTTTGTTTTCGTTTACGCGAATGCGCCAGTTAGCCAGCTAGGACTCAATTAGTGCTCACTAGGATCTCTCGGTGCAATTCTCGGGTTTTTATGGCAGCTCCGGATGGCAGTATCGTCGGCAAACGTCGACGTCATGAGGCGACTCTTTGTGGGTAAATCCGAAGTAAATACTAGGTATAGAATCGGCCGAGTACACTTCCCTGTCGGACACCAGCTTTTATGGTAAAGTCAGGGGTAACAAACTCCTTCTATTTGACTCTCTACTTTGTATCTGGTGCACGCTTGCAGGCAAAACTTTGCAGATTTTGTATATGAGACCAGCGTGCCAGACCCTATACAAACGCCTGAGCAATATCAAGGAAATTTACCGAGCAGTACTTTTTATCCTCAAAAAAGTTTCTTATTTCGCTGGTGATGTGATTTACCTACTCTATCGTGCTGTGTTTAGGGCGAACTCCAAATTGGTGATGTGGAATTATACCACTTTCTTCGACGTCTGGTAATATTTTTAGCATCAGCAGTCTTTCAAAAAGTTTTGACATCATCGGCAGTTTTGACATCATCGGTGTGTATGACGCCGGTTGTGCTTTATCTTTTCCGGGCTACGGAATCATAATTACCTGTGATATCTTCCAAGCTGAAGGGAAATTGCCAATTCGAAATATAGCATTAAACATCTATGTTCAAATTTTGAAAGATATATCTGGTAACTCAGCTACCATTTTGGCGGTAATTGACTCGTAACCTGGAGATTTTTTCAAGTGGAAATGATTTTGAACTGTGTACTTTAATACCTTTGCCTTACTTTAATTGGATTAAACGTTTTTTGGAAGGGGTGGAAAAATCGTTGGTCCCAGGATTAAGTTGAAACACTTTTTCCAGATGATAAGCAAACGCTAAGGTTTATCTTTGTCGCTACTCGCCCAGCTCCCATTACTCAATCTGAGTGGTGGCTCTGACTCCTTTCGAATTCTTATGCTTTCATTAGCTTTCCACAAGGAATAATTATACTTTTCTGCAAGGAATAATTTTCTCGTGTAGTTTTTAAGTGTTTTTTCAGCTCTGCGCATGTAAAGCTTCACTGGGACGTCTTTTAGATACAGCGTACTTTTGTTTGGTCGTAGACGATCTGTGTTTTTACGAGTACCAAAGGTCTTTTTTCATTGACTAGGTGTTCAATGTCCATTGTAGTTTTCAGGATACCATTCAATGGGAATGGTAATTTCGGAGGAGTTGCACTTATAGGTACTGACAGAAGAACGGTATGTATATTTTGAAGAGTTGTTTCGATTTCGTCTTCGCATTTAGACATGGTGAGATATTTATGTGACTTCTTACAGATTTTCGATACTTGAGCCTCTTCTTGTTTTAAATTAAAAATAAATTTCTACTAACCTGACTACTCTGGCAGCAAATGAGATTGTGTAATGTGATAGTTATTCAGGAGCATAAGTAATGAGACTCGTAAACTATAGTTTTTTTAAATATTTTAATTATTACCGGTGAATGATCAGAATAGAAAGTCAAGGCATGGCTTCGCTAAGCACAATTTTTTCCAATACCTTTTATTATCCCAAAGTCAACAAGATCTGGTATTTTCCGAGGATCTGTAGGCCAATATGTTGGATGGTCAGAGGACACGAAATCAAGTTGTTTGCGACGATTCATAAGAGCAGAGAATAATTGCTTACCTTTGGGATTAATCAGCCTGGAACCCCAGAAAGTGTGCTTCGCGCTAAAATATCCGGCTGCTACGAATTTCTTACCAAGCGTTTTAAAAAATTCATTAAAATCCAGGTCAGTGACTGGAAATCTAGGGGGACAGTAAACCGCACTTAGGATGGTGTTTTCCTCAAGAAATAGAGATCCTATATTAGTGGCTTGTAGGTAGCCATAGCATAGTGTTTGATTCGATTTCTTATTAATATCGTAGTACCACCATGGACCTTCCCATCAGGATGATTCGTCATATGCAGCATATAACCCGAGATGGATAAGTTGAATTTGTTTGTAAGATAAGTTTCCCAGACAAGCATGACATCAATTTTTTTGGAAGACAAACAGTTTTCTAATTCGAATTAATGCTGGCGGATACCAGTGACAAGAAATGAAGTTCATTTTTTGAAAATGAACATTTGCATGATTTGGTTTAGCGTTTTTAACAAATGAACCATATTTTGCTTTGTGATCATGAATTGTGTTAAACAACGAATGAGATTCATTAGCATAGCTTCTGGACTTTGAGAGTTCAAACTATCGAGTAATTAAGCGCCTAATGTTAGCTTCTAAAGAGTCAATCGTCGTTAAATTATCGACACAGCCCCACAAACATAATTCAGTGGTGTTAAGTACGAGTAGCACAATCCTGACGTTTAATTAGGTAATTCTATAAAAATCAGAACTAGAAAACAATGGTCTGTCATTTCAGGGCTATGCGGACGACATAGTCAACATCTGTAGAGGCAAATTTGAGGATACTCTATGTGATAGAATTCAGCTAGGACTTAAATTAACGAAGAGATGGTGCGCCAAGGTTGGGTTGAATATTAATCCAGCAAAAGCAACGTTAGTACCATTCACAATAAAGTATAAACTCGCACATCTTAAACCTATCCGTTTAGACGGTATAGAGATAGACCTTCAGAAAGAAGCAAAATTCTTGGGTATCGTCTTAGACCAAAAATTACTGTGGAAAACCCACATTGAGCAAATTAAACAGAAAGCTATCAAAACTTTCATGACGTGTAGAACTATTGCGGGCAAAAGTTGGGGCTGTACACCAAAAATCCTGCGATGGATATACATAACAATTGTCAGGCCAATGATAACCTATGGGGCATTAGTCTGGGAAAACTGCACGAATCAGCAGACAGTAACTAACACTCTTAGAAAGATACAAAGACTTGCACGTGTATGTATTACGGGAGCTATGCGAACATGTCCAACGGCATTAATGGAGGTACTCTTGGATCTCACTCCTCTTCATATATATATCCAGTCCCAAGCGAGGAGGGCGATTTTGAGGGTAGCTGGAAACAACACCAGCACAGGTAGTGATCTTAATCAAAGGAAGATAGAACTTCTCGTTAAGCAACTTCCTGAAATCTCGATGCCAAAGGACTCCATACTCCCAACGTTCAGCTTTAAGAAAAATTTTAAAACTGAACTTAGTAATAAAAAAGATTGGGAAGGTATATCAGAAACATACAAGGTAGACCAGTACATGATGACATGGTACACTGACGGCTCACTCACTGACGATGGAGCCGGGGCGGTTGTATTTGGACCAGGGAAACGATACTCTGAACCTTTAGGTAAGAACACCTCTATTTTTCAAGCGGAAGTATACGCGATAGATAGAAGTGCGCACTTTAATCTCGAACGAAACTATCGGAACCGCAGAATAGCAATACTGACTGACAGCCAGGCAGCTATCAAAGCACTTAAATCTCACCAAGTTACATCAAAACTGGTGATGGAGTGCATTGATAAGCTGAACATCCTTGGCCAACTCAATCAGGTGTGGATTCTATGGGTTCCGGGGCATGTAGGGATTAATGGAAACGAGATGGCAGACAAACTTGCCAGGAAAGGAGCCTCATCTCCATTTGTAGGACCCGAACCATTCTGTGGATTAGGATCGGGTAACATCTCCCGTATTATCTGGGAAGAAGAGGATAGACAAAGAAGATTATACTGGGAAAAATTACCGGGGTTATCACATTCCAAATTAGCGCTAGGGACATACAACCCAAAACGCTACGAGGACTGTATGAATCTAACGAAGAACAACTTGAGAATCGTTACGGGACTGCTAACAGGACATTGTAGGTTGAATTATCACCTAACAAAACTGGGAATTTTCCCTGATGCTCTTTGTAGGTTCTGCAAGGAAGAGGACGAGACCGCACAACATGTGTTAGGAACTTGCCCCGCCCTGATGCACAAGAGAAGGAAACACCTTGGCGTATTCATCATACTCGATGACGAACTCAGACCCTGTGAAGTAGGACCAATACTCCAATTCATCGAGGGAATTGGGCTAAGAGAAATACTCTAGATCCACGAAGGGGGCACAATAGATCTTATAGGTCGCAGTGCAACATCCCCTCAACGATAATAATAATAATAAAAATCATAATTTATGACTAAAAGATCACGAAGGGATGTTTGCAGCAGTTCCAAACTACTTTTTTCATTTTTATTTTATATTTATTCACTTTCTTCAAGCCACTTTCCTTTTATAAACCAATCTATAAAAACTAAACTTCGAATAGAGAAAACTATTTCTCCCAAAGAATTTTGTAAGTTACTACGGGATTGGTGGGACTCTGGTGAAAAAAGGAATTTTGACATGATTTTTGCAGTCAAGGTTAAGTTAGGTTAACGTGGCACCCGGTCTAAGGACCAGCTCACTCAGATCACCTTGGGTCCATTGTGATACCATTGTAGCAGTCAACCAAAGACACTTAGCAAAGAGAGTGAAATAAATAGAAACAATACCTTCATCAATTTGCAATTGGTTTGAAGTCAAACTGTATTGCCACCATACTCGTATAAATAGAGGTGCTGAAATTCTGGAAATATCTCCATTCAATTTGTAAAACCCGATTGGAACAATTTAAAGTGAATATATAAATAATTTAATTAATTTTTTGCTTAACTGAAGTTATGCAAATTTTCTCAGCCAGAGTCAGAGTGTTCAAAAATATTATTATTAAATATAAACCCATGAGTCTTCAACTCAGACTTCACCAACCACCTTCTAATATACGATCGGATGCGAACTTTCCCCAACGAAATAAACATATTTTTATTTTTGTATTACATTTAATCATAAAAGGTTCTGCTATGGCGGAATTAAAATCTTCCAACTTTTATGGGTGGTAAACATATTAAAATACTACGAGTACATGGAAACTTTTAATCAAAACAATATTTGAGCTTTCCGCTGTAACTCAAAACAAACAAGCCAACATTTACGCGCGAACTATTTCCAAATGCATTTTAACGAGGAATTCAAATATGAATGCAAACATTTCCAAATAAATTACACGAGATGTGCAACTTATTCACGCTCTCATGCACAGCAACGCACAATTACGAGCTAATAACTCTGCATAATTTCCATGATTGTCTGCTATTATGCTAAAAACTTCAGGCTGAATAATTTAAAAAAAATTAAAATACTAACTGTGGAAAAAAAACAAAAAGCATTCAGAAAACTTTGTGAAATTTCATTAAACGCAATCGTTAGAGAAATAGTGCCGGTCGGAAAAAAACCAATTAAATTTAATGTGAAATTATTTCGGAGATCTCAGCAAAAGCCACATTAAAGGTCGACGCCATCAGTTTTCAGTCATTTCTGGTTTTGTCCAGCTGGCCAATGTTTGCTGCCTGTGTCTACTTGGCCGCTCAGATGTACTTTGCTGCTGCTGCGGCTGCTGAACCACACTTCCACCGCCCCTACGGATATCCTGTTTCTTGTAGTTATTTGAGGGAGAGCTGAGAGCTGCTCCTTAAATTACAAATTAGTAACTGTTCAGTGTGCATAATTTTGTTTATAAATTAAACGAAACAGACAAAGGAATGCCTGTTGCCATTGTTGTAACCGTAGCCGCAAGACAGGCAAACTCGAATCGTTGGCCCGCTCAAATTGCTCGCCACTAACCGTTGCAACGCTACAGCCTTGATCCTCCTGTACTCTGGAACTTCAGTACTTCATAGCTCACATAAAAGGATAACGGCACAAATACACTCGCACGATTTGAGCTTTTAAGCAGCTTGAGTGGTTGTCTTTAGACAAGTGCCAAATTGTGAAGGACGTGTGGGTGTCTGCCAACTTGTTTCGCATTTTGAGAGGAGCACACAATGGCCCAGCAACACTACGCAAATGCTGGCAATGCCTGAAATGCCTTTCTTGACTTATGTCAGCCATAAGAAATGCAAAAGTCAGAAGCGCACGTTTTTGTCTTAAAACCCCTAAAAACAAAAAACAAAAAACAAAACACAAAAAACAAAAAACAAAAAACAAGAGAACGAAATACAAAAGTTGAGCAAGCATAAAATTAAATGAAAACCCATTGTGCTGCTGGGTGCAGGGAGCTGGCCCGGGTGGCAAGTGTGTTGCAACTTTTCCGGTTCCTTTTCCTTCGTGCTGAGGTTGTGTTAGACGAACTTTGGCTTTCAACTTCCGGACGTCATGTTTGTGTGGGGCTCAAATTTTGCATTTTATTTTACTCGTACTTGCAGCAGCGGCAACAACAACAACATATTTTTAAAAAACACAACACATTTTAAGAAATTCTGAGTTTGCTACAATGTTTAATGCTGCACGTGCAGCTTTGGATTTCTTTCGGCTTTCCTCTTTTATTATTATCATTTTGTCCATTT
The DNA here is from genome assembly GCA_920105625.2 of Clusia tigrina. NCBI lineage: Eukaryota > Metazoa > Arthropoda > Insecta > Diptera > Clusiidae > Clusia > Clusia tigrina. The sequence continues at coordinate 18,002,453 of OV050032.1, forward strand.
GTGTGTGTGTGTGTGTGGGTGGTTCTTGTTTTAAATTAAAAGCAAATTTCTACGAACCTGACTACTCTGGCAGCAAATGAGATTGTGTAATGTGTACATCGCAACTCCAACCACTCCCTTACTCGTTTATTATTTTGCATACCACACGCATCACAAAATGTATTAAAAAAAAGAATCACTAGAGAAAAATGGAGCCCACACGTACTCACATCTATAGCCACAGCAAGAACCACATGAAAATACTTGGAATTCCTATTTTGAATTCCTTCATTTAGAATTTTCCACAACAGTTGTTTTCATATCCTTTTAGAATTTTTGCAAAGCGTTGCAGTGGCACACAAAGATGTGAAAAAAGCTGTTTTGTTGTCTACACTCATCACTCGAAAAATGTATGTAAATAAGCCACAAACGTACACGTAGCCCCACATATTGGGTTGCATTACGTGTAGCTTAGGTGTGTTTGTACCCTAGTGTTAAGTATATTTCACACTTTAGACGCTTTGCGGTATTCGCCACCCTACACGCTGAAGTCGGGGCAACTAGACCAATTTGAATACAAGGGCTTCAGTCTAACAATAAAATTTATGAAGTGCCACATCTCTCCTTTTTGGGGTAAGCAGAACAACTACAGTCATTAACTCCACCAATATTCGTGAATTCGCAAACAAATGCCTTTCCATAACCCTAAATCACGCCTCAGAGAATTTAATAAAATTTTTAGATGATAAATACCACCCAGAATCGTAAATCAAGGTCCAATATTCGTTTCGGTAATTGTGAAGAAGGCCCCTAAAAGCGGGTGAACATTTGAGAACAAATTGAGCCCCAGGGCGGTTATGAAAGACGAGGTCTTTAAGAAACAAGCCAATAAAATATAGCAAAGGATTGTCTATCATGTGGGAATGAGTCAATCTGGTATGCCCAAGTCTGAGGCGCTCAAATTTAGCTAGATCAAGTCTGGTAATAGATTGAGTCCTTTGCTTTGGCAGTGTTTACCTTCTAACAATTTTTTTCTGATGATGCTTACAGAATCATAACAAAATTGATTTATACATCATCCTGACAACCATCACGGTATACGAGAAGAAATATGATTACTTTTTCTTATTCATGATTTATTATTATATATTATTATTATTATTATTATTATATTATATTGTATATTATATTATATATTATATTATCTATTATATTATATATTGTTATTATATCATAATTTATTATAAGGGCCTGGGGAATGAATACTATCCACTGAGGCGTTCAACTTGAAGAGAAACACATTTATTAGAAAGAAGCATTTTTGAGATCAAGTCCGAGGCTGAGTCCCTCCGAGTTTGAGTCTAGCATGCCTACCACTAGCCCACAGAGGGCCCTATCATTAGAATTACAATTTTTCCACCGGTTCAGCTCGCTACAGAGGTGATCTGCAATTTAAATTGTGATGATAACATGAACTTTAGATGCGAATCTGATTGGAAGGATTTTGCAAAGTTTACTTTCTTTTAAAACTACGAGTATTGTTATTTTTCCATAATTAGCGAGATTTATGGAAATTCACTGTTATTCCAATTATAGCAGTGTATTATAAGTCAGATTATGATACTTATATGAAAAGTGCAGCTATGCTCTCTAAGTATATCGAAGAAATACTGTACTATACTCGCCGAGTATTTATTCAATCAGTGAGTTATGTGTGTGATTTGTGGCTGCTCCGATTAATGTTAGTCAAAGTTTGTCCCAGTGTGGTAATAACGTCCAACTTTGCAGTTGTATTAAATGGACTATTCAAATACTTTACGTAATTCCTTTTTGGCACAAACTTATACCCTACCACTTAAGCGTACTGAGGTTAAATCTTTAAGTTTGTCAACTGGACACCACATATTTACTGCCATGAAGTCCTTGTCCTTAAGTCACTGGCCAGCTGTTCAAAAGATTACTGCTGTTTGTAGTGACTCAATGCTTACTGCCCTCACGGGAGTTCCAAAGCTTTTGTGCCCAACACTTTTGTTCACTTTTAAATGAATCACGCCATGCACCATTCCAGCGGTTTTACTCATTTGTAAATTATCACACCACTTGTAGGGTATTGCCCCAGTCAGATCTGAGGGTGCATAAAGTGCACAAGGAATTTTCTTTCTCAGTTCATACTATGCTGTGGCCTTGTCGGTCGTTTTCTGAGGCCCCACACTACACTACACCACAGCAGAATTGTGCAAGCCATGCCACGCCACATGCCTCACACTTCGCATGCCTTTTGGTTTTTCATTTCCTTTGCCTTTGCGGTGCTGGAGGCATTTCTTGGCGCAAGTGTGGTATATTTAAGACAATAAAATGCAATTCTGCATATAATTTCATTAAAACATTTTTGTCAGCACTTATACTGGCATCATTTCTTTTTCTTTTTCATTTAACATCTTTTTTAAACCCGAACCTAAATTAAGTGTTCACAAAATTTTAACGTATCGGCAAACGTAGACACAAGTTTGGAACAATTATTATTTTCATTTCTTTTCCTCCACTTCCTGTGGAGGTATACTAAAGCCTGATGAGTAATATTCTTTGGCAAGCTTTGATCAAACTGACGATTATATTATATTATATTATCTTCTCTTCTCGTCTTTTCATTTGTCCATACTGAAGAATGAATCCATGAAATATCCCAGTACCCGAACCTATGCTGATCGCTGGTGATATTCAATAACAACGACTAGCTTAGGAAACCTTTTCTGACGGTCGAGTTCATATTTATATACAAGTAGTTCGGCCAACTCTTTGGTGTTGGTTAAAAATCCGACGATTTCTTTGGGACAGCTATCCATGGGACTTTATTTTTTTTTTTTGTATACCTTACATCAACCAAGCAACTAAGGCTTTGGACTCGAAGAAACAAATACGAAGAAACAAGCATTTCAACACCATTTCCTTAGCGGTGTGCTTACAATAGCACGCCATCCCACGATTTCGATACCAGCATGGTTTACACTAGACCTCGGTTCTTCAGTTGAATTTAAAATGCATATAGGCAACGTTATGAACCCCCATCACAGTACTATAAAGAATCAGTAGGAGCTGTGCTTATTCCCACTCTGTAACTGAACTCAATCCTTGGCTGACAGCTCATTGATAAGTCAGGCAGATCTTGCCATAATCCCTATGATAATTCATGTTTTCATTCTGTTTAGTTTTAGTAGCATTGACCGTATATGTGTTACAGTTGACTTGCCACCTTTCCTATATTCTGTAGTGATTGTAGTATTGGTCCTGCTGAATATGTCTGCCTTGCTGGGCATTTTTGTTCCCATAATAAACAGTTCTGAAATCAACAGTAAATTTTAGTACCGTTGGTGACTTAAGGCTGAACCCCCTTCGTGACTTTCGCAGATCTGTTATTCCACTATATCTCATTATGCAAGTTTGCCTTTTAATAGCCACAAAAAAGCGGAAAGAAAAACTGTTCACCCAAATTTCTGATTACGAAAAGTTTGATTATAAAAACATTCAATGGAAGCCTTACGCTCTATATAGGTAGGTGTGTGTGTGTGACTGAGTGTGGTTGCTGTCCAACCTCTGTCTTTCGTAGGATTGACATTTTTGTTCAATTCGGTCTCTCTTTGAATTGTTTTATTTTCTGCAATTGTACCACAGCATTGAAAATATGCAAAAAGTACGCTTAATTGCGCACATGTGCCCACAATTGTTGGATGCTTCTCTCCGGCATTTTCGAAATTTTCGACTGGATTCCATAGAAGTCCATTTTCGGTGGTGATTGTGGCTTAGCTGACTTTGCCTCAGGACGCCAAGTGGTGTAATTTAATTAAAAAACTTTTGCAATTAAATGCACACTGTATAAAATGTAGTTTTAAAACTGTTTCCCATTTTTTGCAATGCCAAAGCGAAGACTCTAACGAAGAGCGACGCATATGTGGCAAAAGTGCCACAAGTGGCAACATGCCTTCTGCTGCAACGATTTTTAACCTTTTAAATTGCACCGCTTTGTGTTTAATTTGCCTACTGTTCCTATTGACAAGGACACTTTTAGGTACAATTTTTCGAAGCTCTTTTCGTCCAACTTTTGCGACAATTGCTGTTCATGTTTTATGAATTGCTAACAGTACATATAAATGAGTGTTATATGGATGCAGTTTTTTTATATTGCTTCAAGCTTATAGACATGCTGTGTAATATCCTCTAAAGGAACCCAACTCCGCCCTCAAATCCCGTCGGACAATCATACCCCAACGGCGACCATCTTAAACTGAATATTTTGTTAAAGCATGGGAACAGTTTTATTTTCTTTTGGATTCTATTCATCGTTTCCCTGTATCTGTGGCTGTGTATTGGGGTGTATGTATATATGCCAGTTTTTGTAAATCGGGCAGTGGGACTGGGTGGCAATCACCTCGGTCTCCTATCGAAACACGAGTATAAAGTCAAACTTGAGCTTGCATATTTTTCGGACATTTTATATACTTCTCCGTCCAATCGAATTTGTATACGGTCCCAAAAATGTCTCACTCAATAAAGATGTGAAGAATTATAAAGGAAAACTTCACTCTAAATAATAAGAAAGTCGACTTACGTTCAAACTGCGCAAGAGCAAGTAACTTAATTATTCAAAAATAGAAAGAACGGAAGGTTTGAATGCTACAAATATATAGCAAAAATTTACAATGCTCTTCCCTAATACACAACAAGATCGCCCGTTTCTCGATTAAAACAGAGGTATTGACTTTGATCAATTTTTCAAAGATTACTATCCTTATTTTTGGTTTTATACTTTTAGTGTCGGCGAACGACTTGTATTAAGAGGGGGGTACAACTAAGCCTGGATTCGTTCTTTGAATTAACGCAATAAATTTCTTATTTTTAACGATTCCTAATAAAGCGAGGTTAGTGCTGTCTCCGCATCTCCCACATGGAAACAAATTAAACCCTCAACAACCACTCAGCAGCATTTGTTTATATATTTTATGCAAAACGGAAAAAAGTACGTAAACAGACAAACGCAACGAATCTAAGGGTCAAATTAAGAATTCCATCAAACGATTCCATCTGTGTTTCTTCTGTCAATCCCAACACATTCGGAAAAACAAATGCAAGCTCTTCATTTAATCCTGTCGCCTGGGATGCATTGCATTTAAATTTTGCCTCACTTCAGACAGCTGCGACACTTGCAGTGCTATGCGATTATCCTTTGACCAGAGGACAGCCTCTTTCACACATTTGTGCACATTTTCATCGGGAACTTTTTTCTCAAACTATTTACGCAAGCAATTAACTGAGAAAGGAAAAAGATGAGTAGCTTTTGAGGCTGCATTATTTGGGGAATGGGTGCTGTGCCAGTATCAATTTGTTCGAATGCAATCAAAAATTATTTATGCTACCTACCACCACGCAACTTTACCTGCTACCGGCCCCTCCCGACAACATACCACCACTGAAAAGTTGATTTCTTCACTGTTCATGCTCCGAGGACTCAAGTGCATTTGTAGCTTAACTAAGGAAAAAACGAAATGAAACATTTGAAGCTGCATTAAGTGCTTTATCAAAAGTGCCTCATATGTATTGAACAATGAAATACCCCTACAAGGGCAGTTCACAATTGAGCTCGAAACTTTGTAGAATAAAAATATAAGCCAACAACAAAATCTCAAATCAAACAATCCTATTCTGGACAAATGCGGAAAATGGAATAACCAAATCAATAGATCCTTAAAACTTACCAGCGCTTGCTCAGCTCTCATTTTCAATGGAATATACCAAAGCAGCCAGTACTTCTCAGCCAATTTCCGGCTGAAGCGTCTCGTACGTAGATAGCCAGCTACTTGACTTTGTGGATAAGAGTTGCAACTTCCCCATTTGAGACGTCCTTCACAATTGCTCGAGTGCGCAATTTGTTATCTATTTACAGCCCTAAGCACTTCAAGTTTATTCCACTTTAACAGAGACGAGCACAATTGCAAAAAGGAATTCATATTCAAATTAAGTCCCAAAGTAAGACCCAAACCCTTTTCAAGCGAGCACAAACAAATGAAACAAAATAAAACTGGATGAAAAATAGTGACAAGGAATAAGAACTGAATGCTATTATACACTATTTTGCATTTATACTCTTATCAGCCACTTAAGTTGCCAACAAAATACCACTTCACTACTATTTCCTAGTAACGACTTGCTTCAGTTGCTTAATTGCAGTATTTTTTCCAGAGTGTTTTTGATAGTATTGTGGAATTTTTCTACGAATAATACCAAGATTCGGTGCAGTATTGCACTTAACCAGAAGAGGTTCCCAGCATTTACAAACGTTACAATAAATAAAGTCAACACTGGCATCAACCACGACTGAGCGAATAAATGAGTGCTCAAGCAACGATCCTGAGAATTAATCACTGCAAAAAGGAAACTCGCAGATAGGCTACGAGACACTCCTTGCCCTAATAAGATGTACGAAGGATTGGTTGAGATTGCAACCAATGGTAACCACAGGACATGTGAGTTTATTGCCAAGCTTGCTAAACCTCTCAATACAATCCGCCGAAAAGGCGTGCCAATATCAGAACTAGATATACCGAAACGCATTCGGAGCAATTTTAATGGCTTGGGCAGATGCTGATTAATGGCTTCGTGACCCGAATGGACCTTGACTGATATCGGCAATATATAAAAACACCACTTTCCAAGTAATATGATACAGCTACGCAGATGACACGAGCTCGCCTCTATCGCTGTGGATATCAGTTGCCTATCGAACCATGCTCAATCGGCGAAGTTAATCGAAAATGTACATAATGAGTTTTTCTTATTTATTGCATTATTTACTATTATTTATATTTTTTAAAATTTAATTTCATTTCGAATTTTCATTATTTGTGAGACATTTTTGCATCTTAATTTGCTGGCGCACTGGAGCAAAAAATTAATTCCTCCTCGCCTCTGGATTTTCAGCTCGTAGCAGCTTTTCCAATTATTTTATCTGCACAAATTTATTCTTGGTAAATTTTAAAATTTGCGGATGCTGTCTGTCTGTCCATCGGCCTGTCGATGTTTGGCTCCCCCACATCAGATGACAACTCGTCCTCGTCTACGATAGCCGCACGGCTGAGTGTCTAGCTATGCGAACGTCCGTCCATTGTCCAGGCATGCACAGTTGCACAATGGCATTGCACACATTTCTGCAATGGAAATACGCGTTTATTATTGCATGCAGTGTACGAGTAAATATATGTGGAGAAATTATCATAGTTCTTCGCACAATTCGCAATGACTCTTCAAAGGAGACTTTAATGGTGCCCTCACCAAAAGGCACACACGCTCGGCTTTTCTGGTTCCACTGGTTGCGACGAAAGGGATTTCATCCATATTCGAGTATATACAAACTGATTTTCCACCCTATTATGAGGCAGTCTTCAAATCCGCAAGATGGGCTTTATTCATACTCGCCAGTCAAGTAGTCTCCAAGCTAACTTATTCGATGAAAATTAGTCGATGGAAATCTGTAACCATTCGGAGATGTGGTTAGGCTACTGTAAGATTGTGGCCTGCTCTACGAGTATAAATAGGCCCGATATTCCAAGTTTATGGAAAATCTATTCAACAAATATGGCACATATTTATCATATTTGTAGATAGGTGTCTATAATAAAATGTAAATAAAATATGAGTGTGATATATTTGATTTTTTTTTGTAAAGATACAAATATTTGTACTTTTCGGTTAAATTGAATATTCCTCCAAAGGGTGAGTGAAAGGATGACCTACTCTAATATCAGAAGAATACTTTTAGAAACGTTGCTACGACTATCTAAGCTCCATTTCGATGGCAATTCAGTTAGTGATGACGCTTTCAGACTTTGCCCTACTACGATGGCAATATAGACAACATTATTTTTCTTACATGGTGTCCTGCAGCCTGCTGTGGCTGTATTGGTGGACTGGTGTTATGCTGAAAAATTGTCCTTTTACTCGACTATGTCGTTTCTCACATAAACTGCAAATTCAGCAGCATTTCATGTTCCAATATGCGCCACTGTACAGGAATAATCTGAGTGGATGCACAAAAATCTCTGATTTCAAGATCCGATACATAATTTAGAATGAAATTTTACTAATACAAATGAGCCGATATACTTTCACTGCGTTTGACTTTGTGCCCTTCATTTAAGCACAATCACTGCTGGGAAGTGGTAGTAACCGAACCACGTCCGTCATTAAATGACCAAATTACTCGCGCATTGCCTGTGCCCATACTAACATTCTAAATTAACTGGGCCCAATATTCTGTACCCACTCCCATGGCGGTTGCTATGTAGTGTCTGAAAAGACTATCCTAAATACCCATCTCCACCACAAAGTCGGCCGACCGGAATTTCCATCTATCTAGACGTAAGCTGAACTCTTCTGTTGGTCATTCAAATTGCCAACGAATTTTCAATAGCTCTAATGGCACTTTGCATTAAAAAAGCCCTTAGAACATAAGCTCAGATATCAAAACCATGGCAACCACATCAACAGCTACAATGAAAATCATATTCAAAGCGAGTCAACATGCGCTTGCAAACGCTTTCAATTGTTCACAGCCCCATCAAAAGTGTAAACAAAATTACCAGCATACCAGAACTAAATTCATGCAAGGAATTCCTTTGCTGTCCCTGTTACTATGGCAATCGCTGTCCCCAAAGACAGCCTGACTGTTAAAATACCTGCTGCCGAATTTGTACGCGCCTCAAAGCCAAATATTTCCCAAATTGCTGCTTTACTATAATTTAATTAAGAAGCGGGAAAAACAACAATCAGAATTTATGCCACAAAGGCGTGTAATCGATGTCCTTTTTGTCTGAGTAATTCGGATGCCGGCGGATTAGCTTGGAGACATATTTGGTAACTTGGTCCGCATGCTGGAAAAAAGGAAAATATGAAATTATTTCAATTACACTCTGTATGGGGTGCTGTGACTTGTGGCAGTGATTAAAACCACAATTACAGCAAATACAATTATATAAGTTCATTATCACACTGTAATGCACTTTTTTCTGCTCCGATAGATAATATTAAAGGAGAGCCGATAGTCCTGGTATATCGCAAAAAACATAAACTTGTAACCGGATGGCAATGGTAATTTTCTGACGCAGCTATTATGATGTATATCTTTCAGTACTTTTCCAAATGGCATGTAGCACAGCAGCTGAGTCACATAATTAACACTATCACCTGGTCATGACACGATATTTTCTGCAATATTCTACTGTCATCTCCTTAGTTTAAGCCACATTGCCTCAAACTAATACACCCTCGCACCCCCCTCAAGCTTTGTTCACTTGTGTACCAAAATTATCCTGTAACCTAATGTAGTAGCACCACTAAAGCCTGCAGACTAAGTAATGCTTCGCTCTTGCAATTGGCATATAAATAAATGACTGTATGCACACACCCATGCTGGCCTACAGCCGCAGCTACACATATACCGGAATACACTCTCAACATGCGTAAAAACTGCCAAGCCATTGATCCTTCGGCCAACGAAATGCGGCATACATTCAAGCTAATATTGGAGGCACCTTACAAATGCCTCTAGTAGCAAAACATGAGTTTTATGAACACAGACTTGTATGAAGCCAGCGTTTTTACCGCAGTCCTCGGAATAAGAAGATTCCGGAGCGTACTCGTAGGTGTAGATAGGTGTACGAGTGTGTGTCTGAACGAGTACCGCCGACAAAGTCGTACCCTAAATGGCAAGAACTTTAAGAGGAGTAGTTCCACTGCATTACACTACACAGTATGTCTGCTGGCTGCTCCCTGATGTGCTGGTATCCTCTTTTGTGGCCGGTTCGTTGCATGCGTTGTTATCGTAAATGCAAAACGATTAATCATGGCAATTCGTTATAAGTTATGCATGTGTGCAGCTATGGAAGTGGGCGCGTGTAGCTGTTATAGGAGGAGGAAGTCCGCTCTTCTGCTGTGCCAGATTAATATCGCTCGTTATGCGTGTTTTTCCAGTGGAACAGTAGAAGGGCTGCTTAAATTTTACGGTACGACTACTGCATTCATTCTACAATGACACGCTACGCCCACTTCACATGCATACTGTTGGCTGAAATGGATTTTTGTGAGCAACATTTTGACAATATTTTCTCAACAAAAATGGTTCCCATCTGTGTATGATACTAGATTTAAGCAATTACTGAAAGCGTAGTATCCCAAGTGCGCTACGAGAGGATTCGCGTTCTAACCACTAACACGAACTACAAAGTTGACTCTATCTACTGCCGACAGTAGCAGCAATAAGCTCATAATCTACCAGCAAACTTCAGGACAGTGATAAGTGTGATACTGTGTCTGTGTTTGAGTTGGTGTGTGTGTGTGGATGTGTATCTGTGTGCTAGTTTGTGTACAAGGGAGCGTTCTCTAAAAGGATATGATCATCATATGTCATTAATTTAGTTTCCATCAACAACAATAACAAGCACAACAGCAGTGACAACGTCAACGATAACGGAAACTTCGGCACTGTGAACAGTGGCAGCAGCTGCCGAGCAGTGTCTTTACACAAATATTGTCATTGTTGGTTTAATCGTCATCATAAATTTTTCTGCAAATGATGGCTATAGTGAAGTTGATGAAGCTCATGTTGCGCCTCTCCCACTGAGCCCCACTTACTCACACTTTGCTGATACGAGCCCCCGAGAGTCTGTACACATACTATTTTCATTATGTGTCGACTAAGATGAAATTATTTTATTAAGCTCCCAACTGGCAAGTGCAGTCATTACTTATGCCATCTCATTGTGTTTCATTAGACACGCCTGTCACTCTATGAGCTTTCAATCCGACATTTCGCTTCGGAAGCAGGCGCAGAAAACAACACTTACTGCCGTCAATTGTTGTGTGCACAAAACTATAACATTTAATTATTCGAGTGATAAAGAAAATATAATTAAAGCTTCAGCCGTCGCGCTTTACTTACTGCTCGTAACTTGAACAAATGTGTTCAGACTTTATGGGTAGTAGTAGTAGAAATGTAGGTATTATCCGTATGTATACGAGTATGCTTTGAAGTGATAGTTGTTGAGTTGCAGCACATTCGATTCGAAGAGACAGAAGTTGAGAAAGATATGTAGAAGGTTATATTTACCTGCATTTCTAACACACTTTTTGGATATAGGGCGTCAATTCTCAGTAGAGAGAGCACAAAAACTATTGAAACCATGTCTGGAAACGCAAAGTCACATTAATAAACCAATTGTCGCAGAGCCTAGAAAAGGATATTATAAACTGCCTCTTTGCTTCGTTTCTAACAAATGCGCTACAGTCCTTATACGAGTAATTGCAGCACTATCACCTTTATAGTGTAGTTTTCTAGCCCTCATAGCCTATATGCTACAAATATTTTTAGCACAATATTGACAGATTTTACAGTATTAGATCTTCACAGTACCAGCGTTGGAAATTCAGCATTACTCGGCTATGTACCGCCAATATTTTTGATACCGATAACACTTAATAGAATCAACCACTCAACTCAACTGATAACTGGCCAAGGTTACCAGAAAGCCATATTAGAAACTGAAATTATTCTATTATGCAGTATTCGTGAAAGCAAGAGAAAAAATTATATCACATCCAGTGATGAGTGATTAGTTTTAATAAGTATAATAAAATAATTAGGTTCAGAAATAGCAGAAAATACCATTATCCCAATAATTTCGTAGAAAGACACATTCAATCCAGAACATTCGTTGTTGCAAAATAGCTCTTCCAAATTGACTTCCAACTTAAGTACTCGTAATATCCCACAAAAATAAAACGAAAACAGTACTGTTTTTCAAGAACTGGAACTATTGTTCACTCATTTTCTTTGCAAATAAATATATTGGCCCAATCGCCTCTGCTGAAGACGTTCCATAGCCTCTAGTTCCATATGTATAGGAGACTTATTACGGTGAATTAGTGCCTTTGTAAAGTTTCCATAAAGTCCACAAATGCAAAATTGTAGTTTCTTCCACATTAATTCCAACGATTTTCTTCATAATCTGCTCACAAGTCGAGAAGTCATGAGTGCTCTGATTACACTCACTAAAGTCTCTCTATTTTTTTCGGATGTATCTTATAATACAATATCCCCTCAGTAAGGAAGTTAGTGTGGTGTAGTTTCAGTAGCAGTGACACATTTCCCCTTCAGGCTCTATAATTACTCAGGCATTAAATTCTTTAATCTTAGTGGAGGCATGCAATTATGTCTCTTATCGATATGTTGGTCAAGTATCTAATTCGAATTTCCACGTCAAAGTTTGATAACTTGTACGGCTCTGTACAGGGTAGTTTGCTAGCAAGTGAATACGGGTGTGATTCCATTGAATACAGAAACTTCATTTGGAACCTTGGTATTGCATACATTATAGTATTAACAGATATTTACTTCTTCAAAATCCAGGAGCTGAAATAATTTAATAAATTTTATAAATTTAGTTACTCATACGCCCAGAATATCCACTATTCAACAGACTGTTCTGAAAATTTGATGGAATTTGCTATTTTCCAATTTCCACTGCCTGCCACATGCCGCATAATAACAATTATTTGTTTTTCAAAGTTTTTGTATTTCATTCATTATTCATTTTAAGCTAAAACTCTTGAAGCTGATTGGAGTGTAATTGGCATTTGCATGCCATCACTGTCTCTCAACTGTATACGCTGCGTTCACTAACAATTCGTTGCAAGAAAACAATAGTCACGTTTGAGTACACAAAAGAAGCACTAAAAATTTACAAAACTATGCACTACACTCTGCCATTCCCCCATATACATTCGCATACACACCCAGCACAACACAAGTCCCAATCATTAAATACAAAATGGGAATTCAAGTTGAGCAGCAGACTGGCCAGAGGCAATGCTGCGTTGCAACATACTCACTTGTGTTTTATTGTTACTGCTATCTTGTTGCAGTTCTAGTATTGTGTCGTGCAGTACAATAACAGCAATAACAATAGTGACAGGCATGTACAATTTGTGGAATTGAGGTAACTAAAATAGCTTAAAGCGAAGTGGAAAAAATATTTATTCAGGAAGTAATAGGATCTTTATTTATATTTAACAAGTTAGAAAGTATTGCTTGGGAGCAGATCTTCTGTGGAATTCCATTTACCTTATTTACTTCAGAAAAATTCTACAAATATTAGGGAATGAATGTTAAAAAATTGTGAAGCGCTCCATGAGGGTGAATTTATTAAAATCAAATCGTTTATTTTATTGCAGCTTTGCTAGCTCCTGCATTACTGAAACAGTTAGTTTCTCCACAATCCTGTTGAACGCTCTACGTAACATGGGGCATGAGTCCGAAAATTATCTACTGATCCCATATCAGTACAACAGTTGTTACTGCTGCTTTCTCGTACAAATGCATCCAACAATTATCCTCTGAAATCGACCGTCAATCATTGAGGTAAGTTTTAAATGGTGCTTCTGACTTAATTATTATGGAATTCCGTTTATTAGAACTTGATTGTTTCAGTAAATCATATGATAAATATTAGTTTGTGGTGATAGTAGTTACAATATTTCATAAACTCTTGCTCCCCTAAGTGCTAGCTACAATTGTCCACACTATCCGCCTTCGGTCTTCCTATTCCGAATTGTGCCACCTGAATTACACAGTGCAATAATTTACATTAATCACAAATACCTGGGTCGATCAGGAGAGCAGTTCTGCAACTGGAGAACGTAGGATGGACCCATTATGTGGTCTTTACATGCCCATTGCCAGATGAATGAGTTATGCTGCCGAACTAATAGTAATTCCAATTATTTTCCTATACGAAATTGAAAACCATCTCCTATCTATGTATCGCACAGACAAATTCAAGAACTGCGATTTTTCGAGCACTCCCAGCATTAAAATATTATCTTAAACCAATTGCGTGGGGTCACGACTCGCACTTCTCATAATGTTATTCCTGCAGCACACTTGCCTATCGCCACATACAGCATTTCTAACAAAAAATCAACACTACTACTAAACGAATTTTTCAGCAGGGATTACTAGCCAGCCGTGGGCCTCAACGCCACCTGCCATCATCCTCATATTTCTTAATCAATAGTTTGGGAAAATTTTTCAATTCAATAGTACGCAGCAGGACAATGTAAATATAAATACGGAAAAATATACGCCGAACCGAATTTGCATAAAATAATATCAACCAAGAATTTATTAAAGCAGAACGTATGGGATTTTAAAAAAATATATCAATGGTATTCCGCGGAAATGGTAAACAAACAAACTGCTTTTAAAATGAAATTTGTGAAAATAAGGCAAGCATTGGCATGCATGAAATACGACGAATAGCGAGCACAATATGATGAATCGAGTGGACAAGGCATCGAGTGAGCAGCGAAATTGAAGCAATTTTTGTGGAAATGGCGCGGTCGACCGCAAACTTATGAATGGAAGGAAACATTGAAATATCATACAGAGCGTAAAAATTAGATGTAAATGGGAATTCTATGCTACTTTTTATAAAGTCCACTTGAAACATGTTCAACAAACAATTTGTCAAAAGTTTCAAATTAAAAAATTCCAGTACCGCAAATCCTCGCTAAATCCCGGTTGAAGGGCACATTTAGTGAGTAGCAAGTGAAGCCGGGATGCACAAATTGTGTACATTTATAATACACAGCAGGGATAAGTGTGCGGTCTGGCCGGATGTGTAGATGTGTATCCAAATTTATATCTATTGTAGGACTTTTCATACTAACTGGCAACAGGAAATGTGGTCATGCTGTTCAGTCTTTTGTATTGCAGATACAGTTATTTTCTGTTTTTCGCAAAAATGCTGCACCGCCATTAACGCCACCAGAAATACAAACCAACCCGCCCACGCCCATACAAACTTTCGCATAGCAACGTATATATTCAGACAATGACATGACTGGCGATACCCGTGCACATAGCCCAAAAAATTGTGTGGCGTATTGTCCAACTATGTAGGCTAAATTGACAATCCATCAATCACTCTGGATAATTCTGACATTAATCAAATGGGAATGCTTGGCAATTCCAATGGAGCAACACAAAAATATACACACACACACATATATATATATATATATATAAATATATATATACATATATATATATATATATATATATATATATATATATATATATATATATATATATCTATATATCTATATATATATATATATATATATATATATATATATATATATATACTTATATATATATATATATATATATATATATATATATATATATATACTTATATATATATATATATATATATATATATATATATATATATATATATATATATATATACAGAATATGGCGCTGAATTTTAAACATACATTTTCTCCATATATGATGGGAAATGTTTCCATTTTAATTAAAGCAGTCAAAAAATCTGTTTTGAGGAAAAAATTCATCAGAGAAATAACAACATCAACAAAAACATAGAACAGCTCTAAACCATCAGAGAGAATTGTAATGACTCTTTTAAAATAATAAAAGAAAATTAAATAGAATGAAGGAAGAGCGCTACCAAATTAATTAAGTGCTCCAACTAAAGAGTCAATCGTTTCCTCGTCGGGGCACAATCAAAATAAATGCTCGACTCTCCACGCACACGCACCGCATACCGGCCAACGCCCAACCATAAAAAGCGACCGTTTTACGCCCGCTGTGAAAACATATTGAAAAAACGAACAAAACAAACCAAACAAAAAGGACACCAAAAATATTTTTTTATGATTTTGTGATTCTTTTTTTAATGGCATAATCAAAACTTTTATTAAATTTCTGCTTCAGTTCAGTGTGTGTGTGGGCTTGTTTAAAGAGAGGGTATGGAACATTTCTCCTTCATTCAGATTGAAAAGCTTTAAAAAATTTCAAACGTTTTAAACTCATCCGAACAGTTGATTTATGACGGTTCTGGAGAATTATGGGTTGCTATTAACAGAAATGATGTTACCACTTCGGATTACTGAAATATCTCCATACTTGTCTATATGGGATATGAGTTTGAGTGTAGTTTGTAACATCCTAACTTAAGTTAGGTATACCAGCTCAATATCACTTCCTGTACACATTTTTTTGGGTGCGTCGGTTCAAACATCTGCATTTCTTATAAATACAGTAAAATATACAAGGGATATCAACTAAAAATATTAGAAAACTATATATTTCAAGGGCTGGTGAAAGTGCTTGAATAATTGAAATCAGTAGATTTGCCTATCCGCATCCGCTCCCCTATCAGTCACTGTTGTACGATCAAATATTCAGAAGGCATATCCCACTAATTGGGTTGATTTGTTAACTACTCGTAGGTCAAGTAGTGAAGTATCCATGACATGATAGAATAAGAATTAATCCCAAAATATGAGATTTCTTTGCCGATCCTCCTTGACTAATGACGCCAACATGTCTGCCGACGGCACGAAGTTCAATATGCACCGAAGAGGAAATTGTTTTAACTATTTTTATATTTTCCTATTGAATTTTGCTCATTTATGAACGCAACAATTGCTGAACCATGATTCGACAGCCCAAAAACTCTTCAATCAATGTGAAGAGCGATGTTTTCGTTAGAAGTGGAAGCGCAGCATTAATTTATTATGATAAATTTTGCCGTACTGCGATTGAATTAATGGGATGCCAAAACTGTGCGTACTTAATGCAATTAAAATGGCGTCCAGGTCCTGCACACATTTGCTCTTAGAAACATTTAAAAAATCTAGTGCAGGCGGAACATGGTTTTGCTGCAGCGCAGTAACTGGAGTCGGATGCAGTGACTCTGCAGTTGCTTGATAATACTCGTAGGCCCGCTGGTGGCCTTAACAAGTATGCCATCAACAAGACTGCAGTGCCATTACATGCCGTTTCGAACATGAACGAGCAGTGAATACAGGCATCTGCCTATTTTTCTGACGTAAACGTGAGTGAAACAATGGGACTGGTTGGGTCTGCAGTCGAGGCCACCACACTAATTGTGGTATCCAAGTACATTTTTTGGAAATCTAAATTTAATTTAAAAGTAGTGGACAAATTATGCGCCTCAACATTTACTTTAATGTTGACTTTGTCAGCTATTGATTTAAATTTGTTCTGCTCTTCTCATTTAAATTCATACTCATTGAATCGTGTGAACCCAACATACGTTTTTTTTACTGCTGTGAAAAGGAAGCGAACGAGAAACCTTCATGGTATGTGCTCTCACAATTGCTTGGAGCATATGCAGCAGCGATACGTAAAATTAGACATTCTGCTGGTTATGCTATTTGCGTTCGCATATGCATAAAATTCTTTCGAACTCTAATCGAATCTGTTCAATTGTGCTCTATCTGAACATATGGCAGTAAAGTGCTTGTGCCAAGCAAAAGAATTCATCAACGTTTTCCCATCCAGTTGCATTTGCATTTGCATTTACGTTTGCAGCTGTAGATGTTGACAAGAATTCTGCATTGCGGAGATGAGACATTCCTAACGAACGAATGTATGAATGAGTGAATGAGCTATGGAACGAACGTTCAATGAAAGGAATGAAGTAGGGAATGCGGGTACGTTACCTGTCTGGCACTACATTTGCATAGCACTGAATCTGAATTCGTCATTTAAATGTGCGACATTACAAGAAAGGCATTTTCAATTGAGTCATGAGAGACACGAAATGCTGGAATTGCTCTGACTACGTGTGGATTCGTTATTTGGATGCTGGCGTATTTTCACAACTGATTTTTCTGCTGCTTTCTCCACGTCTTTGCAATAGCATTTTCCAATAAATGCACCGCTCCCTCCCCGCATCTAGTTCAACACAATTAAATTTGCATTTAGAGAAACTTCTGCAGTTTGTGATTTAAATAATGCAAAAGAATATTTTCACCAGTGCAGGGTGAAGTCCTGATTGGTTGCTTCGGAGTTTGGAAGGTTGCTTCGGAGTTTGGAAGGAAGCACATTTTAATATACAAAAATATATACTCGTACATGCAGTGCTATACTTTCGAGTACATGGACCATCTTCAGTAAAACTTGCATTGGTGCCGATGGAAAAGGAGGCTGCTGATTGGAGCCCGCAGCCAACCACACGGCATTGATGAATGAAATAACGACTGCTACAGGATGGCCGGCTTATCACACCCACACGAAACAGAGAAGACGTTGACAAGAGAAGCACAGCATGCCGAAAATAAAAGACTAAAAGAAGAACAACAAAAACAAACCAAAAAAAAGAGCAGCAGGAAAAATTGCAGCTGTTGGGAAATTGGACACATTAGCGCAAGAAATCGCTATAAAGTTGACTACTTTTGTCGATTTTTGTTTTATTGTTGACAGAGTTCTTTCTTAGAATTTTAGCTGAGGCTTTTCCGGCTCCTGCAAACATCGTTCTCACACACGGTAGGGATAATATTGCAATCACGTAGTTTCCCCTTTTTTATACTATTGACTTTTTCTCTTTTTCCCTTTTGAACTTCAGAATTATATAAATTTGTTTCGCTGATAGGCCAGGCCAGACTGGGTGTCTTGTGGTCGAATTACGCAAAAACTATATTAAATTCCAATATTTTCGACGGAAAATTTAAGCACAAACTGCTGAGTTAAGCAGAAAACTTCGACTATACACAACAGTTTTGAAATCATTCCGAATAGCCTTCAAGTGCCACGCAAGAAGTGCACTCGGCACCACTCGAGCTTACTTTGCAGTCATTGCAATGCAAGTTGCCCACAAAATAAAGAAAGAAGATGAAAGAAAAATTAGTGAGGAACTTTTTTGCTGTTCAGCAAAATTGCAATTTCCTTTTACAGCATGTTCCTTGTCTTTCATTTCTGTCTTTTATTTTTCAGTAGTTTGCCAGCATTTGCAAATTGTCACGCCTAGCATTAATTCAGTTGCAGTTCAGAAAGTCGTAACTCGGCTCCGATCTGAACCCTGCCGCCTTCGCTACCACTCCGTTAATACAGCCACTTAGTTTCATCAGGAAATTTTTAAAATGCATATGTTGCCGTAAATGGAAGTAATTGTCGTCGTCGTCGTCGTCGTCGTCGTCGTCGTCGTCGTCGTCGTCGTTGTCGTCGTCGTCGTCAATCATTGACATCCTTTTGCTAGCACAGAAGTGCGCACAAATGCAGTAGCACGCATGTGGATATCCGTGCTCTCATATTTGTCGATGGAGTATTTAAGTTTCCTGTTATGTCATTGACATGGCAAAGCATTTCGCCCGCCCCTTAAACATCTCACACAGTTGCTTTCCTAGAACGACTGCCGTTGTTCTCAACTAAATATTCAGGCACTCCTATCGGGCTTCAGTTGCTTGGAAATGTTGGCAACGCTACCATTTAAAGTGACCGCTTTAATAGCAAACTTTTCTGTTTTGCACAATACGCACATGAAAATGGATTCTTCTCTTTTGTGTACATTCATTCATTTCATTCTTTTATACTACGACTATCACTGCGCACACAATAGCACGGTGCCGCACAAATGGATTTGAATTGATTGATTTGCAAATGTGCTCCAGCATGCAAATCTTTTCTGCCAAGTCGGCGTACATTATTTCCGCCTACTTCCGCTGACGGAATATTTTTTGCATTCTGGGCCAATGTAGAGCACAATAACATCCAGGCTTGGCACTTTTGCCTGCCGATGGGTAGAAATCATATTTAATTTGCTACTCAGCACTGCCAGCTTATGATGCATCTTCACTTATGTCACTTATAACATTTAACAAAGCGATGTAAGTGCCTATTCAAATGCGTTTGTATGAGTATATATGTGAGGATGTTTGAAGCTAATTTGTGGTGGCCAACGATGTCACATTCAAATCACTTCACGCAATAAAATGATGTCCGTTGCACAAGTACTTCACCTATCGCCCAAACACACGTACTCACAAACCGCGTCAGTACCACACTTGTTCAGCAGAAATCGGTGGCAATTTATGACCCTTGTTGGCCCGAACTGAGTCCGCCTACCACACTAGCATAGTTTACCGAGCGCCAGAGCCATTTTATAGCAGAGAAGCGTTGTGTTCTGTTTGCGAGCTTCCTTGGGAATGTGAGTTTAGAATAAACTCCTAAAACCACTTTCACTATGGCCAATCCTAGGAAGACTGTACAGAGCGCACACTGAAATATATACGAGTAAGTATGCACTCATTAAGAGAAGCAACTATTTCACAGAGAGGGAGAATATACGGACTTATTAGCTTCATCTATAGATTATTAGGAGCTTGAAATTATTGTTAGTATGAGTAAGTCGATAGTCGTCAATTCTGTGAATATGAAGATTATTTTTGTAACGAATTTATTGACAAGACATTGTTAGTAGATAAAAGAAGCTGATGTCTGGTTAAATTGTCTAGAAATTGCATCAAACTAACCAAGTTTACGCTATTGTCTTCACGTAACTCCACAGGAATTTTGTATTGATATGGCATTTTTCTATAATCATGTAGGTGTGGCTCCATTTTAAAGTTCTGAATGTATTAGTTTGATTTTGCTTACATGGAGACTATTTTTGTTCCTGGTTCCAGTGCTGTTTTCGGTGAGTATGGAATGTGAATGAAAATCATAAAATTTCGATTAGGAAAGTATAAAGTTGAATATGCTGAAAATATGTCAACGACTAATGCCAGTAACAACTAAAAAGGATTTAATAAAATGTGTTGAAAATGCGTTCCAAATAATTGTGGAAAGAAAAGCATTTTCGGAATTCAAAGGTATGACAAATTTAATACTCGTATTCATGCTCTCGCTGTAATGAGATCCGTTCTTCGTTTTTGTGTGCTCACTTCCCCATCATTTACCACATTGTTTGCCTAGCTGCACTTAATGGTGTAGGATTATATAGTAGCAAGAAAGGCGTCCTGCAGATGCGGGTGTGTGTGCGGTTTCGTTTGGCTGGACTCCGATGTGGCTTGGTGTATTGGTATTGATGGTGTGGACAGTTTGAGGTCATACAAAACCGATTTTTCAATGTCTAATCAGACAACGATGGCGTATGGGTCAGTCAGTGAGTGAGTGAGTGAGTGAGTGAGTGTGAGGGTGGTCGAATGAAATATTGACTAAGTGACTATGTGTGTCTGATTGTTTACATTTTTCTTGAAACTGTGTATCCAATGACATTTTATTTTTTTTAAGTCGATAAGACAAACAACAGCAAGAAAATGGAAGGCGCACTGCAGTAAGTAAGTAAGCAAAGGAGCTCCCACAAATAGTAAAGGTGGATTGATTGAGTGCAGATAAGGCGCGCGGTATTATAAAATGCGGATAATTGTCTCAATACAAAGACCACTGCTGAACCACTGTCATTACTCGTGAAACAAAAATTAAAGTGATCCTTGCATCTTTTATAGTCCTCTATAGTTCCTCGCCTATAGGAAAATATATATTTATTGCAGTCGATATGTCTTTCGTCGCTAGATTGATGCCAGTTCTCTAAGTTTCATGGCTCAACCTCTTCAAGTCATGCTAAACGTTTCCATATTACGGCTTTCTCAGCAAGTTCACATTATTTCCAATATCTTGAGAATTCATTTGGCCACATGTGGGGCTTCACATTGTTGTGCTACACTGTAATTGAATTCAGCTCTTGCTGTTGAGATTGGTCCCTTTGGAATAGCTGCTTTTTTCAGATATTGCTTCACTATCCTTTGTGACAAATGAAATTCCTAAACATGCTTCATATCAAACCTCGTGAGCGCCACACACATATTCCAGTGAACAGTTCGGTTTGACCGTGCCTCTGTAGTAAAATTGTTAGCATAGCAATAAAACGCTCAGGCCTCAAAGGGACTCAAGGTTCTTACAACAAAAAGTGTCCTTTCAAGCACACGAGTATTACAAATTGTGCAATTTGGGATGCTGCTACTTGAATTGCTCAGTTGCTCAATCTGCTTTTGTCACCATTGACCATTTGTAATGGAACGATTTGAGTGTCCTATCATCGTGCCAGTGAGCCTTGAAGAAATTCACATGTGAGTATAATGATAAACTGTGTTATTGCAAGTTACCGAAGCTCATCTCAGATATCATTATAAGGCAAACAACTTCTGTGCAATATTTTTGTAGGTCCTTGACAGCCGCTTAAATCTATACTAACCTAAATATGTTTCGAAAGTACGAGTAAATAACTCCATAATTAAGTTCAAGTCTAGTAATCTTTCTGTATACTTGGAACGGCCGCTAAATAGTTACATATTTACAACACTTTTTGATAAAACTAGACCGAAAGGTTTGAGTGTTTGTGGAGAACTAACTGTATTAATAGTATACATATGTTTGTACATGTAGCATGTGTGTACTTAAGTAAAGAAGTATTGGAAGTAAATACAGTAGAAGTATTGGAGGTAAACACAGTGGGATATAATGTGATAAATATTCTTAACACTTTTATCTATTGTCGATCTATCCATTTTTTCGATTAACAGATTAAAAACAGAGTTCTGCAATCAAACACTCATTTTCATTTTTAATCTTATGAACTCAAGCCAATGTATTCGGTTATACATCGGCTCTGTCATCAAAACGCAGTAATAGTTTTTGGAAGTATGTTTACAATGACTGTTCTCCTGCTGAGACATCCAGAGTGGTCCGCACGAAACGAACGTCTGTGACGAAGATCACCAAGCATGCGTATTGTAAGGCCACTTCTCTAATACTTCGTCTTATTTCTTACATTTAAGGCAACTTTCATTGGTCTCTTATCCACCGCTCTAACATAAACGTTTAATAAATCTTACACACTGTCACCGATGTATTGACGGAGCAGAAGTAACCCCCCGGCAAATAATGAGTTTATTCTATAATTAGACTCATTAAAATTTTATATTATTTTCGTGGTAGGATTTTACCAGACTGAAGCTTTTGTATCTTGGGTTGAATCTTCGCACCACCAAGACCTTTCCTATGATATTTTACCTACCTAAGCAATCTTTCGACAACAGAAATCATTAAATCACGTTATAAACGATTTCACGTTGGAGTCTACCTTCCTGGTGGTGCAGCAATCAGCGCACATTTTGATATCCAACAACAAAAATGTGTGTTGCGCGAACCAATATGCTACGACGGCGACATACAATGCAAAAATTACTCGTAGAGAAGAGATAAACTAATGACGCTCGAAGTAAAGTGCTCATAAGTATTTCAGTCAGTGCATATCTTCCTTTTGTTATTATGCAATTTGTTGGAAATTTTGCCAGCCAACTATAAAAAGCATTTTTACCTACTTTAACTACATATAGAAGCGGAAGCGTCTGCTGTAAAGTAGAAAACTTGATGCGAAGCGGCCCAGGACGAGCGTTTCAAATACGAAGCCGTCGATATAAGGAAACTAAACAGCTCCGCAACTGCGGCGCTTACCATATGCTCTTTGTGCTTTTGCAGTTCACTATAAAATTTGGCAAATTTGCTTGCTGGATTTCCTTGTAAGCCAAAAGACAACGCGTAGAGGTGCACATTCAGAAATATTGGGTAAAACGCGGAATCTACGGCAAGCTAAAAACAAGGAAAATTCATTAGAAACATGCAACCGGGCTCTGCGCACAGTTCGGTTTCTGGATGCAATACAACACCAACAATACCCACTGCGACTACTTGTGCGCCCTCTCACCCGCCCAATAAAGCCCGAAGTATGGTTAGCATTCAAGTGTGGCGCATTTTATTATACTCGCTCGCGCACTGCGGCACTTTTGGCTAAAAGGCAAGGTACTTAATGTATTGCATTTTGCTGATGAAATAGTTGCGACAAAAACAGATAATATCACTTACTCAAGGGCTGCGCTGCGCTTGCTCGCTGCCTGTATGAAGCCCATTTACTTACCCACAACAGCCACACCTACTTTTATGCCCGCGCACTTCATTGCTGCCGTAACAGAAGCAGCCGCGTAGCGAAATGGAGTGGCTGCCGCTTACAATGCCAGCTGAACACATGCACACCAATACATACACGTTCTCTCCCGGCGCTGTCCATGTACTGGCGCATGAGTTAATGCTGCATGCATTTTCCTCAGCGCACATTTCGCAAAGTTTTTTATGCTGTTCCTGTTTACGCTTTCCTTTTTTCTGTCGCTATGGCAAATGAGATACGAGTGTATGCATATGTTAAAAATACTGTTGCAACACTACATAATTCGCCAGGGGGAAGTGGGTGCTGCCGAGGGTAGGAGTCTCTTTACGCCACATACAAATGTGCTTCTTGAAATCAGCTTACATTAAAGAAAGTTGTGCATGTACGTCTTACAAATGGGCTCCATTAGTGAAAATTGCGCTTCTTTGTCTGGATTTATTTGCTGTGTACTCGTATAATTTACTTAATGAAACGTATCTCTGTGTGCTCACATTCGTATTATTAAATATTTTAGCCGAATTGCACTCATTTCATTATATGCGAGACCGACCGCAAAGCCGCAACAAATTATGGGGAACAGCAGACCCGCACACCTGCGAAAATATAGCGCTTCGCCTGATGGTATCACACAATTTATTTGTTTTTTTAACATAAAACAAATATTAAAAATTCGTATCGATTGAAAAGTTTTTAAAGCCGCAATCATATCTGAACATGAACCTCAATGAGAGAACGTGAGCAAATGATATGTCTTCATGCTCAAATATGTACGGACGAAAAATAACTTTAATGTATGAATACCGGACATGAATCGGATGGCTTGCGGCAAACAGAGGCTTCCATGTTCTTATCAGTATATTCCGCTTGCCTTATTCCAGTTCTTCCTCAGATGTACACGATGCTTAAAATTATTGTATTAGTATAAGGAATGCTCTCAGAGAAGCTACTGCGTTTAACCACTCTGCTCATTCAATAAGGAACTTATTTAATACTTTCCAGACACTCAAATACCGACTTACAAATTGAAAGTAGTGCTTGAAATTACTTACTGAATGTGAGCAATTGAATAACTTAATTCCAGAACTTGAATTTTTATATTTTTGTAATCACTTTACTAAATTTCAAAACTGCAATTCCGAAACTTTTTTAGTATATATCAGAAACTGAAAGGATGGTTGCAAAATTTACATTTGATTACTTAATTTTGGAATTTTGATTTCCCCATTTCAACAATAAATTTCAAAGAGTACAACTTGAAGTGTTTTTGTGCTTCAGTGCTCCTCCACTTCGACATTTTTACAGCTTAGAAGAGTACGAGACCCGCTGTCCGGACTGCACATTTCAACTATTCGCAGCTAATATTCCCAATGACACGCCCTTTCAAAGCATTTTATGTTTAAAACTCAATTACTCACATATTAAAATGCAAAATGTATTCCTTTATAAAACGAATCATCATGAGAGAATGCAACAACTTATTTATCACAAATTATTACTTTACCCCACAGCGTAGTTGGATGCCAATGAGCTTGTCGGCCAATGCGCACACTGCACACACACATGCACACACACTTGCACACACACATGCACACTCCCATGAACATACGCATATGTTAATATGACTTATAGCTGCGAGCGAGTGCATGAACATTTTTCTGCCCCAGCTGGTGATATTAATTTCAGGCTTTTGTGTTTTCGAACTACATTTTCGCCTGGCAAATGCATTCCTGTAGTTCATCCCATGCCACACTCAGGAATGCTCAACAATTACTATGCTGGCAAACCTCTCTCATACTGCACTCCACTCCTCCTATTTCGCTGTTCTTTGTCTTTCACTCCACCACACACTATTACGCTATTGTATTTTAAAAGAGTTACTCCGAGGGAAGATAGAAGTTCATGAAGCTTCAACATAGCCATTTATTGTTTCTCATTTGTTTGATAAGTGGTGCAGACAAACAAAAATTCCCCTTCTGCTTTCTTTCGCATTTTTTTTTCATTGCCCCAATGATGTTCAATTAAATTGTCCATAAAAAAGTTACTTTAAACAACGCGCCGTTGCCTTTATTGAAATTTATTAATATTGGAGCGATGATAAAATCATTTGTAGCAAAGGCAATTAATTATTTTATGGACGCTATGAAAATTTATAATTACAGATTTTTAATTAAAGTAAGTAAACAAACAACGCATATATAACTACATCCGGAGCAATCCTTTATGCGCTCTCGTGGCAAGTGAGTGACATTTAATTATCATTGTTACTACGCACACTACACGCCCAGCCACCATGTATAGATAGGTGGCAATTTATTTTTCTTAATTCAATTAATTAAATTAAATGCATTCAAAAGTTTCTACCCATGACTTCCCCCCTCCCCCAACTGACTTTCCATGGCCATCCATGCCACAGTAAATAGGCAATTAATGACTTACCATTTAGAAGTATGGGTCCAGCACTGCCCCGACAACGCAATTCGCTAGGACTTCATTTGTCAAAAGTTCCACAACAACACAAATGAGCAGTTTCAGTTGAAAGATAAAGGCCCTCATCATTACTCCTAGCAATTAAGTGGTCTCCATTGATGGTCGATAAAAGTTTGGATGCAAGCCTGTAACTGGCAGCAACCGCCATGCAAGTTAATTGCCTGCGATTTGTGGCATCAGAGCAAAAACAAAAATCGGCCTTAAGCCCATCAATCCGCTTGAAAGCTGCATACACAGACACAAATAATGTGTTTGCTATGGATCAGTAAAGTCGACCAGCTTCACATGGTCGGACGTTGAGTAGCCATAGCGATAAGCGTCTGGGGAAGGCACTAATACCACCGCTCCTGTCCGCACACATACCCACGCGTACGTACCGAATTGTGATAGCATTTCAGCACACAGTTAGGCGCCTCTGCCACTCGTAACACACATTTGCCTGCGTTTCATTTCTCATTTCCTTTGTTCCATACCCAAGTCACACACTGTTGGGACGTTGTCGTTCCATGAGAACGTGCTCTATTAACACTACCAACACCCCTGGCAGCATTGCGTTCTCTCCAGATGAATAATCGAATAACTGTCACTTAATGCAGAGTGCAATAAATCAGCACATAAGACCAATCTCCTGCCATCTATGCTAACATTTCCTGTGCAATTAGAATATGGCGACTCTGATATAGGCGGAAGCATCACCAACACACACGGAACACAATGCAATGTACGGCATGGGTGATGAAGGTCCACATCTTCCAAAAATGCTGTTGGAGTTTAGTGGAAGGAACCTTGACTTATTTTTATACTCATAGCACAGGAGAACCAATTAGAAAACATAAGTCGGCAATATAAACCGCTTGCAGCTGAATAATAATGAGTGGGACGCTATGTCCTGACTACTATTTGTTACAGAAGGTATTGCTGCGAGAAGTTCCATGTAGCTAGCAGAGGATAATCAGTGGGCCAAGTGAACAAGATAATCGGTGATTTGAGGCCATGGCATTTTATACATCCCAAATGGAAGGATTCGGAATTCAAACTTTGACATACCTCTACCAAAGTAGTCACAGATCGATCAGTAAATCTGTTGTCATTTGAGTAAAACTGATACCTCTGGTTAGCGAATGGAAATTTCTATTTTTTTACTTTTATATACGATAATATCACACAAACAGACATAAAACAAAATGTAATTAATAAGAAAGGAGCAGGACCAGCTTTGCCGAGGAAATAATGAGGAAAGTTTGAAAAAAGACTTACAACCATTAACAGCAGAAGTTGAGACATTTTGGCAGCATTCTACTTGAACTGAATTTAGTTTAGCTTACGCGAACTTCAACACTTCCTTGATGGCAGCTATTTTGTAATTGTTTTTTGTGCGACAGCAGCGGCAGTAGCATTAGCATCAGCACTGGTAGTTCCGGCGTGGTTTGCAGCTTGTCGCCTGAAACATCGTGGCAAATGGGAATACAGGGACAAGAAGGACATCACAAAAGATAAAATGCACTTTGACACGAATGCTTGTGGTTGAAAACTCACAAACTAACAGAGAGGCAAAGAACGATATTTGTGGCGCTGACAAGTTTAGAACTGAGTTCGTGTTTAAGCATACAAGTTTTCTTTTCAGATTTTGGTTTATTTAACAATATATAAATTATAAATTAATACTTTTGTAAATATTTTATATGTTTTACTCTGAGCTGTAGTTCGATCAGTTGCGATGTCATTACCAGACTGAAAGGTCAAAATGCACACTTCGCCCACGGCTCAAGCAAGCAGAGCTCGTAAGCCGTCGATCCCGCGCCTCGTGCGCCCCGCTCTTCCATCCGACAGCAGCCGAGCGCATTGCTTCAGTCAAGTGGCGATTGACATCGTCGCTCTCACCAAGCGATCGTGTTAACTTACATAGGACAATTGGTTTAGCTTTAGGAAACCTGATACGGCAAGGGAGAACCTAAAAAAGTGTCGCTTAAATTTGCACTGCCGATCATGGAAGTTTCCAGCAAAACCTCACAATCAACCACCAGAAAATATAAATAGATAACCACATGTGAAGATTTTGTCTTATATTAAGAATAATATTAATGATGTGCGTCATGCTCGTGCTGCTGCGGCCCCGCCTACTCATCAACATAAATATCCGAAAAAATCTATGCCGTTTCCGGGCTAAAAATGAAACACAATTCACACTAAAGCGTTCAGTAAAAATGTGTAAATTTTTCTTTATTCGCTGAACGGTAGCGGCACATTTACATTTCCTCCCCATCATCTTTGTACGAGTATACTGCTGCTGCTATTACTACAAGACAAGTACAACAACTAACTCCTCCATGCTCAGTGAGTGTGCTTTAGCGCCCCAAAGAAACAAACTTCCAAACAAACAAACAGAACGTAGCAACGCGCTCATTTATCTTAAAGACTTTGTTCGTTAGAGCGCGCCCGTCATGGCGTACAGTGTCGTCGCCTAAATGACTTCCGTTTCCGTTGTGTTACGTTGCCTTTGTCTCACTGTGCGCATGCACGGGTGTATGTGTGTGTGTGTGTGTGTGTGAGTGTGTGTTTGTGTGTGTTCATTTGCGTTATTTGCCAGGACAGCGCGTCGCTAAGATATATTGTCCGTCTTAACGCCACGGAAACATGGCAGTTGTTAGATTGCCCCAAAATATCGTAAATCGCCTCATTTGTCAAACTCAACTGTTACAAGAACAACAACCACCAACAGCGACAACAACAAGAGCAGAAAATCGGCAAACAACTACAACTACAACAAACAGCGGGCACCGGCAGTGGCATCTACGAGTACACACCTACTGCAGAAGGAGGAATACTCCCATATAAATAAATTATTTTCGCAGTCAAACAGCACCGAAGCAATGAATTTAAATATTCGCAGCACTTTCGGAACTTATGAGTTTTATTCATCGCCGGGTGTATGTCAGGCTTTCTTGCAAACTGCCTACCAACCGAACCCAATTCAATTTTCTTGTCTTGCTAATGATTGAAGTAGGGGGTGTAAGGTCCATGAAGAAACTATAATATTGGTTGGATTAAAAACAGATTAGTGTATTGCACCAGTTCTGCTGAGCCTCCCCGGCGCTCGAAAATAATGGAGTAGGTAGCAATCGTAAGCGCTTCGGCTTATTGCATCTTCGATAGTTCAGAGGAGACAATTCTTAAACTTTGAAACGATGCCATTGAACGCCACAGGCTGCAGGGGTGAAAATGTACTGCTCTTCCCCAAAGTGGTTTTGTAATACCTGAAAACTCCACATCTTTCTTAACCGTAAGACCTGAACTATTTCATGGGACTACACAAGAGCCATTTTATAGGACCTGAAGAACGATCTGTGTGAACCAAGCCATCTGATTTTAGGCACCCAAAAATTTTCCAAGAGACTTCAATTTAGCAGAGCATTCCTAAATGCGCATGAGAACAAATGCGCACTGCGACAACCGAGAAACTTGGCAATAGAATACCAGATGTCTGTATAAAGCAAATGCAAGGGGGGAATTTCTAGACTCTACAGAACACCAACGACATACGCGAAGATAGGACAAAATTGTTTTTAAGTCAGTTCAGATACACAGCTCAACGTATTTGGTTAGTATTCATCTATTACGATGTGTAATATGCTGATTGGTTTACTGAATGTTTCAAATGAAGAAATATGAGAGTTGGTGCCTTTTCTTGTGCCTCTGTTCTTTTTTACATTTAAGTAATGGAGGAAAAACAACGTATTCATTGTAAAAATATCTACCCATGCTGTAGCTACTTTTCATGAACATTTTGTTGCCCATTGCTTACTTGCGCCACATATCATCCTTGCTCCCATGTCTCCATGTTTGCTTTAAGTGTGTTTTTTTGCAATTTCCTTGTTGTTTACTTTTAATTTTCCCAAAATGCAAGCTAACAAACAATCTCATTTTAATCGGATCCTCTTCCATTTGTTCTC
This sequence comes from Clusia tigrina, assembly GCA_920105625.2. Lineage (NCBI taxonomy): Eukaryota > Metazoa > Arthropoda > Insecta > Diptera > Clusiidae > Clusia > Clusia tigrina. Next base: position 18,032,748 of record OV050032.1, read on the forward strand.
TCTTTGCAGACTGCTTGTATGTGAGTGCATTTGTAATGCGATTTATGGCAAGGACGCCGGGACACCGCACAAACATTATTTGACAGCTTGAAAGGAACAAAGTCAGGTGAAATACAAAAGTCCTGCGGCCCACTTTCTGCGTATGCTTGTAAGTATAAATTTTTCTTTTTAATTTTGAGCACGAGTTAGTGTGATGGTCACTTATATTATTCGACATTTTGTAAGTAAATTGCAACAAAGACTGGCGAAGGTATCAAGTCGAAAATGAGCAACAAATTTGCAATACTTTTTATTCTCTTAGGGCATATGGAAGCCATGTACTGTAGTTCATGTTTCCTATATTCATCTTCGTGCGGCACACAATGCTTGATACCCGTCCGCACTGAATACTCGCATATTTGTCCGATCAGTGGATTCATATCCAACTGTCTGTTATAAATCCTCCAATGGTGCTCTTATAAGGTCGTTATACACCCAAACACTGAATAGTTTGCTATAAAAAATTTCCAACTGTATTTTCATGTTTCAATAATGAATTATCATTCATGACGGTTAAATCGTATATTACCAATAACAGTAATGCATTCATTTAGGTAATTGGTTAGAGGATATTGCGGGTCATGACACACCATTTCTGAATTTTTTTTGAAATCCCCAATAGCTTCCCAGATCTGTGCAATATTGTTTCATAAGCACACAGAAGTGTCTCAGCAAAAATTCAATCACAGCATAGCAATCAAACTCATATTTTTATGAGCTACTAATAGCTGAGCTTAGGAGGAAATATCATACGAATACTCGCAGATTACAATCCTTTCGGTACTCAGCTATGTGCCGCAGCTATGGAGGCCAGATTTGTTGCCGACCGATTTCACATTTCACTGTTCACCTCTAAGCCCCTGTAACATATTCAATTTATGCACTCATCATGCACGTACCACACATACCGTTGGGATGGAGTTCAGCTTAACTGCTACGAGTGGTGTATTGATATTTGACCGTACAATGTTCCATACATTTCTGTACATCATGAGATGCGTCCTGCTGGTTCATTAAGGCGCCATTGGTGTATTCATTCGCAGCGCATTTTTATCAGATAATTCAATCAAGTACAACGAAAAGGCACACAAATTGAAATTTTTGCTTACATTACACAGTGCGGACGCATCCCACATTATTTTCTGAGCATCACTTTTGTTTGTCTCTGTGCGTCAGGGTTCTGCCGAGTCAGTACAACATCATTAAATATGTTTTCATGCCCAGTAAAAGAGAAGAGCATTGATAATGACTACTTGTACACAGATATTATTCATGTTAATATTTACATAAATTTAAGTTATTCATGCTGCATGACTGTGAGCCAAACTAAATGTAGTTAGGATTCAAACTTCATCAATTCATTTTCATTTACAGATTGGTTGTCATAGAAACAAAGTGTGTGAAAATGTGATTTCTATATTTATTCTCATACATTTATCAACCAACACTCCTACTCTCCATACAAACAGCAAATTATTGAATGTGAGATTGATTTAATTTGTCTGCTTCTGATTTACTTCTTGTCTTTAATTGCTACACAATTAAATTCCGCACATGCACACCCACACCCTGAAACAGATACCATTTTCTGCATAATTCAGGCAGCTAATTTTCAAGGGAGGGTCTTTTGTCCTTATACGAATATGAACCAGCAATCAATTCGGTGTGGTTCGGTGCGCCACTTATTTAGCATAGTAATTAAGTTCACCAATAGTAATTAATTATGCACCTCTTGATATGTGGTGGGCAGCTGGCAGCAGGCAACCAACAAAATTCGCACCTGTGGTTTGTTTGGCAGCACTTTGTGTGTATGTGTGCCGTCGCGCCTGTAATGAACAACCGAATACATAAAATGTATTTTCAATAGAACTGCTTTTCAGTCAAATGAACCTGAAATTGAGGCATTGTAATAAGCACATATGCGGATTGATAAGAGCAGTGCAATTATCCTCGAATAGACGTTGAGGAACTGCTCTTGTATGAGGCGATTGGAGTATTGATGGTTGTTTTGTAGATAAGTAATTCAGGGCTATCCCTTAGGAGCAGGACAGAGTGACTATCAGCAGGTAATTTCTGTGTCGTTTTTACATATTTATATAAATGTTTAAATGTTACTATTTTCATGTAGTTATGTCGAGGCATTCAAGTGTTTTGGAGAATATATATTAGATATGAGCAAGATCCCTCAACTTGATTCCTCCAAAATATATGAATTCCTGTCGAAAATTAACCTGACAGAAAATTTATAGATGAGACTATCATCTTTCAAATAAATAGGGGCATCACAATAGATCTTTCAGATCGCAGTGTATAACACCCTTAAATATATCCAATCTAATCTATGTCGAGGCATCCTAATTTGGCTCCATCTACTGTATTAAGTTCCATGTGCGAAGTATATAACCTCCATCTTTCCCTATTCAGTCACTTTAAAAACAAAAATATCACGAGTATTATGCTCAATATTCATATATTCGCATCTGTTTTACAGAAGTGTTTCATTGTAAACCTTTAGGTAAGGTTAGGTTACCCTGACTGGCTTAAAGCCACACATTTACCGATTGGTCCCTAGCGATACCAGATGGGGTCTGACCCTTATGCAGATTTCCAGTAGACATCTCTCAGAATGTCAACGCTTTTCGCGAATTTAAACAGTGCTGTCAGCTCCATTCCTGAGATGTCTTCCAATCTCCCAAATTGTGGGACTCCTAAGCATTTTAAGCGCGTTTTTGATAACGCAGGACATATAAAAAGGAGATGTTCTAGAGTATTGTAAACCTTTAACAAACATCAACTTTGTGTGTGTGTGTGTGTATTCGTCATTCTCCAACGGCGAATTTTCGATGTGCTGGAATATATTTAACCATGATCAAGCAATGCCAAGTATTGGACTAACTGATGTTACTCTAATAAAATACGGTACAAAAACGAGGACCGCAGCAATAATCACCATAAAAAGAAAGTAAATCTACGGGGAATAGCGCTTCCGACTATCTAAAGAACATTGTCACGGTATAATTAAATCTTGTCTGAACTTAAAGTGTGATTGCGAAAGTAATATTGTAAAGCACAAGAAATCTCTATCACTAAAAGTCTAGAAAGCGACTGACAATTATTCCAAAGTCAATTTCACCATTCGAATTACTTACAAGATAAGTACAATAGTCGCGGTCAATTCGGAAGCCTCACCCCAACATATGGCGTTTATTTTCAATTTTGTATGGAATTCTGCAACATAAGTTAGCGGCGTCGTTACTTATTACCACCTGGAATTGCGTCACTTCTACGACTAAGCAACTTGAAACATGAGGAATGTGTGATAGTTTGTCCATAGAATAAGAATCGCTCCATTCAAAAATATCAATATTGTCAAAACATTTGTAGGCATTCGTGCCCAACAGTATTTTGCCAGATTCTTATTCATATTAAAGTCTTACCAAGCTTTCCTCATCCTCATAACAAATGCAGATAATCCGTCACTTCATTTGCTTCCCCTGAGAACTAGAAAATAATCAATGAGAAGTGAGCATTCAATTTAAAACTTTAAAAGTATCATGTCACACCTCTTGCAACTCTCCACGAGAAACTACGAATAGTAACAGATAAACCATTGCGATGACGCGTGATATTTTTTTAAAATACTTGTATTAATAAAGCACGCTGCCATGTCTGCGCTGACATAAGTTGAGCATGTCTGCACTGTTTATAACCCTAGATATGAGTACACATATTTGTTGTATCTTTGAAGCGACACCATCCATTTGACCATTTCAGTTATCCTTCTTTCTGTGCATTGTTTCACAAAACGATTGTCTGTGCTTCGCTATCGAACATGGCTAGAAATGATTATTTTTTCATAAAACTTAAAATTATGAATGATTCAAAATAATGTACAAATAATTTGTATCCACAATAAGAGTAGAAAATAATGAAGGATGGTGAGTAAAAACTATTGCGATACTAGCCGCCTAAACGATTGAACGATTGAGCGTCAGGATGCCGCATGTGTCTCACGCAACGTTGGCGTGGCACAAATTAACGGAATCCAGTCAGTTGTCCTGCAATGGTTAATGACGTTATGATGTCAGTTGGACAGCTGCAGCGACGACAAAGTTCAAAACTCAAATGGCAAATTCACTGCCATAAAATAACACTGCACGCCCTGCGAGCGTAATTAAAACGAGATTTTGCACCTAGGAATATTTGATGTCAATATCACTTACACTTATGCCCTAGGACGCACACAACCACACACTCACTAAGCTCTTCCTCTACCAGCATGAACACCATTTAAGCCAATTATGTGCACACAAACTGTTTTATTAATTTCAATAAAGCTCAGCCAAAGCTCAGTACCATAACAACCGCTCGACGCCACTCCTGCGGTGCGATATGGAGTGATGCGGTGCGGTGCGATGCGGCGCTGTGTGGTGTGACGACTGCGATTTATCGCCAGGTGATGTGTGCGTGTCAGGAACCAACATCAATGCGATTAAATATACATTGTGTGTGATGATGGTCACACCGGTAGCATTAATTATTCAGTGGAAACCGTTTGACGGGCAGCAGCTAAATGACACTCGGTGCCTGAGTTGCTTTGTACGGTACAAAGTTGCTGAGAAAGTACGATATCGAAAGCAGCAAGTACCAGAATGCTGATACAAATTTCAATTATACTGCACAACATATACTCCCAAACACACACACACACACACACACACACATCGAAACGAGCCAGTGTATGCGATTAACTTGCAATCCATTGGAATGTGACAGCGAAGGTACGAGCATTAAAGTGGCAATTGCAGAGCATAGCGTGGAGCAACAGTTGCTCACTTAAGCTTAAGTGAACTGCAAAATGGCACATTTAATATCAATGTATCACACACTGGATTAGCGCTGTTTCATTTAAAGCCCATTTAGAGCCAGATGAAGCGGTTGATTAAGACAGCCAGTCGGCAGTTTTAATGGCGAAGGGTGCTATGCGCTCTGATGACTGAAGTGTGAAGCACGGACAGAAAGAGAACTACGTTTGGCTGGAAATTCATTTCTACGTTTTCATTTTCAGACTTTTAAGTCAATCCTACCACACATCGCAGTCGCCGTGGTCGGAGAACTTACTTCACATATCCTTGAAGTGAGTACATTAAAGAAAATTTCCTTGAAATATGCACACGCGAGTGCATTTACAATAAACAATCACAAAAACACTTCAATACTCCCATGAGTTAAACCGTAGTTCAGAAGTGTGGCATATTTGCTCCTAACGACTGAGTAACGGCATGTAAACAAAGCGAAAAACAATAAATTACTCAGATATGCTATTAGAAGAGGTGGAGTCCACATTTTAATATACAGTGGCGGACAAAACTCAACGTACGGCCCCTTTTTCTTAAATTTAACAAGTTCTGTAGGATTAGATAGAAAAGTAATGATTCAGGTTTGTTTCAAATCTTATTGTATAAAAAATAAAAAAAATTATATATATCTCCAATATTAACTTTAGAAGTTATTCAGAAAAAACTCAAAAAAGGCACTGACAAAAGTGTATGTTTACATACACGGGGGTAAGGTCAATCGAAACTTCGTCTATTTTCAATTCAAACACTTGCAGTTAAAAGTTTGATCCTCATGGACCTCACAGAGAAAATCGATCAGGATATCTTGCAAAATATTGTCTGTGCTTTCCTCTTGGATTAAAATAAATGCATCTGTGTAAATTTTCATACTTCTTCCTGTGAGAAGCTGCTCAAAGAATCTCGTATACACATTTCCTTCTTAATTATCGAAACCGGTTCTGTCCAGACTGATTAGTTCAATGTTCCTGGCTCAATATTCATGCAACTACCTCCTCATTCATCCTTTCCCTATTCTTCACTTTATAATTTACTTAATTAGGCTTGTTCTTAAAAGCTTCATTGTTCCTAAGCATCAAGGTGGAATTACCCTAAGAGGCGATGCCGCTTGACTACCTACCTTGCTGCTCTCTCTCTGGTACAGTTATTCCACTATTAAGAACAACTCATCATGACGTAATTTAGCAAATTGTGTTTGCCAATTTCCCTTTATTCTATACTGATTCTTATCTGAATAACTATTTTGTGCTGAAATTGTCTAGAAGTGCTCAGCACAGGTTTAAATTCCTTAATCCCTCTTATACCGTGTCAAGCGATTCAATTGCCGGTGAATTTACACGGGTATTGAAATGCAACGATATGAATAAATCGCTTTTGCATTCTTATACAGTGCAAGGTACACACCAACAACACCCGCTCGCCCCCTCCCCAACATGCAATAACAAAAAGCATGCTCACACTCTTCTGTGTACTTTTGCGTATTAATTCGGAGCGCTCTGGCAAAAATATGGTTTTAATTTTTACAAACACTTCCTTTGCTCGACTCCTCTTAAGTGGGTTTCCACTGCCCCAGCACCATTGACAAAACATAAATGCGCAAATCCGTACTGAAATGTGAAATAATATTTCTCAATGCCGGATTACAAGCTGTCTTAATGCCCGCCGGACACGTGTGTATGTGGAAGGTAGCAGACGACACAACCGAGGAAATTTAATATCCGATTCTCTCTGCGTAATCCTTTGTCAGCTTGTTAAAGCGCAATGCACATAAAACACAAACAGCTTAATGACACAAAATCAAAACCAACAATAAAGACGTGGAAAGAAAAAAGCAATAATACGAGTAAATACAATAAACGAAATGCGAATAAATGTCGGGGAAGTTCATTATTAATAATTTATTTATATCATAATGAATCCTTCCAGCCCGCAGAGCCTGGAACAAATATGCGACGAATATCGATATTAAAGCTTGGAAGCTGCAGCGTTGTATGCAAATATACAAGCGTTTAAGAGCCTTTAGCAAGCGGTGAGTCGAATAAGGAATACCTCCCATATATGCAACTGATGGCACCTTGGTTAAATTGACCACACCTTCGGATTTACTTGTTTAAAGACAAGCTATGGTGGTAACGTCCTTGTGGGCGGCCACTAATAACACATTTTAATAATGTATGTATGAAATTTAATGTGAATACGCCTATTGGCATTGTAAAATCATATGCAGGAAATGATGATAATCAGTTAAAGCACACGCCTTCTTCTTATATAATCACCTCTCGGGACCCAATTCGTTTTTTCTAGCTAGACTTAATTGATATTGGGCAGTAATTGACACTGGTTCGAAACTATCCCCCGAGTAAAAATGGACACCTTACTACCACCACTAGCCAACCCACAATACACATATCCATAACTGGGCTCAAAGGAATTTTGGCCGTGTAAGTTAAATATTTCAAATATTCTAATAAAGTTTGTTTCTATTCAGTGTTTGATTTATCTGCATCATACAAAAATTCATCAGTTCCCGAGTCTTCGGATCTTTTAACATTTTCTACAATTTATTTTATATTTTCTACATGAAATTTTCAACATTGGGAAATTCAACACAACTGTCCCAAAATTTGTGTCCGCAGCCTCCTCCAACTTAAATGGAATTTAATTGACGACGCTCATCAATTGCAAATGCTACAGGATACTAACAAAACAGATTAAATGAGCTTTTAATGACATTGGTAGCATTAAATTAAAATACATCACGAGGCTGCCGTAATAGCAGCAACGTCTGCGGCCCAAATTGCAATATTGTTAGTATTGATATTTAATACAAAATATTGCCAGTACTCACGCATAAGAAGTTTATGAGGAATATATGCTAATTAATTAAGGATTTTCCCAGTAGAGACCAAACACTTAAGCTTATTACAGACTGAAATTTAATTATTTCAACACTGACCTCCCTCCTTCAAATGAATGTGTACTGCACGCCCAAACCACGCGCAGGAAACGTTGCAAGTTTAAAGATAATGTGGGGAAACAGACGAAACACTGGCTGAGAAATATGCTCATGCTACGTCTGTAAAACGAGTTCACGGCATAGGATGCGAGTGCTAAGTAAATGGTGGTCGGTTGCATAATCCTGTCAATATGTGGTTACGAAAATTCGTTTCTAATTCGATCACTGGATTATGTCCTATCATATATAAAGCTATGTAAATTAAAAGTCCTCCAAATTAAAAGGAAACTTAAGAAATAAATCACTATAGCAGTATAATAATATCACTCCTTATTGCTACTGCTACTTGCGACGGACTAGCTAATCTACTTTTTAGAATCTTCTTGGCTCCACGAAAAGGATGTTCATTAGTGCAAGCAAGAGAGCAGCACTGTTTAAATCGAACTGTGTACCAACATTATTACCGACTTATTACTAACGGCATTATAGCATAAAGGGAACTACATGTACTTCATACTTTTTGGTATTTCAGTTCGCAATATATGTGAATTTACTTCATTTGAAAGCGATTGGGCTGCAATCGATGCTTTGATGAAACAAAAATTCAATACTTGGTACAATCCACAGACTAACATTAAATATACAACATCATCTATGAAAAGAGAAAGATGGTCCATTCTCTACTTGGGAGTTCCATCATGTTTTTCTAACTTAATTAATTTTATTTTACTTTTTACATTGGCGTAAGGAACGCATCTCATTTGAACATGTTTCATAAAGCAGGAGTCACATACATAGACAACTTTGTAATAACCAGAATTTAATATATCCAGTTTAATTCTGTAGCAAGCAGCATTCTGCAGTTCGTTCAAAGGCACCCTCTATACATAGAGTTGTGCTGCTTTAATTTTAAAAACAAATTTAAAAAGCAGCATAACGGTCACAGGCTTCCATAAATGGCTTTCTGATTTGCAATTAATAATCGTTTAAGGTAGCTATCAAATCAAATTGTTATATTACTTGGCAGCAAATTGATTCGCAAACACAAAGCTGAATAAATCAAATCGAAACCATTTCTCATTGGAAGCCCATTGGCATGCAGCAATTCGATGTATACCACAAAACAGCGAATTTTCAAGCCAATCATAAATATGAATTGTCAAAGGTTGCCCCAGCATCGACAAAGCAATCAGTAGTATATATATATATATATATATATATATATATATATATATATATATATATATATATATATATATATACGAGTATACGAGTATATATCCAAATATATATATATATATATATGTATACTCGTATATATGTAATTTATAATCATTATTGTGTAAAGATTCGCAGCATTTCCAGCACTTACGAGGTTTAATAGAAGTGGCAACAGCTGCAACAACGACCGGAACACAATGTGTTCATGTACACAAAGGCATGAGGCGGGATGAAGTGATGCCAAGGAACAACAAGAAAATAAACAAAACTGTTAGATAAAAGATCAACATAAACAAGTACAACAATAACACCGGTGTAGCTACATTAGAAGCTAGTAAGGCATGCGGCAGAAGCTACTTGCTATCGTACATACTCGTACAAAAAGAATTGTAAGCAGGATACTCGTGCTGCATAACAAAAATAGCAAAAGCAGCGACTGGAATACAGAATAGGAGCTGCCGCAGACATCGACTGACAACTTTAATGCCAGTTAAATGAAAATGGCTTTTTAATGAAATCTTTTCTGCAATTATTCATAGTCGGATGGAGGGCTTGACGGAATAGCTATGCAACAATGCGATCCTGACCAAATCAATTCAATATTCGTTCAAGTGTGTTTTGGTCATTATTTTGCCGAAATCGGTTTCATTCTGATGCCAATTTGTGTAAATCGATTTCATGATAAGTGTGGCACAAAGAAATATATAGCTAACACCAACATTGGGAATCCTTGAAATTTAGGTATGCGCCAAATAATATACGTCAAACGGAATGGTTTATTATACGACTATTTTAGACTGGCCCACTGAGCTTGTTAAGGAAATGGTACTTACAAAACTTCGAAAAGATCTCGCACATCCACATGTGTACTAGCATAACACAAAATTTGTATGGTAAAACTATAGGATCTTCTGCGATACTTTTACGCCCCTGCGCCATTAAAAGTATATATCTAAACCCTTCGCCATACTCATTCAGTGGACAGTGAAGTTTGTGCTAGGGACACATACACATGCCTATTGTGAATAAACCCTTTTAATATAATTTGCTGCATTTACTATAGAAGGATAAATTGGGGCTTATAATAAAACAATATATTATATATTACACACCAGAGCTTTTAATTAAAACAGGACCTTTAGCCACATGTTCGTTCGTTAATATTTATCTTAATACTCAGTACTAAAACTTATATTAATCGCTTCTTTAAAATAGCATCAATATTCCATTCTTCTCCACTGGCAACGCTGGTCAAATTACTAACGAAACGGGTGCGTCTGAACAAAGTTACTTATAATCGTTATAGTAATCGTTATATTAATGGTTATAGTAATCGTTATAGTAATCGTTATATTAATGGTTATAGTAATCGTTATAGTAATCGTTATAGTAATCGTTACTAAGAAGCAATTACACCTGATTTTCAAAAGCTGCGAAAATACGATAGATGCAAGGACCTGTCACAAGCTCATTGTCCGCACACCTACTTCAATGGCCCATTTCACAACTTTAAATAAATGTTGTGTCATTTCCAACACCTCTTCTGACAAAACATTTGTAACAATGTCCCCAGAATCATTTATCATCGCTCTGCAGCCCCAGCGCACCTACAAGAACGTTGCAAAAACTGTATAAAAAATTCTTACAATGATGACAGATGCAAATTGCATGTGTAACTCAAATATGTTGCAAGCATATAAAACCCCCAGTCCCACCCACTTCTGAGTACTCTGAAAATCCAATTAAAGTCAACATTGTGCAGATTCCATTTCACCTGCATAGCATTTATTCTAATGGTGTATGCAATACACATGCAAGGGAAACACTGGAGCACTGGTCGTATAAGTAATTTGATTACACACAACACGTCAGTGCAGCGAGAACGTCCCAATGTCAAGAATGTTTCCATGCAATATGCAACTGTTGCAAATTGAATAATTTTGTAGCACTTCTTGGAAAATGTGGCACAAATTGACCTGTCACCTATGCCTAACACCAGAAAACATGCGAAATATGGGTAAAAACATGTGTTCTGAGCATTTCATGTTCCGTGCATTTGTTCTCAAAAAGCGTTTGCAACCAAATTCCAAATATCGTACAGTTTTCTAAGAAAATCGAAAAAATTCAATATATAAATGATGAAATAAAACTGGGGCTTGGCAAGATGGCCCCATAGATTCTGCACGGAGTGCGTTTTGGATTCTTCAAGGATTCTTTCTACAACCAAATATATATAGTATAAAAAGTGAAAGTATTTTTTGGATGGCTCTTCACTTTAATTTTGTATATGTATCCCAAAATCTCCTTCCGCACTTGGGCTGCGCCCTTCATAATATGTGAGGACCCTAGAAGTGATGCAAATAAAGAATGCAGATATATGTTATATACCTGCCTCTGCACTTCCACATTGTACAAGTAAGTGTTGGTGCATGAAAAGGTGGACAAATAAGTATCGCAAATTGTTTAGAGGTGTGTTTTAAAAAAGGTTTTTTTTTAAATTTAAATATTATGTTTTTTCATATTTCATTTATATTTAATATTTTGTTGAGGAACTACGAATGAGAATTATTTGAAATGCTTGAAAGTGCAAGCAAAGGACGACTACGAGCTCTGCACATAGGCACACCGACGGAGAGGGACCAGGTGTTTGCCGACAGCTCATGCCGCAAGGATTAATAATGTCGAGAAACGTGCTCGGAATGCACAATGCAAGCTTAATGGAAAGTTTTCCCAGTACTATTTGGTTACAAATATAATAAAATGCAATTGCCATCTACGAACGGCCGGATTACAGCTGATTGCTGTGTGGCTGTGGCAGTGCAATAAAGTGCATTGCAAACGTATTCTTCACCAAAACAGAAGAAACACTAAATTCACAAACAATGCTGTACGAAGCAATCAATACCACCCCTCCCCCTCCTGTACTTATTCAATACAATCATTTCATCTGGAATAAATAAAGTACGAGTATATAGCAATTTTGTGTGGTAAACAATTCTTTTACTCGAATTAAGCCACGCCGCTCCCCAGGGATATGCGTGTCCTTACTCCGTTTTACTTTAATTTATCAATTGATTTCTCTACTGTTTATTTTGCACTTTTTATAATTGTTTTTTATTTATTTTCGTTTTTATTGTCGTGCCTTAACTTCGAGCATACTTTTATTTGCTTCTGTTCACACCTTCAGCGCTTCCGTAAACATTTTTCACAACAATAAATTACAAATTCCATTTGCTTGCATTTAAGGACACTCCATTTCGCCGTGTTTACTTCTCTTATTATTGATTCACAGAATGAATTTTTAAAATGTTGTGCTGAAAAATAATTAATAAGGATGGTGCAACAACAGCAATAATAGAGCGGAGGAGATGGAACATTTATTTGCAGAAATTGTCCGCCATGTGGGGACTCTTGAGTATACTTCACTACGACCCAGTGAGGGTAAGTAGGTAGGTAGGTAGGAGTGGCCGCCTAGTTTGCCAAAAGCACACTTGAGGCACACATAATGGCCCATTGTGATTCAAGCACTGACTAAAAAGTTCTCTTACTTGGGTACTCAGAGATAAACTAAACTGTCTGTCAATCCTCTTTCCAACGATGTTATAGCGGATATTTGATATTTTTACAAATGTGCAATTTTGTCATATTTTGCATCATGCTCTTTTTAAGAAGGTATCATTTTGTGGTATATGCAGATCCCCTGCAGAGCTCTAAGAACTCTATTAAAGTAAATGTTCTTCTGCTGCCATCCATAATTGCTTTCTTGCGTCAAGCAGCGCCCGCACAACGTATGTCATTATGCAAGCTTTCTATTTCAGCCTCCCGCAATGACAGCCAATTTTCGTAATTTGAGGCAGTACCTCCTGTAAACCCGCCCTCTGAACTCAGCAAAATCTCGCTCTTGAATTCCCCTACTTCGGTCCAACATTGTTAAAAAGTTGTTTACCAGCAATTTAAGCGCACTTATTACTTTTGTCTCCCCACCGGTATTGCTACCACAGCAAGCTCTGCCACGAAGCTTAAGAGCCGTCATTCAACTACATTATTTGTGGAGTAGTCGTATGTGGGACGCGTTGCTAAGTACTTTGTTTACGGTTTGTGCCTTTCGTGCGTCAACTGTCGACTTGATCTTGACTTGTGTGCTGAATTTTGCGTTCAGGTGTAGTCTTACAGACGCACACACAGCGACGCATTGGCCACATTGCTCGTTACAGATGTTGACTTCACCGTAAAAGTGTTTCGTCAATTTTCGTTTTGCTTTGTTTGTGTGACTTCCGCTTTCGTCTCACCTGTCATTGTTGCTACTGTTGCTAGTGCTGCTGTTGAAGCTCCTTACAGGGACTTAAGTTTCCAAAGTTTGCCTTTATTCCCCATAAACTGAAAATTTGTTTTTTCTGCTGTTCGCTAACTGAAATCCTGTCCCACCTTTCCAGGGTGGAAACTTAAAAGCGCCTGCTCTTTTCATGACATTTCGTCTCTTCCCCTGCCTTGTCATATTCTTGTTTTCAAGTAAATTGCCGCTTTGTGTCTTGGTGTCTGGCTTGCAAACGCATCATATCCGCTTATTCTGCTCACTTTATTATAAGGAAGGAAACTGCGTCAATTTCTCTGGAATTAAGTCCTTCTTCGTCCTTATCTCGCACCTTCGCAACTTCATTCACGGAATTATAAGCGTCTAAAAGCAATCAGGAAATGATAAATTTTCATTTTACACTCATAATAAGAATAGCAGACTCTCCACTAAACAAGGTGACTTATGCAATCCCTTGAAATACTAGAGGGACCCCAATTATTATTTTACATTACTGCAGCTCATTTAATTATACGAAAATTACTATAAACTTAAAAATTACACAAAACTCTAAAAATAACATTGTCAGGTGCTTTCAATATAGTAGTAATAAACAAAGGATGGAGACTGAGTGCGTGTTGACTAAATTTAGGACCAGCATCCACCACAAATAATAATACTCTGTAGTGTCGAGTGGAATTGCTCTACATGTTCCGCGATCAGGACAGTTGGAGTCATCACACAAAGTGATTGCACGAAGCAGATGGTAGATATATCATATAATATTATATAATATATGTAGATAAAGATGTCTATTTATCTTTTCTCGCTCTCTTCTCGTAGCAATCTTTCACTCTCCTCACTTTCGTTGTTCTCTTATCCCTCTTTTCTGTCTTTTTTCTATCTTTTCTGTTTTTTTTTTCTGTTGTTTTTATTCCTTATTGTATATTTTTGTCCATTGCCTCATTTTATTTATTTACTCTCTATTGTCTCCATTTGCCATGTCTCTATTCTTCAGTCTTATATCTCTGTTTTCCCCCTTTAATTTCTGTTCCTTTTCCTTATTCTGTATTTTTTCTCCTTTTCACTTTCTTCTATTTTTTCTTTGTTCTCTCTTTTTATATTATCTCTCCCTTCTAGCTCTTTTCCTATTCCCCCTTTCCTTCTCCTCGCTGTTGTTACTGTTGCTTTCTGAGCATTTTTCTTAATTTTCTTAGTTTAATGAAATTTTTTATTGTATTTCACAGATAAATCAACCATCACCGCATCACTTACGGGGGATTAGCAAATAGCTGACCATACCCATATAAAGAGGCATGAAATCCCAGAGCTCCCATTTTGATTTCCCTTTACTTTTTTAATTATGCACCCATGTTATTGGCATCATTTCATTAAATGACTTATGCTCCTGCACACGCACATACACAGGCGTGTTTATATGAGTGTTCATTCTTAATATATATGGAACATTATAAGAATCCCACAAAGCCACATTGTTTGCAATGAACTTTCGGCCAGCTGCTGCCACTAACGGGGCGGGCATTCACTTAGCTTGCTCACATTATTCAACCCACACAAAGCCAAGACATATACATGCGAACGCAAATGCACAGTTACAATGCTTGCACACTTTTTTATGGCATACTAATCCAGAACAGCGCCTTAGCCTTATGTTGAATGTAGTCATGGACTTCTTAGAAGAGTGTCTACTTTTATGAGCCTCAATGCGACGTCGACGTCGTTCACCCAACGCACAAATCCGCGGGCATTTGAGGAACTGAGAAAATTCCTCAGGCTCTACACGAATAAGGAGAAGTTTTACGTTTATTTTTTTGTTATTTGTTTTTTCGTTGTTTTTGTTGACGTTTCTGTTTTGCCAAAGAAAGACCAGTCTGTGTGGTTGTGTATGCTTTCTGTTGGCTGGGCGTGTGTGTGGAGCGGTAGATGTATTTATTAATTTCCAATTTCCTTAGTTTGTCTTGGGAAAGTTTGTTTCTCCCGCTTACAATGTTTTATTTGTTTAATTTTCCTTTGTATCATCACCCTTTACAATAAGCAAACAGTGTAAAAAGTTTCCCTTCTGGGAACACTAATTACGCATCCTTCGATAGGGTATGTTAGTGCCTTTGTGAGTTTCGCCTAAATAAACAATTTAACTAAGTTGTTCGATGTGCACATGTGTGTTTATTCAATTCATCACAATCGAATTAATGCTGGTAAAGTGTGCGCAGATGGATGGCTTGGCGTGTACCACTGAAAGAGTTCCGCAGGAATTTAGCACAGAGTGTGCTTGATAAGTTTTTCCGCAACAGTTTATGCCAGTTCCATGTTGAAATGTAATTGATGTTTATTAAACCAAACTCTCAATGATTTCCTTAGTAGGAATGCTGCAGTACATTTTAATAAGATGACGGAAATACGTCTGTACAGAAGCTACTGAAACAAAAACGTTGTACAACAGCCGTTGACTCCCACATTTGTTAGAATCTGTACTGACTAAGCACTGAATTGGAAGGAAGGGCTTGCATGATTTCTTCATGTCCATATTTAAATTTACTCAATCAAAATTTGGAAAATCAGTGTTAGCATCAGAGATCAAACAATTTGATTTTTAAATAGACGCAGGAACAATAGATGAAATACTTATTTAGCAAGTTAGCCACCTGAGGTCAGTAGGTTCTAGTTGTCTCCTGAGAGAACGGGATTAGTTCCACCCCTTCAGTGCAGAATTGGCACATTGAATCTTGACAGGCTTTTAACTTGCAAGCGAAGCGGTCAAGTGAAGTGAGTCTCATTTAGGATATCATTTCATAGATCTAAGGTTTCTCCGGCTTAAGTTCAGCAAGAATGTCGAAGTCATTGCAAACAATTTGTGAAGAAATAATATTTTGAGTTGAACCAAGGGCGAATTCTTGGAAACAGTACACTAAAGGGTTCAACGTTTCTTGAGCCCAAGGTCTCTTCGCTCGTATAATGCTTCGTTAGATATGATGTTCATCATTCTATTGATTTTGGAACATTATTATTATTATTATTATTAATATATCTTAGACCATAATTAACTATGACTGCTTGGGGCTGGGGAATGAGTACAAACTACTGAGGCTTTCTACTCAAAGAGAAAATGATTTTCTGAGAAACAGGCATTTTTGAGAAATAGCCATGGGCAGGATTTGAGCCTCTGAGTGTGAGTCTAGCATGCTTACCACTAGACCACAAAGGGTAGCTGATTTTGTAATAACTTGAACCTAATTGCACTGAATTGGAACTAAAACTGAATTTCTTTCCTATTCCATCTCTTTGTGTTTGTCGCTTATAAAAAAATAGTAAATTTTTAAATGATTTTTCTTTTAATTAATAACTTTATTATTGTTATAATTCTGCTTCTTTCTTACCTTATTTTTAAGTCATTTATTTCTTTATTTTTTACTTAATTTTTTCTATTCTTTTGAATAATAACAATGCATTCGTTGAGAAATAAACTTCTTTTGAAATGTTAAAACTCCAAGGACATTTCCATGCTTCCTCGAAAAATTTACTTACTATGTTTTATCATAATTATTTTCATTTTTATATTAAATTATTTTTATATTTTTATTAGTTTTTTTTTCCGTATATATTTTTTATCCTTTTGCTTCTATTCACTGTTGAGAGTTTCTGAAATCAGAAATTCGTTAGGAAGCCGCTAATTTTCAAGGTTTGTGAACCTTCCTAAGTACCAACTACATTATAAATCAATCACTTGGAATTTCAGTCGATTGGATTCTGATTCTCCTGCTTCTTACTCTACAGATAATGCAACTGATTATATTATTTTTATTATGAATAAAATGGTTTCTTTTTCAATTCACAGAAATCTCCGATGGACCAAATTACCATATGGTCAATATAAGTTATAACTGAACAATAAAGGAGATATTAAGTGACATTATCATCATTAATTATCATCAAATTATGACAAATGTGGTGCTTTGGGTGAAAAACTTTGTTTTATTACAAACAATGTTGCTGGCTGCGAGTAGACCACAGAAACTAATTATTAGCATTAATTATAGGCGGGATTACTTGGTGTGGTAACGCTGTAAGGTTAAAAGAACATGGCATATTTGAGCGCAGTCATTTATCAATTTAATTGTTAGTAAACATTGGCATATTTGTTTAACTGTCTTCTGTCAGTAAACATTTTAGAAATTATTTGCACAATTGCGAGTCTCACACTCTAAACCAGCGCCAAGGATACAAACGAAACAATGCTGCCTTCACTGTAGAATACTTATACCATACACATTTCATTCCATTCATACTTGACCAACTTACTTTTGTTGTTGTTGTTGTTGTTGTTGTTGTTGTTGATACTATACGCGGAAACTTATATTGTATTTCTTGAAAAGAGCTCCCATGCAGTTGTCAAATAAAAACTAATGGACTCTGTAAACATGGCTGAGAAAACACGACATTCGTTGCAATAATATAAACACAAACACAAACCATCCGCAAATAATGAGAAATATTGATAAAAACAACAAAAACCATTCGAATACAAATCAAACATTGTGAGAGGGCGGAGGTGGGCAATGGGCAACCAAATAGCTTTGAGACAACGCGAAGAAACTCATAAAATTTACGATGACTTAGGGATAAAAGCTTTTATAGGCATGTATTCACATTCACATCCACACAGCACCGGAATCAACACACAAACACACACACACACAAACTTAATGTGAGTGGTCAAAAGAGGATGATTATCGTGATGTTTTCGCAATGAAAATGTTAGTGACTATTATGACGACGATAATAATGACAGCCATGTTGATGAAGATGATTATAAGGACGACCTTATTGAAGAGCACCTACAGGGCACAGCTGCTGAACAAAGGATATTTATGAGCGAAATGTTGAAAACGTGTTCCAGTTGATGACCGGTCATGGCTGTAATTGCATGATACTGGGTTTTGCAGCGCTGATTCTTGAGAATATGAAAAAGTTATGCGTTTATTTTATATTTTTCATTACATGAGCCTGTTTTGCCAGTAAATTCGTACTTAGCTACCATAATCCGTTCCATAATCTATAATCCTCGCTAGCGAAATAATAGCGTATTCATTAAATTCAAGTGCAAAATTTCATTGCAAGAGAAATCGATTAAAATCCATTGTTGAACAGAATAATGGATGGGAAAAAGTTCCACACCGAAAATCAATTGGATTTCAAGCGCAAATATGAGAGGCAGTTACCATGCTTTGCCAAAGTTAACATTCTCAGTCATTTCAGTCAAGAACTTCGTACCACCGCTTCAACAACTTGAATTTAAATTAATATTATGTGGGACTTCTCTAATTCCTCTGTACGTTTCACGTTCAATTCGTTTGAACTCGTAGCAAGCCAACGAGAACGAAGTGTTCATTAAGTTCAAGAAACTGTCCCAATAAAATCACGCAGATATGAATTTTAATTGCACTTGCGAAAGTGGACAAGCAATTAAAATCTTAAAAAGCTTAGCTCAGACTCTCTCTCCGTGCTGGGAATGCTCAGCGACTGTGGATATAAATGGACTCGTCCATAGGTGATGATGGCCAAAAAGCACGCACAGTACTAAAGAAAATAGTTCAAAAGATGTAAAATGGCAGAATGGTAAAATGGCATGGGTAGACAAGCGAAATCCAACTTGAGCAAAAGGATTACAATGAAAAGACATAAAATTTCAACGCAGCATGGAGCTGCACAATCAAACTGGCAGGGGCTAAGGATATAATAGCATGGTGAGACCTAACGGACGCTTAACAGTAACCGTCAAGTAAATTCCCGCATTGTCAAACGCACACCGTCATCAGCATGAAAAGCGCTCCGCATACACACAAAAAAAAAATGCACAGAATGCCAAGCAAACAACAAAACGAGAAAACAAAACGAACCGAGCTGAGCTGAGTAGAGTCGAGCAGAGCAGAGCGAGAGGAAAAATATTGAAAACTGCACGGATTAGTGTCTTGACGAAATGAAAACCCAACTTAAGTCAGATTGGTCGCCCTAAGACAAGCGCTGTGCCACCGGAATGGAGTTCCATTAAATTGAGTCGACTTGTGCGAAACTTAATCAAAACGAGCAAAGGACACACTCACACTGAGTTGAACAAGCCAAAGGAATGCAATGACTTTGCGTGTAATGCCATTCTATCCCATTCTATTCGATTCCGTGCTATTCTATCCATGCCGCAATGACTTTGTGATTTTCTGACGCTTTGTGCAAATCTGAGACAGCACCCAGTGGTGGGCAGCATACCAGCAAAAAGGGGTTACAGCACATTGGAGCAAAATTAAGTCTCAGCCATTAAAGTGGAATTGACTGGCAGTGTTTTGCTGTCGGTCGTTTGAGACATGGAGGAGGAGGCACAAATACGCAAGCACACATACCCATCTATGCGAGTGGTGTACAAATATTTTCCAACAGTGGTCTTACGGGTAGCTGACAGGAGTTACAGAACCAACAAAGGAATGAACCGAAGGCAGACCAACATTCGAATACCGCTTAATTCTGCTGCGTGCTCTGTCGACACGCTTTTAAAGCCTCTCCGAGCAGTCAGTCTTCTGTGTGTGGAGATTATTTAAAGTGTACAAATTTCGTTTATTTCTGTGGAAGTGTTATCGGCCGCGAACAAAGACCATTCAATTTTTAGCTCTGATTGTCCAAACGCAATTCTTGTTAAATTTTCAATATATCAAGGGTTGCGAATGGGCATCGTGGCTCGAAATAAGAATTCAACAAACAGTGTGAAGTGGTTGTGAAAAAAAATGAATGCATGAAGCATAAAAAGTGTCCAAACGAAAAACAGAACACATCGTTGACGATACGCTCCGCATACTCCGCTGGCGGGGTCAATACTATTTTTTTTCTGTATTTTCGTCCAAATTTTATTACAAATTTTTGCAATTTCATTCTGATTTCGTTGCAGTCTTTCTACACGGTGGCGATGATGCACGAAGAGCGACATCAGTTAAAGAGAAAAACACATATTATTTTGCCATGCGCAGCGTTTTAAATTTAGCCCGCACCAGTTCGCAAACTGCAACAGTGTCGTTGCTATTTTACCACTTTTCTCGTTTAATTTCTCTTCTTTTACTTTACTCTTTTTTTGACACTGCGGTCGCGTTCAGTTTTCCCCATTGAGCAGCTTTGCCGCTGAACAATCAGAAGTGAATGGCAATTCAGCGGCAGTTATTATAAAGTGTCCCAGAAGTTTTCATAAAGTAACATTTATTGTGACCTTCTTTCGTGTATTCAGTTGAGTCCTTTGAAATTATTATCAGTTCTTAGTGTAAGCTAAGGGTGGCGGTATTTTAAAGAAATGAGTTGTAAGGCACGGCGCCGATGAAACTCTACTATCGAATGAACGAGTAGCGGGAGCAATGCAGAGCTGAGCATGGCGTGGTCGCATATACCCGCTCCAGCACCCAACTGATAATTGGTTGAAATCTCTCTACACAGCACGGCTGATTGGACATGGATGAGTTGACTGAATGCCGTTAACAATATACGAATATTGAAAAGCAGGGCATGGTAAGCCACGCTTTGTGTGGAGTAACTTTCAATCGGTACTCGTCAATTGACCATTGACGCATTGATGCATTTCTTGGCATATAGTCTTCTGTATTTTTGTTTCTTTCCAAAAACCACACATTTTATGCTTATCATTTGCCTTTACATTAAGTTTCCAATAATTTCTAGACAAGCACTGGAAATCAAAGGAACCAAGGAAAGAAAAAAACTACACCGTTCGTTCTGGAGACTAAAAGGGGAAGATTGATTTCAAATAATCCGTGACTTTTAAGATATTCCACAAAAATTATGTTTGACTGTAATAAGATTGAGACATCAACGATAGGACTGAAGAAGGAGCGACAATCGAATTCCATATTTAAAATTTATAAACAAGGATATGAGAGCAAAGCAAACTTATGTAGGACTCATCAAGAACAGAGAAAAGCTCCCACCCATCACAAAAAACAATTTCATTTCTTTAATTTCAATCTTATAAATGAGTTATAAGCAATCAATACTGGTATCATACAGAGCGACTTTGAAAACATCTACATTGCTTGATTGTACTTTAAGTGGACCTGACGCAGCGAAACTATACAAAGTGATGCATCTATTAGAAATTTAAATTCCTTCCTATTAAACAATGTCTATCCGAGTGTCTCGTTATCCCCAATATAAAATAAGTAAGTGTAATTACATTACAACAAAGCCATCTTATAACTTAATCAATTTGTATCATACCGCTAAAACTAGGCTGCCTACTTACCTACCTATACCGTTAAAAGTAAAGAAATTCTCAATTCGTCAACTGAATACCACTGCCACCTCTCATATTACCTGAATATAATCCTGTTTTAAAGAGCAATAAATTAGATTTGTGAGTTATAAGTAATCATAATAATTATTATAGTAAGGAACAATATAAACTTATGCAAATAATAATATAGTTAAAAAAGAATAAAAATAATAAAAAATAAAGTTGATTGAATCGATCGAAGGTTTGTTTTTGTAATTCTAAACGAAAGGAAATGCCTTTGTTGTAACTGCTCCCTGCAGCAGGCAAGTAAGGATCACAAAAATTGGATACGGGTGCCATTGTCACCATTACTTGGAAATATGTTGGACTCAATGCACTCTCAATGTTAGACAGATTGCATCACAATTCCATAGGATCAATTTCTATGACAAATTTGTTACCAAAAATTTGTGCGTATATTTTTTACTCGGACCTTGTTTATTTGAACTATGATGCCATTTTTCGCCCCCCTTCAAATGGAAAAAGTACGTCCACATTTTCACCCAGAAACATTATCATTAACAGTCAGACTATCGTTGGAAAATTTGAATATTGGCCGCAACCCACCAATAGAAGGCCCTACGCAAACAAAAATTCATAAGAAATGCACTGAAGGCGTAAGCAATCGTAACATTATGTGGTATAATTCTTGATGTAGAGTGACATGACAACAACAGAAACACACCAGAAACTTATTATTTCTAGAGTAAATTCTGTTTCTGTTTACGTTGCTCGTACAACGCGGCAAATGTACTTTTTAATCACATTTGCAAGTTTTGAACTCAGAGGCAACCAAGTGATACAACAACAACTACAATTACTAAAACAACAACTACAACACCAACATTAAGTGTTTTGTGTGTGCTGTGCAGAACTTTGCCATTTCGGCGCTGACGTACTCGAACTTGGCAAGTTTTGTTGCTCTTGCCAGTAGTTGGAAGCATGTTAATTACATTTCATACGCATGCAAATAAATTAACTAATTTCTAAACAACCACAGGCTGCCGTACGCGTGAGTGTATCTGTGTGCGGGCGACGGAACCCCTGAATGTACACTCGCATTGCCTAGACCGCTCGTCTCGGGGCTCCGCTTTGGAGCTACTTTGGAAGCCACTGAAAGCATATGGATAATTAATTTAGCAACTGATGATACACATTGTTCTAGCTGTGCTTAGTTTTAGATTATTAGATTAGGGTGTTTCATATGCAATGCGGGGGTATTTTGTCTAAGCGCCTGTTGCAATGTAATGATGGCAAAATTCCACAAATCGAATTGTGTAATTATATTTATTGGAAAGGTAAATTAATTAAAGCGCGGACATGGAGGAAGAAAGAGGTGTACCGTGTATAATGGAGAGGAATTCTGTGCAACCTTTTGTTACGCTTTGGGAACAGCCAAGAGGGAAAAACGACACCATTTAATTTCCTAACCTAAAAAATGGGAAATGGGAACAGACTAAATGTAATATGTCGGAAACTAAAATATATTAAAATTGTTATTAACAGAAATATTTGAAATTAAAGCTTCCGAAATGTTCATGTTGCCCTCGAAGTTGAGTTTTGCAAATAAGATTAAGAAATTGTGTATGTGGAATTGAACATTGAAATTAGAATTGTATATTGAAGACGATTTCTGCAACAGAAACAACTCACTATGAGTTAGAGGTCGTTAGATTATGTAGCTAATCTCTTACACATTCGATTGTTGATTTTGTCTATATTGCAAATGTACTGGATTCTGTGTCTGTTACCGGTTATCGAAAGTTTTCACTCTGTATAGCACATCTGAGAAGCACAATTTAGTAGTTTTAGTATTTGCCTTTTCCACAGTATTGAACTGGAGGATTGCGTGAATCATCCAACACGGAGAATTCGGCATGAAGATCTCTGGTCTGTTAAATCCATTGTGGTTGTAGATAGCTAGGATATTACTACTACCGATCAGTGATATCAGATGCAGATGGTACCGATGTCCCGAATATACATATTTGGTAAGCAATACCCCCGTACCCGCAACAGAAAATTTCTATCTCTCTCTCTCTCTCATTCTCTGATGCTAGATAGAAACACTTCGACGGCCAGGTAAACTCATCGAAGGAACTTTATCGATTCCTTCCAAATGCACGCCTCAGCCAACTCCCCTAATATTTTAAATCATTAAATTTCAGTGGAAATTTTTCCTACCAGCAAAGCTAAATAAATCCTATCAACAATAAGAAAGTACAATTACCCATTTGTGCCGATTATATTGAAGCCCTGAATATATTGACCCACTCTTATACGAATTCTGATCAGAGAACTGCGTTGACTATTTAATAACTATTTATATTAACTAACTAAAGATCGAAAATCGAACATCCGTAGTCCGTGAAAATTCAAAATTCGCGATACGTTTTGAACAGACCTCGTATATCAAGTGTTAAGGTATCAAGGTAGAATTGTTAGGTAAAGTATAGTATTTTTGCAGATGCTACAAAAATACTGGTGACTCTACACATTGGAGATCTCTAGGTAGGTAGGTTGGGCAGCCGCATCACCAATAAACCAGTGATGCCAATCAGACCACCAGTTGGGTCCGTTTTGAGCTGCGGATGCGAGGCATGGACATCTCTAATTCCAACTAAAAAATACAAACAAAATAAGGATTATCCGTACCGCAGGGCATGTGCAAATCCACGACAACTGATCTACTGCAATATTAAGAACCGTTTCAAGGGCTTTAACAGAATGCATGGAAATGAATGCATAAATAAACAGAATGCATAGAAATTATGATTACATACACGAGTATGTGTCTCATGAACTCACAGTGGGTTGAGTTTGTGGTAGTTCATAGAAGAAAATACACGGACCTCCTATCAAACTCTATTGAGTGAGATTCGGTGGTGCTATCATAAGGTTTCCTTTATACTGAAAAAATATACTCGTTTCTTTATCGAGTGGGTGTAGAAAGTAATACGAATAATTTTCGACACCAAGTGCATTGAACAACCTCAATCGGAATAAAGAACAAAGTGAGCATTTTTTGATTGATAATAGAATATGTCAACTTAGCCTCATGGATTTACCGATAAGTGTGAGAGTCCTCTTTGGTTTCTAACATATTACATTTCCGCCAAAAATATTCCGCTGCAAAGGAACTGGAGACAGCGGTCGCATGCCACTATTTAGAAGTTGATGGCAACTCGTCGTTGTCTTTGAGAAGAATCTAATACAGAAGCTATATTAAATATTTTCGTCGTCAATGCACCACTTGAATGGGCACAATTCCACGTATATCCAGCAGAGAAATTGTCGTAAACATTTAAAACGATTTCCATTACGTTAGAGTACGGGCATTATCCCCACAACCACAGGATACGCGCCATTTACTCTACAGATGCTGTAGTAAAAGGAAAAGGAGAAAACACTGACAACCAAATGGGAAAATAGTCCAAGCATTGTCACTGCTAACTGCGTGGAACATACATAGAAGTACACGGATGGCACGAGCTGCACGCAATAGCCGAGTAAAAACATTTTATCACCGCCGGATGACATGAAGATGGCGGAGTTTCTACCCGACGTTTTTGAGTCGAAGTTGCTTGTTTTGTTGCCTTTGGCGTTGGCGTTGGTGGTGGCATTCGAGCAGTGGGCGTAGCACACTATACCCGTGTGTCATAAAATCTGTTCAAAGCCAAGCTAAAGTCACATCTAAACACCTCCGCAGCCAAGAGCGCTCAAGAGCCACTAAGAAAGCACCAAGTCCCATAAAAGTAAACGAAAACGGGGTCAGCGGCATTGCACTATGTGGCTGTATTTTCGTGCCCTGTATTACCCCTGTATTAGTTATGCCATCAGTGCCGCTTGTGCAGGCACTCATGACAGCAATGCAACTCACGGACACTTACACATTTAATGGACCATGAAAAATTATACGCAAATTACTTGGCAGCTACAATTATCATTTAATTTATGCATGTTCTCCTATTCCGCCACAGTGCCGTAGAATGCAATATCAGGCTGCATTCGAATCACTTCATTTGGATGTTGCAAGTAAGGCAGCTGCAGCGTATTTGTTTTTCTGATGCGCACGAAGTGCCAGTGGACTCTTCGGAATTAGCCCGGGACAGAAAGTTTCGAATCAATTAAAATAAATGCCATATTTGCATGCGGCAGTAGTTGCATTTCTGTAACTCATTTGGCACAAAGCAATTCACTGAATGCTTCCTCGGGGCCAAAAGTTATAAAACACGCACACAATATGCCCCCGCCATTGAGAGAGTGGCAGGGCCACACATTTTTGTGACGCATTTCTGAAAATTATATAGGAATGAAAATGAAAATGCAAAGGAATATAAATTGCAGAATGGAGGAAGTAAGAAAGCAGCCCGAAGGAGATGTGCATTAATGGACTGGGCTGGGTGTGCGTTGAGCGGGTGGCGGCTGCACTTCGTGCCGCAGAATGCAGTAATGTAATGAGTAACTGCTCTAAAGTGGTAAAAGTGAACAAAACTAAAATATATGTAAAAGCGCTCGAGGGCAAAATCAAAGGAAAAAGCGACAAATGCTGCAAGGATACATGCGCGCACATTTATGGCTGCTGCCAATGCTGCTGCTCTTGTAGTTGTCTTCGTTATAATTGCTGTTCTGGCGGGAGTAGTACCAGTACCATTGAAAATGCACACCGAATATTATCAACCAACGATACACAAGCAACAACAACAAGGACAATAAAAACAAGGACACCAACATGAGCACCAACAGTGCCAAAGTCAAAAGAGTGCTCGCTCACAGGTTTCTGCATTTTGATTGCGAGTCGTGCACTAGAAATGATATTAATTTCCCCAAGGTGTTGTTTTTGTGAAACTTTCGATGACGCTTTAGTTAGCAATGCATTCGCCAGCCCGAGCACTCGATTACACCTCACATACCAATTCCCACCTCCCCCTTCCAGTACATCACAAAACACTGTCACTAATGGCAGGAATCGAACACAAAACAGCAGCGAAACTTCTTAAGTGCGCCACTAGACGTTGCATGTAGTCTTGTGAGTGAAGTTGAAATCATGAAAGTTTGCATGCGTTTTTAATTTAATTTGATTTCATCAGATTGTGATTTCATGTTTTCCACATGCTTACATATTAAGAGGTCCTGACATAATATACTCAACTATAACTGGAAAGGCATAGAGAGCACAACAATGCACAAATTTATATTAAATTATCGAGGACCACCACAAATAATCGAAGACTTTGTTAAAATAGCAAAACAAATTTATAGAGATGTACAATTCGCTACACAGCGACAAAGGAAACCTGTGCCTGGCTCCACACAGCAACTGTGTCACTTATCACTGGTGAGTGTAGGTGTAATTATCTCTAACTGTAAGCCTCTGTTTATACTTCGGTTGTATTTGACTTTCAAACCAAACCAGTCTAAATGTTGCGCTTTGCTTGCAACTTTTACCACATTTTCCACAGATCTCCATAACTGCTGTGATACATAACAGGTTGGCTTCCTGGTTGATATAACATCTAGACTCAAAGTACTTATGGCATCATAGAGTTGGCTACCTTTCGGTGAGACAAGGCGAGATCCCCAGAATGAATGATTTGCCGGCTACAATGAACTTCTTCCCGAGTGACTTAAAAAAGTGTTGGAAAGTTATCGACGCAATTAAGAATATTGGTGGACAGTAGATGGCGGATATGGTGATATTTCTATCAAATAGTTTGATGTTAGTACCTCCAGATAGACTTCGCTGACGTCTTCAAGGACTACATGTTTGATTCTACTACGAATAAGTACTCCACTATCTGGCACGCTCTATCATTTGGATGTTTTGAATTGTAAAAAGTATATCCTGCAATTCTAAAGTAATTTTTTGTTGTTAAATGGGTTTCAGATATTAGCATTATATCTATTTGTTGTGCTGTCAGAAAGTCAGCCAGTTCTAATTTATGGTTCGTAAAACCGTTTGGGTTCTAAAAGCATAATTTTAGCGATAAATTCAAAGAATTTTTTGCAGGAGCGATTCGTGAGTTTTCATCATTTGTTGCATCATAGTCATCATACCTTGCAGAGATGTCATAAATGTGTTAAGAGTTTGCATTGAGCTCTGCTGGTCAGTATTGAATGTGCCACTTGGTGTTTCACTTTGTTGTACAACACGTTTAACAGCATCAGAGTAACTCTCATGAGTCTCACGAATAATGTTCTGTGGACATTGTGCAGCCCTCTCAATTTCATAACCGAAATTACCAATTACAGGCATGGAGATCATAAATGAGCTCCCTAAAGAATGGTTCTATGAGTGTATGAAAATGTTTCTAACAAATTAGGATTGAATATTACGAGCATTTGGTTAAGAAAATTTGTTGCTTGCTAATGAATAGTTCGATCACTAGATTCTGTCATGTAAAACAAAATATGCTTGATTATTTACGAGTAGTTCTAAGAAACGTAGGGCAAATTGTCAGCAATTCACAAAAGCTGGGAAAATGCAATTCAACCACGAAAGTTTCACTTTTAGTTTTTTAACACTATTTTCGTCGTTGTCCTCAAGTCACTACTAACTGCTCCACCATTCTATGCAGTCGCTTTGTTGGTCAAATTCTGCTTTCCAAAATGTAATCGAGTGTGGAAACGAGATAGCAACATTATTTATTCCTTATAGTATAACAGAAAGAAACAACAACACCAACAACTCTCACTGATGACTTAGAGCAGTAGCAAGGACGAGATGGCAATACCAACACATATCGAATGTTCTAGATGAAATTGGAATTTCAATGTTAACCTTTTTTTAAACGTTTATTCATACTTAGTCATGAATAGTAAAGTGGCTATTTCATTAAACTATATTAAACGTTTTGAATTTTTTTTTTCTTGAACTGACCATATCAGTCTGTTCGTTTGTATCCAGTTCTGGTGATTCTTGAACCCTAAGGACCCTTGCCATCGGTATAGGATAAGCTAATTAGCTTATATGAATCAAAAATATCTCAGAACAAGACCAAATCCTTTATGTGCGACTGATAAATTATAACCAAAATTCCCCCTACAATAAATGTTCTACCTCATGATACTTTCTCTAGCATCTCATAGTGGAGATAAAATGAATTCAATATCCTTTTCTTCACTAACTTTTTCGCATGTTTTGCTGCAGTTTATCTCCTGCTTTGATTTTTAATATTTCATATTAAATGACAACCCTTTTTAATTAGTTTAAATCCGAGTTGCTCGTAAGTGATATGCATGCTCCAAGCGGTGGGACATCGACTTAATTAAATTGGCGGGCATTCATTTTGGCGTCTAGTGTCGACAGTAACAATGGTCATTTTATATGAGCACACAAAGTCCTTTTCGTATGCACAAAAATTCGCTGTCCCTTTCATTATTATGTGCATCGCCACTGCCACTGAGGAAAAACTTGCTGAGTACATTTTGTCCCAGCACTCCAAAATATGAACACCCACAATAAAACGACATTGTTTGCTCTCTCGCCAGGCGACAGGGTCGATATTTTCATTTACAAGCAAACACATTTTGCTTTATTTTGAGTTTTAATAATTAAGGCACCGTAATTTCACACCGTCAAACAAATTGCAAATTAGTCGCTTAACAAAACGCCACAACGTTCGCACGGCATTTGGCATGTGGCACGCTGCACAATTGTCAACACGTTGCTGGCAGGTGTGACGCCTGTTTCAGTGTTGACAGCTTAAAGAGTTGTGGACAGATGACGGTGCAGCTAAGTTGTGCGGAAGTGTCTTAAGCCAGCTTCCGCGGAGCTAATAGTGTGGAAAACCGCCCTGATTCATTATAAGGTATAGAGCGCTTTAGCCGCCCACTCTGCTCCACCGGAATTAATGGACAATCCGCATGAAAAATTGCCCAGTATCATATTCTTGACGTGCATATGCTAGAATTGAAATAGTACTAAGAAAGTAAACTGCGCTGACTTCACGCACTCGTATAAAATGTTGCTGAAGCATATTGGCCCTCATATCCAGTTAGCGCTATGGTAACCTTGCTGCCAAATTTACGTTTAGTGTTGTTATTTGCTGAACGATTATACATACCAAATGACTAACTGCGCTAATTGTGTTCTATTTTTCGGAGACTAGAATGATTGAAATTTGACGACGCTAAGAAATCAGCTTAGTGGGTTTATTTTACCGCTGGTCATTGGCCATGTCACCTGAGTAAGCCCATCCTTGCAGAAAATCATGCCCATTATATATAATGTCTCTTTACTACATATTCCGTATTCATCTCTAATGTGGTAGATCAAAATTTAATATGAATGAAGTCAAGCCGTTCTCTGCCACGTAAAGTACCCAGTGTTGGAATGTTTTAAAAGTCCACCAAACAGTTTTTTATAGCATCACCGTAGAATGAAAAATCCTTCTTTGGAAACGAGAGCGCATGAAAGCACCTGATGCAAAAAAAAAGCCACAATTAAGTGTTCATCCCGCTGTAAATGCTGTATGGCATTCGCCGGAGTCCGGTCCGCGCTTCAGTATAAAGAGATGTTCTGAGTGGACAGTTTTAATTCAAGTAACTAAATAAATTGAAATCGCACAAACCAGCCAAACAGTTCGCTGCATTCCCGCAACTTGATTCGTTTAAAGAGACTCAGGCTTGAAAGCATAAAATTTCAATTTGCTGTATACTCAGCTAAATGAAAGCTGTGACTTATTGCATAAAGTGGCCATAAGACTAAAAGTTGCTTTAAGGAAATGAAGCAAGTATGACATCAACCTAAGTGAACTTCATTTCATCGCTCTTTAACTGAACCTGGAATCTTTTGCAAGCATGTCGGGTATGCGGTACTCACCGGTACATATGCGTACAATTTGCATCCTTTGCTGTTGTCGCACACAACAAATTCATTACGCGTTGAGGCACTCACGTCCAGCTTGTTGTGAGAAGTACGCTTGACCTGCAGTGTAAACTCTTTTTATGCAGCCGTTGGCACGTCAAAGACAAATTAATGCAGCGCTTCCATAGCAATGAATTGTCAACTATCGTAGGATTCCAGTCGCTTTGATTTCTCCTTGCATTCCGTTTCCTTTTATACAAAAATGTGTTGTAATATTTCATTTTTTCATAAAATGCTTTCTTGACGCTTTCTTTTTGCGCTATTGTTAAAAATATGCTTCAATCTCTATTGAATGGTGGACAAGCAAAAAACAGAAGTTTAATCAGGGCCAGGAGCAAAATGAAGTATGTGCTGAGACGTACAATAATTTTTATTGCGAACTCCAAGAGATGGAAAATTATTATAGTTGGGGGAGACGAGAGTTAGGTGGACAGAGGTATACAGAGTTATATTTATTTCAACACAATTTAATTCCAGTGCTGAGGTTGAAACCCACAGGAAAATAATTGAAGTAAGCTGATTGTAGTCACTACCTATAGAAAACCCAACTGAACCATATAAAGCTGCAAAGGGTTTTGATACTCATACTATGGGGGAAAAAAAGAATCCACGCTTCTCACTGCAACCGAAATCTCGAAATCTTCCACATCAGCATGTCTCTCATCATACGTAATTAACGCAGGGTTTTAGTGTATCTAAGAAGAAACCAGCACAAGTTATATATTATTTTTCTCTAAGTGGAAGGCGCGTACAACATAAAAGCTAGTTCGCTGTGAACATAGCAATATTGCATCTAACTATCCTAGCATAAATCCAGCCAATGCTGCGCCCTCGTCCTCCTCAATGACGTACGCAAACATATTGAAAAAAGTACCTACTGAAAGTCTAGCTAGTTCTCCACTCGTTCAAAATGTAAAAGCAATGATTTGTAACCTAACGCATTGTATGACCCAATTTATGTCAACCATGCAAACAATGATTCATGAACTTATACAAAATCAGAAAATCTACTGATGAAAACACTGCTCTCTCAAAAATAAATGAATCAATTAAAGTTATGCTACTGGAATGCCAACGGTATTATCCAACACAAAATAGAAATCA
This sequence comes from Clusia tigrina, assembly GCA_920105625.2. Lineage (NCBI taxonomy): Eukaryota > Metazoa > Arthropoda > Insecta > Diptera > Clusiidae > Clusia > Clusia tigrina. Next base: position 18,064,416 of record OV050032.1, read on the forward strand.
AGAAATTTTTGTACAACAGCGAAATTGACATAATGCTCCTCTCAGAAACCCATTTAACAGATAAGTACAGCTTCAGTATTGCCGGTTTCAATTTCTACAGAACCAATCATCCAGACGGTAAAGCGCATGGAGGCACAGGAATTCTAAATAATACCCGTATAAAACATTTCCTACGTGACAAATATGCAGAAAGACACATCCAAGCCACTTCAATCTCCCTTCAGTGCTGGGGCGAAACTATAACAATTTCTGCAGTATACTGTCCACCAGGATTCCAAGTAACGTCAGAAAAATTGCTGCAGATTTTTCAAACACTCGGAAGAAAATTTAATAATTTAATTCTAAGCATACCTACTGGGGCTCTCGTCTGGTAAACCCTAAAGGCAAACAGTTGTACGATGTGTTAATTGATCATCGAAATCATCTAGATTTTGTCTCAAGTGGCCAGCCCACGTACTGGCCAGCGGACCAGCGTAAAATCCCTGATCATATTGATTTCGCTGTGATCAAAAATATAAACAGGGCACTGTTTTCCTCTGAAGCAATTTTCGACTTGTCCTCTGATCACTCACCTGTCATCATATACTTTTACAAAACTCCTGAACTTGTACATAAATCGCCCAAATTGACCACCAACAAAACGAACTGGCTCAAATATAAGAATTACGTGAGTACACATATTTGCCTGGAATATCCTCCTAAAAACAAAGATGACTTAGAGAGAGCGCTCCACGAGTTTAATTCCTTGTTAGCATCAGCGGCTGCGTGCGCAACACCAACAAAAAAAATGATGCAGTTTGCTACCGGTTATATAACTTCAACCCATGTGCAGTGCCTCGTTAAGGAGAAAAGACGCCTAAGACGAGAATGGCAGAAATATAGGTCACCTGCCCTAAAGAGGAAATTAAAATTGTCACAAAATCACCTTAGAAATGTACTTCAAAAGGAAGCTGAAGCAAGTATTGACACCTATATTAAAGATCTGGGCCCGCTTAAATACAGCAATTACTCACTTTGGAGAGCTACAAAGGTTGCAAAAAGCCCAAAGGAAAGTGAGCCACCAGTAAGGCTTGGAAATGGAAGTTGGGCCAAAAGCGACGAAGAAAAAGGAGCAGCGTTTGCTGCACATCTACAAACAGTTTTTTGCCCTAATGCTCCGTGCAATAACTTCGAGGTCCCTACTTTACCTAGAACCAAACTGAATCAGCCGCTTCAACTAAAAATCAAACACTTAGAGTGTGTCTTAATGCAAAAAATCCCCCTGGATATGACCTAATCAAAAATAAAATGGTCATGGAATTACCACACATAGCGTTAATACACCTAACGAAATTGTTCAATGCTATCCTTCTCTTGGGTCATTTCCCGCATATATGGAAGACATCGCAAATTACAATGATTCCTAAACCAGGAAAAGATCCAACGCAGGTGTCCTCATATCGGCCCATAAGCCTTCTACCCACCCTCTCAAAAATATTTGAAAAATTGCTACTTGGGGAAATTATGCCCTATCTAAATCAAAATGGCAACATTCCTACTCATCAATTCGGATTTAGAAAAGAGCACGGTACAATAGAGCAGGTTCACCGTATAACAAGTGAAATTAGAATAGCTTTCGAACAGAAGAAATACTGTTCAGCAATATTTCTAGACATTGCCTAAGCCTTCGATAAAGTCTGGCATGAGGGGCTAGTGCACAAGATCAAAAAGTTTCTGTCATACAACACACACAGAGTGCTGGAATCTTACTTAGCGAATAGGAAGTACAAAGTGAAATACAAGCAATTTGTAACCCCCGAATTTCAAATATTTGCTGGAGTACCACAAGGGAGTGTGCTTGGTCCTATTCTCTACCTAATATATACGTCAGACCTACCAATAAATAACAGCCTAGTTACTTCCACATTTGCTGACGGCACAGCTATTTTAAGTACCCATCAAAATCCGCATATCGCCTCTCGTGAGCTAAACGAACACCTTAAAGATGTAGAAATTTGGCTGGCAAACTGGCGTATTAAAGTTAACGAAGCGAAATGTACTCACATAACGTTCTCCCTCAGAACCAGCACCTGTCCAGCTGTGTCACTAAATGACATAAAAATACCGCAAGCAACATAAGTGAAGTATTTTGGAATCCATTAGATTTAAGATTTGATAATTTATTGTTAGTTTCCAATGGAATAAGATACAATAACAAATAAATGGTTTAATAAAAAAAATAAATAAAAAAAATATAAAAAATTGCTGCGTTCTTATTCCACCATATTTTTCTTTTCGGAAGCACATGGAAGCATGGGCATTTATCAGTAGGTAGGTAGGTAAGGCGGCTGCCCGAAGGGCGCACTTAGGCCAACATTGACCCTTTGTGATACCACATGAGACATCAGGTCCCATCCCTTTAAAAGGTCGAGGCATTTGGAGCTTTTAATGAAGCAGTTGATGGAGCTAATCTTTTTATCTGAGATATCTCCCAAAGGGTCCAGAAAGTAGTCGCCTAGGAAAGTGCGCCTCCTGCTGGACAGCGCTGGACATATGCATAACAGGTGTGCAATGGAGTCTTCCTCCTCCTCGTCCATACAACTCCTGCAGAAGTCGTTAGAGGCGATCCCCAGCCTACACCCGTATGTGCCTAGAATACAGTGTCCCGTTAGGACGCTAATCACGGAACCTATACTTTGTCTATTTAGAGCCACTAGGTCCTTAGAGCGCTTGAAATTTATCTCTGGCCAGGTTTGTCTAGCTATTTTACATCCTGAAAGTTCAGACCAGCGCCTGCCCGCTGTTCCTGAGGATATTGTATTTACTAAGAGCTTACATCTGGCAATAGGAATACCGAAGTTCGACCTATCTAGTTCAATCGGAATGATAGTACCCTCACGGGCAAGTTCATCCGCCTTGCAGTTCCCTGGAATATCTCTGTGACCGGGAACCCAGCACAGATGCAGACGGGTCTGCTTAGCTATCTCGTCTAAAGATTTGCGGTATCTCTTGACGGTATTTCAGGAGATAATAGCCGAATCCAGGGAGCGCAAAGCTGCTTGGCTGTCGGACAGAATGCAAATATCAAGTCCAGATATCTTCTTCTTCCTTAGCCAAGACAGTGCTGCCTCTATAGCCGCGACCTCTGCCTGAAAAACACTGCAGTGGTCGGGCCTCCTAACGGACATGTTAATGTCCAAATCTTCTGAGAATACACCACCTCCCGCCCTACTCTGTAACTTGGATATATGTGTGTTGATGTGAACCCCTTTTACATGAGGAGGGGTAGGATCTCCATTCGTCCCTAAAGGGAATGGAGATCCTGCACATACCATTGAAGGCATAAATTGGTGTGATGTAATCGAAAGAGTCAGGAATACCCTCAAAATGTCTTAAAATAGACGCATGACCTACGTTCCTGGCAACCCATTGATGCGTAGCTTTTAGCCTTATAGCTGATAAAGTTTAATTCACTACAACAGTTCAACTGCAATAGTTCTACTTTTTCATTTTTAACACTATTATCGTCGTTGTCGTCAAGTCACTACTTAACTGCTCTACTCAGTCGTGTTATTGGTCGAACTCTGAAATATCCCCTTTTAAAGTTGGCTACGTTACTTGAAATCGAAGTATTTATCTAGATTAAGCTGAGCAGTCAACGTGCGCTATATTTGCACACTGATTGCACTTTGACACTTTCTGTGCCTATTACTGACCAAGCAAAGAAAAGTGATGGTAATAATGAAATTTCCTGGGCTCACCGAAATATACAAAATTCTCGTATTGCAATCGATTATTGCCGGAGTTTTATTGCCCACTTTTCATTACCATATTGTGGGCGAAAAATGTTCCATAGATATAGAAGATAGATATAGATTAGATAGATACATAGATAGATAGATAGATAGAAGTGGGGTAGGCCAGAGAACTGCCAAAGAAGGAGGCATTGATGTCCACTCAGGCATTGATGTCCATTGTACTATAAGCCTGGATATATTTGGAGGGGTTTTGGGTAGGAAGTTACACCTTTTCGAACTTCTTTGACTCTTTTATGAATCTCAGAAATCTGTTCATTCAAAAAATGTGACCTTTGACCAAAAACTTACTTTTGGTAAATACGTTGCAACTATAGTTAACAAAGCTTCTCTGACTCAAGGCTTCGTTAAACGGTGGGCAAAGGAGTTCAAAGACCCCTTTATTACCAAACTTCTGTACACTTCCTTGGTACGCTCATCATTAGAATACACAAGTGTTGTTTGGTGTCCTAGATATGCCTGTTACTCTGATGCTATTGAATCAGTTCAAAAGCGGTTTTTATTGATTTGCCTACGTTCCTTTACATGGAATTCCGATTTTTAACTTCCCTCTTATGAGAGTCATCTTGAACTTATTCGTCTCCCCTCTCTTAAAACCCGTAGAACTATGCTTAATGCATGTTTTGTGTTCAACCTCATGAGTGGTGAAATAAAAAGTAGATTTTTGCTTGGCATTCTCAACATTAATGCTCCTGCAAGAAGCACAAGGAATTTCACTCCCTTGTACCTCCATCCTTGAATTCGGAACTATGTAGATTTTCCGCCGTTTCTAGTGTGTGTTATGATTTCAATTTAGTTTCGAAGGAGATTTGTTGGAATGAACATATGTTGAAATCGAAAATAACACTTTTTCTTTCAAACCGCGAGTAGTTTTCTTTGTATATCTGTTTAATACCCTTCCTAAATCGCTATCAGGCCTTTGTGGCTTAGCGTAACTGTTAAGTTAGGGAGGTGGTTTTAGTGAGTGAAAATCTCACACTCTTGGGTGGTACGTACCCCCTCGTGTCTTTTTGAAGATTTCCCCTCCCTACAGAAAAAAACAAAATCTGACCCTAATACGCGCCTCTTCATTTTGGCAAAGGCAGGAAAAGCGCAGAGAAAGTGCTCTCTGCCGTCCTATTCTTCCTCCATACAAGAGACACAGTTCGGACTATCGATAATAAAAGGTTTTCCAATAATAGGTGTTATTTTGGTATTCAAAGAAAAATGCCATTTTTTGAGATAAATTATCGGATGTTTATTTCATAATAAAGAGGAAGGTATGGCGTTAATAATGAAAAACAACATCAGCCAAATGGCCACCACGACCACGCTTACAGGACCATATCCTTTTCATGAAATTTTCCATAACCAAATCGCAAAGTGGCTGCCCTATGTCCTCGATAGCCTCACGAATTCTATCTTTGAGGTATTGAATCGACGCTGGGCTGTTGGCGTAGACCTTATCTTTCACGTGGCCCCAAAGGAAGAAGTCGCAAGGTGTTAAATCAAAATATCTCGGTGGCCAATTGTGATCAACTCTTCGAGATATAACATGGTCCGGAAACTTTTCCCGTAAAAGACCAATGGTTTCGTGGCTTGTGTGGCACGTAGCGCCGTCTTGTTGAAAGTAAACGTTGTCCAGAATACCATCCAACTCCGACCATAAAAAATCATTAATCATCTCTCGATAGCGCAATCCATTCACCGTAACTGTTGATCCAACCTCATTTTCGAAAAAGTAAGGTCCAATGACCCCGCCGGACCATAAACCGCACCAAACAGTCACACGTTGAGGATGGAGAGGCTTCTCAACAATATCTCTTGGGTTTTCCGAGTCCCAGATGCGACAATTTTGCTTGTTGACGTAGCCACCGAGGTGGAGATGGGCCTCATCAGTCAAGATGATTTTTCAATGGAATTCCGGATCATTTTCATGCATTTCAAGGACCCAATCAGCAAAGACACGACGTTGTTGATGATCGGCCGGCTTGAGTTCTTGTGTTAACTGAACTTTATAAGCCTTAAGACCCAAGCCTTTATGCAAAATACGGTGTAATGACGTTTGTGGAATGCCCAATTCCAAAGAACGACGAGGAATGGACAAACCTGGGTTCTCTTCAACACTTTGGGCTACAGCAGCAATATTCTCAGTTGTTCTTGAGCGACGTGCACGGGTTTTATTCTTCACATCACTAACTTGTCCCAACAGCTCCAATTTTTCCACCAATTTCTGTATTGCGGTCCGACAAGGTGCTTCACGACGACCCAAAAATGCTTTAGTTTTGCGAACTGTGACTGCAAGATTTTCACCATATTTGTAGTGAATTTTAATAATTTCAATGCATTGTTGAAGCGTGTATCGTTCCATTTTTAGTAATGGCGTAGTTTCTACTTGTCAAATGTCAAAGAATAAAAGCTTCAAAAGTGACAGCTACCGAAATACCGGGTGATGCAAATAACACCTCTTGTTGGAAAACCCATTACCTATTGTCGCCATATGGTAGCCGCATGGATTATGCCCCGTGTTTAGACCAACCAATGATCTTTACTTCGTAACGTTAGAAGGAATTCTGAAATGAGCGCGAAGTTTTACTCGTACGCTATCATTGACTGTTCTACTGACATCGTGGCGCTGGTGTCATTAATTGGCTCATTAGCATGTGGTACGTGCACCTGCAGTTGGAGCTGGAGCTGCAGCAGGAAACGCATAATTAACTTTGTCTGCTCACTTAAGCATAATTATTTCTAAGATCTCTACGTCAACTTGTCATTTGCAAATAACACGATTATAATGAGGAACGGAAATTTGGCACACGGAAGCGTTGAATGGTGGTGGGAGTAAAAAAGTTTGACTATTCAATTTCCACTCTGCACGGATGTCAAATAATTTCTATTTTAAGTACACAATTAGACAATAATCATCGGGTGTGTTCTAAGCAGTAGCAGTAATAGTGACGGCAGACTGTCTGTATGTGGAGCCGTATGTGTTATAGCATGTGGAAGCTTCGGGTTACACTAATATGGGGACTCATTACCACCAAAGCATCTAAAAATAAATGATTATATATTCATAGTAAACAAAGACTAAATAAATAAATAAACTACAGGGAGCACCCTCTGCGTATTTAAAGTCGAGTAGTAAAATCCTTCATTGCTGTAGAATATTCCAACAATTAAATATTAAATATTTACTTTTCCAACATATTCGTACATGTATGAATTATTTCGTAATTCCTTTTTGGCAAATTTTTATGAATCTCGCGGAAGCTCTAAGCGAATTCCCCAAGTCCCTTACCTTAACTACAATACTGGCTGTTTACATTCATTGCTACAAGAACCTTTCTACTTCAATCGTGCCCTCATCATCCTCCTATTAGAAAATTTATCGAAACGTATCAAATTGCCAACTCATGACAACACGCAATTTTAATGCACCACAATAAAAGAAGAGTGGAACAGTGGTGCCCACTCAACACCCCCATTTTCTGCTCCTGACGACGGTACTAGTACAAATAAGTCCTTTGTGTACAGCTCTGCCATGCCTACCTCCAGTTGGAGCACACAATAATCATAAAATGATTCTTCAGATATCCAAATATGTAATAAGAGCCACTTAGCGATATGAAATAAAAACAATCAATCAATCACGGCATGTCAACTCGATTGTCGATATTAAAGAGTGTGTATATATGCTGATTTATTTTTGAACGCGCCCTTGAAGCAAGGAAAATAATTCAATATAATCGACGCGTGCGTGAAAATGAATTATTGCAAATTAAATATAATTTGTGAAATTGATTTTCTGAATTTATTGGGAAGCTTTAAAGCAGAAAACTTATCAAAGTGACATGAATCCTTGTAGCATTTGCAAGGAGAGTGATGGTCAGGTGTTGGAGAGTTGTGCATTCTCGTCAGCTGCAAACAGACAGGTGTAATGGTTGCGGTAGCTTGCCAAATCTACCCAGTTTATAATAGCTTGAAACCTCACCTATTAAAACGCGTGATAAAAAGTCTTCTAATACTATGTCGAACGCATGCCTCTTGTACCATTTATTTATTTACTTTTATATACTTTACACAAGGGGTTGGGGACTGACTTCTAGCTACAGAGGCTTTCGACTCGAAGAGAAAATTACTTTTAGAAAGAAACACTTTTGAGACCAGGCTCGAGGCAGGATTTCAACCTGCGACCCTGTGAATGTGAGTCTAGCATGTTCACCACTAGACGGAGACAGAGGGCAGCTTATATACCTTTTAAAAGACGACATTCTGTCAGATCTTCTTGGTAAATGTAGTCTGCCGTGCGTCGATTTTGCAATGAGGTGTTTAATTAAATACGATTAGGAATCAACGAAGATGAAGATGGTATTATTTCAGGTCATTCGTTGACTGTCTAATCCCATTGAAAGCTAATGGATGACAACAGGTATACAATCTTTATAGTATTTTCGAATGCTTAGCACAGCCGCTTTTATCTGTGTTTTAATGTGTGTTTGCAATGTAACTTTCTTCGCAATACGAACATCGCAACAGGAAATGGAATAATGTTAAATTTGGAGATATTGAAGCATTTAAGATTCAAACAAATCTATCTTCAAAATCTACCATTGATTGAAAGTTGTCTGTTTTTTAAAAGCTTCAACGAAAACATCTTAATAAACTTCTTCGCTCTGTAGGAAACATTTCAGATAGTTGGGGAATTACAAACTCAACTGATGATCACGGTCTGCATAAAAGTAAGTAAAGTTATTAACACAGAATCTAAGGAATATCTATTCCATATGCTGCTAATCTCTACTTTTTTCATTTTTTTATTTAAGTTACTTCAGCGTTGAAGAATTATTTGGCCAAACTTGGACAGTTATAACGCCACCACCATAAAATTTCAAACTTAAGTTTTATATGTAGATATCAATATCCTTTAAAAATTCGGTGATTATTTTGAAGGCGTAGTGTTCTTTAGTCTGGATTAGGGTTCTTAGAGAGTTGAATTGTAAGTGCTGGGAGAGAATTTTTTTTTTGTATGTAAGTGCTGGGAGAGAATTTCTTAGCAAATTGTATTTAGTACAATGAAAGATGATGTCTTCTGGGTCTTCAGGGCATTGGCAAACTTCACAGTTTCCGTCTTCAATTACTCTTAGTTTCTTCAGCGTCTTGTTACAGAAAGCGTGTCCTGATAGGATGCCTTGACTTCATTAGGATTCAAGTTCTTATTTTTAAACCAAAGATTTTTCAAAATATCTGGAAACAGTTCTCCATATTTCGTGCCTCTTTCAGAAATTAGATTGACATATTCCCTTTTCCATTGTTGTTGGATTTCATGCTGTATCTTGTTTATTGAATCTCTACTTTGCATTCAAGAAAAAAAGGAATAGAACGATACCAAATAAAGTAGTTTGAATTACTAATGAAGCAGCTGCGGAATTTCCAATTGATTTGAATCTACACAAAATTTACAGAATAAATTAATCAGTCATCAATCGACAGAAGAAATTAAACACCGAAGGTTATATTGAACTATAAATATGTCCAGCCAAATTCATTATTGCAACCTGCCTACCCGTAGCAAGATCTTCTTTCATCAACTACACTTGCATGGACACCTATGAGTATATGTTGCGGTCTTACCAAATTCACTTTTTCGCTAAGGCAAACAAAACATCTACAAAGTAATTCACAAATAGCATAAGTGGCTCTGGAAGCTTCCATACACATGGTAGTTTCAGTGTTGATTCCACCAAAAAACTTTCATGCCTCTTTTCCCACCGATTTTATAGAACATTACCGACCACATTTATTGCATCACTTTTGTGCACTTATTTCAACCGCTCCTACCGGTTGTAGTTTTGGAGCTACAATTATCCAAGCCCTATATACGAGTCTTGAAAATACCAGTTCCCTACCTGACTATTTGTACGCGCCAACATAAACGCACTGTTAAACGCGCATTCATGCCCTTTACGACAATTAGGCAACATCTGAATCGTTCGTTTATGAATTGCCCAAGGCAAATGTCTGAAATGTGCTGGACTGATTTAAAGTAGTTAATACACGTTGCTACTCCGAATGTCACTGGGCTAAACCGTGCTGGATAAAGGCCATTATACTGGTAAGACGCTTCAGCATGTTGCCCAAGAAAGTTTGAAGAAACGCCACTTCATACGTGGGAAAAAGACCTCAGCAACACTGCAGCTACTCACAGAATTTGTTTTAGTGTTCTTTAAGCGGGCTATCGAAACAGACCACAAACAAAGCCGAAATATTACAATGAAGTGTTCAACAGCGCAAAGTGAGAGCTTATTTTTTATTGTTATGTGCTGCATTTTACGAAATTATAGCAGCGCAAACTTACGCAGTTATGAAAACAGCGATTTATTTGAGCACAGCCACAGACACAGAGCTTTGGAAATATACCCTTACGGCAATCGACTCGAACAACGCTCGAGGAGCAACGGGATGTTACTGAACACCTTTCAAGATATCGAACAGAAATTAATCTCTCATTTCCTACGAAGTATGCTTTTCAACGGAATTGCTATGGCTAAGAACAATGTTGAACGAGATGCTACACAAGCTGCCCACATAGATTTCAAAGCAGAACCTAAGGAAAGGTCAAATTATATAACGCCTTTATGGCCACAAAATAATGTGATGATATTGAAACCGCATCCATTCTCAGGAGATCCCAACGAGGACCAATTCAAACTGGCCCAATTGCAGGCCGAGGCCGATTCCGTGGCCATCGCTGATGAAAGAAAACCGAAAAAGAAAAAGAAGCGGAAAAGGAAAAGGAAAAGAAAGAAGAGAAAGAAAAACAAAAAAGAAAAAAAACCGAAGAAGAAGAAACCCATGACCCTTGGTCAAACGGCACACGTCATCTTCGCCACGGTAACCCAAAAACCATTTTACTCTCATCATCCCGCAACTACCATAACAGCACCAACGAAAATACAAACAGCAACGACAACAAAAGCCCCTTCCTTCTACACACCATTGGAGAAGATAAAATATATTCTGGGCAAAAACAACGTATACAAGAAGAAGAAAAAAGAATACCTCAACCACTTGAAGGAGGTGATATATCCACTCGTGAAATTTGTGGCCTTCTTTACGGTGCTCAATCCATTCACCCTGGCCGTGTTCCTCTTTTCGTTGCTTTCGCCGGTGGTGTTCGGCTTGCTGGGCTTCATTGGCTTGAGTTTCTTTATAAAGCCCATACTACATCTGCTCTTCGATGTGAAGCGGCGCGTGGGCATAATTAACCGAAGGAAAATTACCGCTAAGCGCAGACGCGAACGATTGCGAAACAATCGACGGCCCATTACCATACACAAGCACTACTACCAACATAAGCCACGCACGAAAGTACAGTCCGGTCATGTCGCTCACAACCCCATCCTACCTCAATTGAAATCACAGCTCAAACAAGGGGCAGCATTTGCGCCGAATTTCGTACGATATGAGCAAGAAAATTATGCCTGAATCAACAAAAAGCGTCCAATTCCACCCTAAGAACATGAGGAGGTTTCTTTTCAACTGACGCATATAGGTGTGCCATCTCCATTTCCGCGAGAGCTGCATTTACCACACAACACACATGAGGGCACTTGGGTTTCTATTTACAAAAGCACTGATTTACCTAATCGTACAAACACATTGGCACTTTTCTCTGCCGAATGCTGCCACATTTAAAAGCCTTGTTTTTTAGCTCATTTCAATAAAATTCAAAAACTTTTTATCGAAATTTGTAGGAAAAACTAGTTCAGAATCTCCACAAAACAAAATTCATCGGTGCTCCCAAAATGATCTATTTGCGAAATTGCCTGCGGAAGATAAATCAATTCTTTGAGGATTACTACATGGTCATTGGATTTCTGTCGGCAACCGTATTGCTTGGGGTCGGTTTTCTGGAATATCAACTGAAATACAAAGATCGCGATCTCCTCTACTGGAAGGGGAAGTTCTGTATAAGTAATCAGGAAATGGAAGGACTGGTGCTCATGATCATTGCGATAACAGTTGTCATAAAGGTGATCGTAATAGCCGTCTTCCTAACACTGGACGCAAACCCCTATAACTGGTACGACGAGTTGTCGCAACTGGAAGTGCGCAGGCGTTTTGCGGAATTTTTGCTCATACGCCTAATAAACGACATCGACATTATCGACCACAAATATCTGCAGGCATGGGAGAACAGGCACTTCATACCTTTACAGAATGTAATCAAGGCGCACGAAGAAATGAGCAGCAAGATCGCACATTTTCGTAGAGAGGCCCGCAAATTGCTAACGCCCACCGAAAGGGAAGTAATGCGGCCAGTTGAGGAAGTGTACGACATATTGGAAGAGGATGAGTACATAGTGACGCGCTCACGCTTCTATGGCATGAACATACCAGTCGACGAGTATCTAATCCGCTCTTTAGTTAATCCGTAAGAGACAATCTTTGTACAATGTGGACCCTTCGGAATGAGTGATTTCAACGGGTATGTCGCAATAGTTCCCCCAATAGTTTCAGTAACAAACAATATCAGGAATCTCTCCATCCTCAGATTTGTAATACTCTATTAATAAGTGAAAACAAATAAATATGATTAATAATACCCCTAAAAGAACCACCAAAAAGAGTGCATTTATTTTCTAAAAAACATTTCGAAAATAATTCTTCTTTCTAGGCCACAGATGTGAGACTTCGGTTTGGCACATGTTCTCTGCACATACTCAAATGTACTCGAATTGCCGTACAACGCGGCAAAGGTACTTTTTAATCACATTTGTAAGTTTTGAACTCTGAAGCAAGCCAGTGATACAACAACAACTACAATTACTAAAACAACAACTACAACACCAACATTAAGTGTTTTGTGTGTGCTGTGAAGAACTTTGCCATTTCGGCGCCGACGTACTCGAACTTGGCAAGTTTTGTTGCTCTTGCCAGTAGTTGGAAGCATGTTAATTACATTTCATACGCATGCAAATAAATTAACAAATTTCCAAACAACCACAGGCTGCCGTACGCGTGAGTGTGTATGTGTGTGGAAGCGACCACACACCTGAATGCACACTCGCATTGCCTAGACCGCTCGTCTCGGGGCTCCGCTTTGGAGCTACTTTGGAAGCCACTGAAAGCATATGGATAATTAATTTAGCAACTGATGATACACATTGTTCTAGCTGTGCTTAGTTTTAGATTATTAGATTAGGGTGTTTCATATGCAATGCGGGGGTATTTTGTCTAAGCGCCTGTTGCAATGTAATGATGGCAAAATTCCACAAATCGAATTGTGTAATTATATTTATTGGAAAGGTAAATTAATTAAAGCGCGGACATGGAGGAAGAAAGAGGTGTACCGTGTATAATGGAGAGGAATTCTGTGCAACCTTTTGTTACGCTTTGGGAACAGCCAAGAGGGAAAAAAGCCACCACTTAATTTCCTAACTTAAGAAATGGGAAATGGGAACAGACTAAATGTAATATGTCGGAAACAAAATTATATTAAAATTAAATTATATTAAATTAATATCCAACGATTAAATATATATACTTACTATATTGGTACTGCTGTTGTTGAATTGTGTGTCCCACTTACTGTTGGGAAATTCTGTTGTCTTCGAAGTTGAGTGTTGCAAATCAGATATGGAAATTAGGTATATTGAAAAAAATTAATTAATTGTTAAAGTACATTATTAACAAATAAAATGATAACTTGTTACAAATTTGAAATCATTTATGTCGCTAGCACCAACTTCTGTTTCTGCTACAGAAACAACTCATGATGCATTGTATCTGTTCTATTGCCAAACCTTCATTTTATGTCGTTAAATTCTGTAGCTATTCTGTTACTAATTCGGTTGATTATTTTATTTCTGTTGCAAATGTACTAAATTCTGTTGCTGTTGCCGTTTCTGTTTTATATATGCACCTTTCGGAAACAACATCATAATTTAATTTATATAACTCAATTTTAAAATCAACCCACATTATAAGCTCTTCAATCAAAAAAACAATTTCTGATAACAACATTAACTTACATAAGTACATACAGTAATTATTCCTCAAACATAACAATTTTCTGTCTTATTTACTATGATTAACATACTACAGTGGAACATGAAAGGTTTCTATAGTCATCGACATGAATTAAAATTACTAATAAAAAGCCATCATGGCTCTCCAAGAAACATATATTCCCTTTCATAAATACCTCACGGAAATTCCAGTAATGTACGATGAGTATTTCCACAATATTCCCAAAACACGAACAGCAAACAAGGCGTAGGTCTGCTGATAAAAAAAACTATCTCACGCAACATAATTCAAATTCCTTCTAATATCTCATTTATCGCCAACGAACTTAACCATATATTAAAACTTACAATAGTATCTGTGTACATTCCTCTCAATCAAAATTTTTGATCAAGTGATTTATTCCAAATTAAAGCAGCGCTCCCAACATCACTCATGCTAATTGGTGACTTAAATGCTTGGAGCCCGCTTTGGGGTTCTTCCTCAACTAATCAACGCGGCAAAGTGACTGAAGATTTAATCCTTTCATCAAATCTTACAGTATTGAATGATGGATCTCCCACTCATTTTTCGATTCATAATACACTCACACATAAAGATCTCACACTCTGTTCTTTCGACCTAGCGCCCAAATGTAATTGGACTGCATTAGATGACTTACATGGTAGTGACCACTACCGAATAACATCTAAGATAATTTTCTCCTATTAACCCAACATAGAACTATCGGGATACCGCCCTATTTCATTACTGCCCCGTATAGGTAAACTAATGGAAAAAATAGTTGCCACAAGGCTTATGTTGTCCATCCAAAGTGGTAACCTCACATCATGTCGGATTCAATATGAGACTGGGAACCATGGACGCTCTTCTCTACTTCGACCACTACTTCTCTACTTTCATGCAGAATCCATATCACAGTCCTAAGTATAGATTTTGAAAAGGCTTTCGACCGAATATGTCCACATATTGTACTAAATCAATTACTCAAATGGAAAATCGGACCAAGGATATTTAATTTAGTTAAAAGTTTTTTGTCTAATCGAAAAATCAGAGTTACGATCGGTTCAGCTCTGTCGGGAGTTGAGCCACTCGCCTACGGAATCCTTCAGGATCACCGCTGTCTGCTGTTATATTCATTACTGTATTCGACGAAGTCAGCAAGATTATTTCAAAGCACAAATATGTAGAACACTGCATATATGCCGACGACGTCTTCATCTTCTCAAGTTGTTAAGACAATAACCTCATACGCAGTACTTCCCCCGCTATTCTTAAAGACCTCTTTAAATGGTCCAATATATCTGGAACGAACATAGCGTTTAACAAATGCAGCACCCTATACATTTGCAATAAGAAATCATGTCCAGGTTTTGATATAAGCTCTCGGAATGCTATCATTCAAAACCCAAATGCTTTGAAAATTTCTGACAAGAGAACGCTGTTGTTATATTAGGAAAAGCCTTGACATAAGATTCAATATTATCAAATTCCTTTCTCCTAAATTTTCTCAGATCGTATATACATGTATATATACTCCAATTACAATACAGCTCTTGGGCGAACTCCGTACACCACTATGCTTCTATCAACCCATTTAGACTATGCCCTAAATACCAAGCACATCTTAATAGGTTCGAGATCCGTCCTTTCCTCCGACTCAGACTAGGGCACATACAAATTAGCCACGACCACCTGCCAAAAGGATCAGGTACGCCAAGATGCCATTTCTGCAATAAACCATCTGTATCCATAATCCATTTATTGTACGAATGCTAGCAGTTTCATCCTGCGAGGAGCAATCTTCTTTCGGATACATTCCCCAGCGAGCTGCTAAAAAATCCTTCAACTGATAGTACTCGTATTAAAAAATGAATAGTTTTCTAGAAAATACTAATTTAATTAATCTTATTTGATAATATTAAGATAGTATAAGCATATTTCTTACAAGAGAGCTAGTGCTCCGCTGCCAAATTTGATTTTGTGCCAACTATAATAATAATAATTTGTATAATCAACGGATCTGGTGCTTCCCATATTCAGACTCAGCAACGCAACCATGCGTGTGTGTTCATACGCAAGAATCTTAGCAACTCGTGTGCAACCAGTGTGCTCAAAAAGAAAGTAAGCGTTGCGTTTCGTTTATGAAATGCTTTGCAAACGGATATGAAACGCATTTAATTAGGCATGTAGTGTGTAGCACTGCAATTGCAAGCAGTGCTGGGCCACTCAAACTGTCGAAAATGGAGCGATGATATGCACATTGGCGGCGGCGACATGAAACAGGCCATCATTTGGATGCATACAACCACGACGAGTCACATTCGCGAATCTGCAATAGTCTTGTGAGTTCTGCATGTATTTAACACAAACTGTAAGACATGGAAGTTAGTCGATGTGATATAGCACTAGGGGCATCTACATGAAGGAGCGTTAGAAGCTCTGGGCGTCGATCCTAATATGGTAGCGATGGTAGAAATGATACTCGTCAGTAGAAGGGTAACTGCCAGCTTAGGTTCCCACACCATAAGCAGACAGGTCTGCAGAGGCACTCCTCAGGGAGGAGTCCTCTCCCCCTGCTCTGGAATTTGGCGGTAAATTCATTACTGCTAGCCTTAGAGAGGGAGGGTTGCCATGTCGTCGCCTACGCTGATGACTTGGCAATTGTGATCAGAGGGAAATATCCAAACACTCTTATGGATATTTTGCGCTCTAGCATGGCCACGCTTACTGGTTGGACAGGAAGAAGGGGATTAGGGTTAAACCCTGAGAAAATGGAATTAATCCTCTTCTCTAAGAAAAATAGATCTCCTGAGGTCTCCCCGCTAGTATACAAAGGTGTGGAAATTCCGATGAAGGAGACAGTTAGATATTTGGGACTAGTACTAGATAGAAAACTTACCTGGAAACCCAATATTGAAGAAAGAGTCAATATTGCTTTGTACACATGTAAAAAAGCGGTCGGAATCAGGTGGGGGCTATCCCCACGAATTATGCACTGGCTATACATTTCGGTGGTCAGACCCATATTGCTATATGGAATACTGGTATGGTGGCCAGCCACTCAGAAACAAAGCTATTTGAAGCTTCTGAGCAAGGTCCAAAGAACTGCTTTTTTATGTATCTCTGGTGCCTTAAGGACCATGCCTACTAAAGCTTTAGAAGTAATACTCAACCTACCCACATTAGAACTGGTAGGGAAACAAGTGGCCGCCACATCAGCACTAAGGCTGAAATGTGCGGCGTTATGGCATGATCGGCAGATTGGTCACTCGACTATTGCGCATACCTGGAGTAGTTCTATCCAACACATTGACCACTCTATACCTAATCTCAACTTCGATAGGCACATCCAGACATATATTCCGTCTAGAAGAGAGTGGCAAACACCAATGCCATGGAGAAGGGGGGAACTTAATTTCTACACTGACGGATCCAAACTTGACGATAGAGTCGGTTTTGGAGTTTTCTCACAAGAATTGGGACTGGAGCTTTCTTTCCGTCTCCCCGACCACTGCAGTGTTTATCAAGCAGAGGTCCTAGACATAAAGGAAGTAGCCGTCTACTTCAATAGACATGCCGTAACAAGAAATATTATAAATATCTACTCGAATAGCCAGGCGGCCATCATGTCAATGAACTCGGTGGCACTGAAATCAAAGGTTGCTAGGGGACTGCCGAGCAGCCCTAAATGATATCAGTACCGCTTTCAAGGTACGTCTTATATGGGTTCCGGGGAATAGAGATATTGCGGAAAACTGTAGGGCTGATGACTTAGCCAGACGGGGTACCAACCTTCCTTTAGGCATGGACAAATGTGAGATTGGAATACCTATTGCCACCTGTAAACTGATGCTGAAGGATAGGGTCGTGCGTGAGACCAATGGGTCTTGGGCACAAGAGGGCACTTGCTTAACGACTAGGCTAATGTGGCCAGAACTTAATAGTAGGAAAACTAGAGACTTGCTTGCCCTGCCGAGAGAGAATATCTCTAAGGTCGTGGCATGTATAACTGGTCACTGGCTTTTCGGCAGACATGCTCTCAGGCTGGGAGTATTCTCTCATGAATACGGCAGAAGCTGTGGGGATGAGGAGGAGGAGGAGAATGTGGAACATCTCTTCTGTAGTTGCCCCGCTCTGGCCAGAAGCAGAGCGGGCTCTTTAGGCAAATACGATTTTGGCTCCTTACAGAGGTGTCTAGCGCGAAGATCAAACAAATCCTGCGCTTTATTAGGGCTTCAAAATGGTTCGACGAGTGAATCGGAGGTGCGTTGTGGCGCGGTGGTATCACCCATTGTGGTCTGAGTGAGCTGGTCCTTGAACTGGCTGCCACATTAACCTAACCTAACCTACATAAAGCTTTTCAGTCTGAATTCTTGAACGTACAGAGCTCGTAACAGTACGTAGAGGTGTATCAAAATATCGGCGATTGATGGATGTACATACTCGTACCCAAAGAACTGCACTCGGAATGTTTGTTAGTTTAAATCACGTTGTTACCTTTTATATCACAGTGGTAGTCACCTCTCAAGCCAGTCTTAACGAAAACCAATTCCCGTTTTGCTGATTAATGCAGGATAATGCAACCGTAGTTTCAGGGGAGTGGAATTGCGAACATCGTGTGAATTCTGAAGCACCAAAAGTCAATTATAAGGTTGAAAACTTTATAAAAATATTGTCACCATTTATAAAGTTTATTAAGTTATCTTCAAACTCTTTTCAGCGGTTATTTATTATCATTATTAACAGGCTAAAAGAGCACCACAACCTAAGAGATCTGTTGTGGAGCCTCGTACCCAACTAAAACAATCCTAGACTATTTAGAAATCTCGTAACTGCTGTGGGCTTAATTTTAACTAGATTTTTTGGAGATAATAACCCACTGTCTAGGTAGTTATGTCTGCGTCTTGCCACCGCTGGGCAAGTGCATAGAATATGTTCTGCTGTTTCCTGCTCCTCTATGGGCCTTATAGAAATTTCTTATAGTGATTCTTTACCTTTTTTGATTTTTATAAGGTTTTTACATTTATAAACTGTTTATTCGGATATTTCATAATATCAAATTTGAATTTGTTATCGTTTTTGGAGAATCTGCCCTTACAGTCTGTCAGTCTCACTTAAATATCCACCGACACAGATACCTTGATCGAGATTCTTAAAACGAAACTTTTTGTATTAATACATTTAAACGAAAAGAGTATTTAAGCATAAATTAAACCACCGAGTAATTGAGGCTGTATACGGAAACCTTTATGCGGCCTAGAGCTGTTTCTTCCATAGAAATTCCAGTTTAGTTCAGTGAGAAACTAACTTGTTGCTTTCTGCCAAAAGTGGCAAACCTTGATATAACTATTAAGACTGTTCCGTATTGGCTACAAAGCGGCAGTAATTTGCCTCTACAAGTGATAATTATTAGGCACCTATCACGGAAATTTTGCCACTTATCCACATTACGAGTAAGAAGTAATATTTTAAGAAACTATCCCCCACTTACTCATATTTGACAAATAACACCCACAACCCAGTGACACCGTCTGCTCTGTCAAAGCAATGTAGAGAAAGTGTTTACCAGTACAGTCACAGTTCCTGAAACACCCAGAACGAAACGAACGCGTTTGACTCACACACAGGGAACAGAGACGTTTCATCGTGTTTTCTGGTCCATTGGGGCTGCCTTCAACGTAAACCACAATTCATCGACTTCAATCGTAATTATATCAAACCACATACACTCAAACCCCTATATACTCGTATGAGATGCGCATATCTATCATTCCATATGGAGCTGATACCCATTTCAATTTGTATTGAAATTGTCCCTTTCCACCTTCCATATGTTTGACACACGCTGCTTCATCATTATCCCATACGTTTCCACTCTGCACAAAACAAAAACCAAGTGTTACATCATTTAAAAACACTAAACAAAAAGGACAAATCAAATTTGTGTCAGCGCATATCTTTTCCAAAGCAACATCACATCGACAGCTTACATTAACAATCGACCTCGTATAACTCAATTGATTAAATTCCCCCAATAATGTCACCATATTACTGGCATCAAAATAATACATACTCGTAGGTTGTGAGTGGAAGGGACTATGAGAATATATGTATATAAATGTGTGTGTGTGGTGTCCTTGTTACTTTATCCGTTGCCTGTAAAAATCAGAAATGAAAAAACACACTCCAAGGCTGCCTTTTTACACGTTTTGTGGCTTAAATATGAAACAAACTTAAGGTATTTGCTGGCACCTTTAAAATCATTTGAACATCAAACCTACCCACGTATACGAGTATAGACTCTCATGTACTCCCACTTATATGCATATGCACATATTGAACTGAAGTAAACGTAAACCCGTCGGTAATGACACCTTTTCCGCACATCGCAAACGAAACTTGCAAAACTTGACAGCTCTGAGCAGCAGCAGGAGCAGCAGCAGGAAAAAAGAAACAAGGATGAAATGGGTTTGAAAAATAAAAACCCCAAAAAAATATTAATATGTAAATTGAGTTTTATAGTTGAATGATCTAAGCGGATAACTGCCACACCCTTCAGCTTTGTGTACACACACACACACGCACACACACACATAAGCACACATCTTCCCACATATAAACGGGTGTACAAGCTATGCTTTTTTAGTATTAGCGAGAAAAAAGCGGCACAAACAAAATACTCTTAGCATTCTTTCGTGCTGAGACCTGAGCTGAAGCGTATAGCTGCGGGTCTGTGTGAGTGTGGGAGTGTGTATGTGTGTGTTTGTTTTTGTATTGTATAAGTACAAGTCTGTACGCAAGCGAACGCATGCATGCATGAGTAGCTGCCAGAATACCATTGCTCGGTTTTGCTGCTATGTGTACCCTACAGTGCCTGGAGTCGATATTGATACAAAACATATTGCTGCAAGGATTATTTTTTCGATTTTTCACCATCAGAACTAATGTTTAACTTTATTGGATATTGCCAAAGGATGTATCACTTGAAAAAGCACACAAACTGTAAGTATGCAGAGCTTGTATTTGCAAAACTCGTTATTAAATTTCAGGAAGTTTGCGTATGGAGGAGAGGTGTGAAATGTGGTACATAGCAGCGACCACTATCTTCCTTGCCGCTGGCCATATTCGTATATTATTCACTCTACATAGTGGTAAGTTGCAAATACCATTAACTTGTTCCGTAAAAATTCTTCATAAATTTTTAGCGATTGTTTTCAGGACCGTAAAATAAGTGTTTATGCTTTCTGCCACCGTTTTTTGTACTGCACAGTTTTCAAATCGTTGACGACTGCTTCATTCCATATGTCCTACAAGCAGTGGCGTAGTTAGGATTGAGTGTTGAGTGGAGCCGTAAGAAGTACACATTGAGCTTAGGGAATATAGACTCAAGACATAAAGTGAAGTGTTCTCTAACGAGGCGATCGCAGCCGGCGGAAGTCCTGTTTCCGAATCATATTGGGTAAGTTACAGTCCGAGGGTATGAAAGATTAAGTATAACATCAATATGAAAAGTTTTCAAAATATGCGAGTTTTCAAAGTTGCCTAAAGGATTTCAATCTATATCTCCATACCGCCGAGCAAGTTTTTAGGCGTTGCAAACATTTGTCATGAAGAATGTGAAAAGGAGAGAGTTGAGAGATTAGTACAAGTATTTTCTCTTTATTCTCAGCATAACGCTACTGCTTTCAGGATATTGAAAATACCACACATTCCGATGGCACCTTAAATGCACACAACATGCAAACACACACTAACATAACCTGGCACAAACGCACACTATATCCGGAGGCAGTGAATCAAATACAAACACAAACAAAAATTATATGAGCATTCTTCCAGTTCTTTCATATTTCAAATTGCTAGAATATTTTTTATTTTGTGAAGCTCAGCCGCACACCAGCAAAGTCCACAAAATCAAACTCGAGCATAAACGCACCTAGGGGAATGTATGTGTTTGTGATTTTCCGTGTTAGCATGTGTGGAGAATTGCTTAAAGGATTTGACAGACAGTAAAGGGAATTTACTGCATTTTAAATCGCATTTCGGAAGAAATTCGGAATCTCTGATGCAAAAAACAAATTATTGTGTATTGAGATTTGCAAATTTGCAAATTTGTGAATTCGTAAATTGTTGATTTCCAAGCTGTGGCATACCCACACACACCTCAGTGATGTTGAAAGCAATTTACACAACTTGGATGCATATTCCGTATGGAAGCATGTTGCAAATTCCTCTTGAAAAGTTTGTATAGGGCAGGGGACACAGAACAGAAAGGCACGACACATAGCGGTGTGCTTTCAACCAACGCCCCCGTATCTCAGCTGAGTGCTCCTTTGAAATTCACACCTGCGCCCGCAGCAATGTTGCCGCAAATGTCACACCACTGAAATATGAAATTAAACGTTAACAATTACGCGCTCCCAAGCGAGCCCCGGCTCGAAAGCAGTTGGGGAACGTTTTATGCAGCCACTTTGAATTTGGCATTTAAAACATTTTCTTTTTCAATCCTGCGCTGTGTATGTCTTTTATTCCTGTGGAGGAAGCAGAATTTTTCCCCTGTATGAATTTCAAGTTGGAGAGCAGCCGGGCAGCAGCAGGAAGTGATGTCGGCATGCTTTTGCACTTGTCGATTTTGGTGTCCTTTTTATTTTATTTGATATGTAGGAGAATATTCTGTTTATTTGTACGTGGCGCCTCTTTAGCATTGCAGCATGACGCAGCTTATTTCTCTGTCGCCTTAGCTTTGATGTGATATTTTTCTCGCCCGCTCTCTTGCAAATAAGGCAATTTAAATTGCACGCGGATGTCTAAAGAGAATCTAATTTATTCCTCGGATTGATTTAATTGCGCGAACGAGCTGAAAATACCTTTTAGAGATTAGGCAGAAGTCGCATATACTTCAGTGACTATTTAAAATGGGGACTAGAGTATAACACAATGGCCGATCTCCACTAGAGCGATGTGATGAAACCACTTAGGCCACATCAACCGACAAGTGCCAAACTCCCACCTTAACGGCCAAACGAAAAGGCACACAGTTTTTTCCATTCACTAAACAAACAGCAGCAAAGTCAGTATATAACCAAACAACGACATGGATTATGTAACAATTAAAAAACCATAAGGATACATTTCGGAAATGTGGTTGTGACCCATCACAGAGATAATTGACATCGATGTCGGAGAAGGTGTTGAGTGCTCTCACCAACTCTCATTAATACAATCATATTCTAGCCCTTGAGGTCGGCTGGTGTCACTTAATGTCGCATGGTGTCATGTCGAGCCACATCGCTCTTGCTGACAATTGAAAAACCGCATCGGTTGATGTCGCGTCACGTGGCTCTGCTGGGGGCCGGGCTTAAATCCAAGCTGCCAAAAGAACTCAAGCATTTAAAAGTAACTTCACAGAATGAAATAACCCATTACAATACATGCAATTCAAAGTGTCAACCAGTTGGAAACAACTGTCACCAAGAATGCATATCAACCACAAGGTAGGCACGTCATACCACATAAACAAAACACAATTGCCTGCGAAATGCAATTGCCTGGTAAATGCAATTGTCACTAAATCTGCTTCGAAGCGGAACTGAAAGGATTCCTGCTGTAGACAAACTTATTCATTTGTATGTCTGACAAACATCCATTCATTTGGCACAGACTGCCTCTCTTGATGTACTTGCATTTGATTTAATAATAATGCAATTTCCTATGGGTTATTGTGTTCTGAGTCAGTCTTATTAGCAAAAGCAAATCAACAGCAGCAGTAGCGGCAACAAAAGCACGAAGAGCAACAGTGGAAGACACATTTGTGAGGTTGCATTGAGTGAACTTAATGCAGCAAATAAAATAGCAACCAATTTATAAGGATTTCCCGCAATATCCTACTGTTTTCAATATCTCACTCTTCATAACATTCGTCATACACAACGATCTGACACACAAACAAACACACACACATCCACACACACACATACACAATATGCACTCTCCACTACACCATTCATGCAAGTATACACGTTCATGTCACTTCCGAGTAGGAGTCGATAGGAAACACAAATAAATCCATGGCCAACGGAAATTGTCGCTCTGTTGAGACGCAGCCATGTACGAGTCAATGGAACAAAGCTCCATACTCGGAAGGCGTCCCTGTGCGGGGTGCATGATGCCCTACTCTCGCTACACTAACAATTGTTTAGTAGCATTTAAGTGCAAATTTTAACCACAAATCTGGTTGTATAGAACTTTTCTAATAAACGAAAGAAGACCATGGCTGAGATTCCTACTATCTAACTTATTTATTCATAACTCGCATATTGATCTCTAGTCGTAGATAACCGTGGTCTGGAATGGTCTAGAATTGCTTATTTCTCTATTATTTTCTCTTCACCTCTATCCACCTCAGCCTATTAGTAAATGCACAGACAAGAGAGCAATGAAAGGTATTTCTGTATATTGTCTTTGGTAAATGTATATGATGCTAGCTCGGATGGTTCTGTATAAATGTAGGAAGGGTAAACACAAAACGCAAGTTTTTTTTATTTTTTATTTTTTTATTAACGAATCTTATACCATATACAGAAACGTTTTATAATTGCACCTAGTAAATACTGGTAATACTAACTAGCAATTTTGTTCGAACGCAAGTGCAACAGATTTACTGAAGTAACGATTTCGAAGTAGGCTTCCCTCTGTATTTGATATATTATATATTCAACAAACTTATTAATTCATAGCTCGTATTTGTTAGTTCGTCTATAATATCGGCCCATGTGATCTCATAGTAGTAAGGTAAGTCGTGTTCTCGCATGGTCTTGAACGGCTTATTTATCTATTATTTTCTCTTCACCTCGAAATTTGCGAATATAATCTATTATTCTATAAAGATTAATAATAATAATAGCAGTCTCTGCCTTTTTGCAGCTTAAAACGATACTTGTCATTAAATGTCCTCAGAATTCACTGTAAGAAGCATCAACTCTTTGTGGCAACATTAACGCCCACTTTTAAACAAATTTAATTAAAATAGTTAGTTGCCTTCACTATCGCACAGCATAGCTTCAGGAGCATTCCAGTAAACTGAAAAGTGTTTCTTCAAATCTAAAATTCATAAATTAATTGAATTATTACGGAAATATATCAATCCAAACTTCTCAATTTGACCATCGCGATATGGTGAACGCAAGGTGGAACAAAAGTTCAGGAGAAACAAACAGAAGATGTGCCAGAGGATATGTAGCTACAAATTGCCGCAACAAGCCACACAAGGATTATAAATATGATAAATAATAGTCGAAATCGTGGCGTGTTTTTGCAGTGCAAAAAATTTGGATTAATCAATGTCATCATTTTGTAAAATGTAGCTAGCGTTCGTGTCGCCAAGCATAGCATAATAATCCAGCCTAAAGATAGGGCGTAATTTTATGTGCAGTAATTGAATTTTTATAGTAGATTCAAGTTTCTCACCTCATGTACGATAAGTCTATTCTTAGGGAGTGTTAAACGATTGTTGGCATGATTTTTATTGGCTGGTCTTTTACTCATCGCGATCTAAGTTGGCTCTATTGTGCTCAGCTCTGTAGATCAACACAAGATTGTAGGCGTTTTATTAATGTATCACTTTGTTGCGTTTGATATTCCATATCTTAGGTGAAGGCATTACGATACTTTCTAGAATAATTTGCTGAGAGTGCAAATTCTCTCCATTGGTGTTCTTTTGTACACAAAATACAGAGAAAGAGGGAGAAAATCCTGCTCCTTACACCACTTATAGAAGCATTTTCGTTGTCAATTGTGTTCAGCATTTTAAATGAGTTAAATGTTCACTGACTCTCATGGCTTGACTCCCATATATATCTGTTTACTGGGGCCCTTTACTTAATACCTCCATACTCGTACTTTTGTGCGTTTTCCAAGAAATCCACAATCCCCTAAAGCAAAACACAATTTTGTTTACTGGATCCTACAGTTTAAGCCACTATGCTTGATGTATGTCAAATGTCAGTTTGTTTACCAAAAGAATCTTCTCCAGACACACACCAACTCATACACACGTTCATGCACACACACATCATCGCCACTCGCACAATTCCAGAGTGACATGTATCCCAAAAACAAACCAACTGGCTAAGCTACCCAGTGAATATTGAACTGTGACGGATAACGGATACGTTTACAGCTGCGGCTGAGCTTTTGTAATTGATATGTATTTATGGATGTGTGTGTGTGAGTGAGGTTGGGTCTTAGCGTGGGTGTATCCTGTCTTCGCAGGTTAGAATCCCCAGCACAATCCCTTAAAATGTTCCTGCTTTTTCTCATAAGTTCATATTTGTCCTTTATTTTTGTATTTTTTATTATTATTATTTGTTTATTTTTTTGTTTTTTTTTTTTTTTTTTTTTGTTACCTTGCTCACTTTATTTTTACTTTTGCGTTTACTTTTGTATTTGGTTTCTGAGTTTTTGAAAAATAGCAACAATCTTCAACGTGGATACCCCGCCCCGCTTCCGCAATGACAATGACAATGACAACGACAGATGATGATATTCCAAATTATATGTTGCCGTCTACAATTTCGGTACGTCGCTGTGATGTGCTTTTTATCTAACGAATAAATTAATACAATTTATCATTTTGTGTGTTGAATTTGATTTATGCAATTACGTATCCACATACCATGAGCATGTGTTAGTGCACACATCAACGCTAAGCACATACCCACACAACTTGTAGACACTTTTGTTAA
Source organism: Clusia tigrina (assembly GCA_920105625.2). Lineage (NCBI taxonomy): Eukaryota > Metazoa > Arthropoda > Insecta > Diptera > Clusiidae > Clusia > Clusia tigrina. Next base: position 18,090,964 of record OV050032.1, read on the forward strand.
GTGTGTGTACAGATAGAGAGGAGAATTGGGAATGTTTTTTTTATTCCATACGAAATGGTACTGCTAAAGACATTTCCGGTTCATTACCTCAAATGCTGGCGTCGGAAAAAAAGTAATACAAATGGTGTTCACTCCCCATGTTCGGCAATTTCTCATGTCACTGCTTCGACGTAATTTATTCCATTTACCATTTCCTCTTTATATGCTTGTATGCCATTTAATTTGACAGTTTTCCCAAATTGTTCTCTATTGAATTTGCAATTTTTAATTTGCAACAGGAGGGATCAAAACAAGGATGTTTCATCGAAACGTTTACAGGAAATATCATTACACGTACCGGTTTCATTTATCTTCATGAGTGGATGCCTTGAGGCTTGGGTACAAACGACTGAAAACCGAAATGATGCCATATGCAGAAGTAAGGAGCCTGGATTTATAGTAATAGCAACTTGACAAATATGATAAGCGTCAAGAAATTAATTGAGAGAGATTTGTATAAAAACATTGTAGAACAGAACACGCGGAACACTTATTAAATTTGACTCAAAAGAACGTGTTTCTTCGTAATTTACGCAATGATTTATAGAGAACACGTAAAGCTAGAAAATGAATGTTAATATGAATGAATGAATGAATGAAATAAAGAGGGAAAATGTATCTCGATCAATTTGATCTATTGTACTCCTCCTGTATATACCTATTAAAAGCCTTCTATTAGTTGGGTTCTATTGAGTTGGGGTTTATTGCTCTAATGCCTCTGCCCTCGGGCCAGTAATGCCCCAGATATTTCTTCCTACTGCGAGCTAAGGCTTCGCAGTTCATTAGATGCTGCTCTGGTTTTTCTTCTTCCTTCGTGTAGAACCTACACGTGTTTACTGGTGAGAGTACCAGTTTCATGAGGTGGCTTCTTAAACGACAGTGGCCTGTGAGGTAACCTGTCAGAGATTTTAAAATGTTTTTGCTTAATTGTAGACATAAAGCTGCACGTTTTGAGTTGTAGTCCCCAATCATGAGCTTGGATTGCCTAAGTTTTGGTAGTGAGGCCCAGTAGCATGATCTTCTGGATTTTTCCTCCTGTCTTAGTTAATCTATTATGCTATTTGCCCCTATGCCAAGAATGGTGCAGGGCCAATAAAAGGTGTGGCTGCCCCTTTCCTGGCAAGACTATCCGCTTTCTCATATCCAGGGATCCCAGTGTGTCCTGGGACCCATATTATGGATAGTTTATTGAGGCTTCCTAGCTTATTTAAAAGCTCTACGCATTCCCATACGAGTTAAGAGTGAATGTTTACATACACCCACGTATCTACACAGAAACAAGAAGAAATAAGGAGAAATTACATACAAAAATCCCGCTCCGCAACTCCCTACGTCCTTCTATTACCATACCGAATACGAATAATGACCTTAAAGGGAATGCTGTTCCTCATGGACAAAATATCATATCTTTGCGGCACCATCATAAAAACAACCAATAAAACTTTCAATAAACCCATTTTACGAATTATTCGGTAAATTTTTAGTTCCTTCCGTTAATGTAACGAAAGGAACTAAAATGTCCAACAAACTCCCAAATCAGCATACAAATCAAGGAACTTCAGTTTCAAAGCATAACAGTTTCTTTTGCCTACTCAGTTGAGTGTTCTCTTCATAGAGAGGCTCACACAAAATCATCTCCACAAAATTAATTCGGTCTTCCTCAAGACTTTATGTTTGATTCCACAGATACCAATACCAAGTATACAACTAATCCTTAGAAATGTTAATAGTAAATAAGCGACACTTTTATCGCGATGCCAACATTCTTGTGTCGAACTGAAATGCCTTCTAGGAAGAAGCACATTTATTTTCTGTGCATTGGCAGTGTCTAGGGTGCACGTGTCTTTGTGCTTCGCACTTTGTACTCAGAAGAGAATATATGAGACGCATTTGCACTCCTTCCATTCCGTAGTGCTTACATGGCTATGTTTATATGAGTACTATTCGTTCTATTCATGTGTGTTCTATCGCTAATCATGGCTCCTCCAAATTCACGTGCTAAGACAATTACCTTAAATGCTCAATTGCTATCCAAACTCGTCTAAGCTCTGGTAATTCAGCAATTAAGGATGTGTAAAGAGGCAATATACTTGAAAGTTTTAGAGATACGAGAATAACACTCCACATGAAAATTAAGAGGCAATGCCCTTAATTTTCATGTTCATTTTGGACGGAGCACGTTGAGCCTTGGTAACAAAAAGTTACCGGTTGAACTCTTTTGTCAGAAACACTTTGCAAAATTCATTTCATCTGCCGCCTTTGGCACGTTTTATAATAGTGTTGAGCATAAAATACATTGTTATGACATGTTGAACATAAAACATATGCACCTTTTTTGCCTTTAACTGGTGTGCATAAACATTTCAAATCGAAAAATCCTTCGAGCATTACTTAAGTCGACCCAATAGTAGCAGAAGCATTCAACCGTCACATTTTATGTCCATCAAAACGTACGCCATGGTGTGCGGCGGATTAAGCTCATACTCGTACACAGAGTTACAAGCATTTTGTTTCTAAATAAAAGGTTTCCAGGCATACAATTCGTGCATTTCTTTAATTTTCCTGCTTACCAAATACAAAAGTACGGATTTTTATGGCTCTGTAGCAGGAACGTTGCTTCTATACGAGTTCCTGAATCTTACTTTGCAACTCCTCTGTTTGCACTTGAGTGTGAATTGAGTAGGAAATGATTGGGCAGCGTAAATGCTCATGAAGGAACAAACAGCGAGTCCGCACAGAATTTGTGTAGAAGTTTTAAAAAATTTCGCCAGCTACGAGGGCGGATTGATATTGAAGCTACCTAGCGCTAGATGGCAGCACAAACACAAAAACTTTCTTTTTTTAGAAATTGCGATCTGTCAAACGTCAGCTGTTAAAATTTCACCCAAATTCATCGATTAGTTTATTTGTTGTAGTCGTTTGAAGTAAGCAACTTTTGTGTTTCTTGAAAAATGGAAAAAAACGAATTTCGTGCAGTGATTAAACACTATTATTTGAAAGGGAAAACGGCGAAAGAGACAAAAGAAAAGCTCGATAAACATTACGGTGGGTCTGCTCCGTCAGATTACATGGTAAAATATTGGATTGCTGAACAAGCACTGCAACAATACCATCAACAGGAAGGCCAAAAGAGGTGGTTACTGAAGAAAATATCAAGAAAATCCTCGATATCGTTATGAATGATCGCCGAGTCAAGTTGCGTGAGATTGTTGAATTGGTAAACATATCATATGAACGTGTGTTCAACATTTTGCATGGACATTTGCATATGAAAAAGCTATTGGCACGATGGGTGCCGCGGTTGCTCAGTTCGACAGACCACTTCACAGCGGTGTTTGGACATGATAAAGAGTAATCCTATTGATTTTTGACATCGATTAATAACTGTTGATGAAACGTGGGTCCACCACTACACACCTGAAACCAAAAATCAATCGAAACAATGGGTGGAAGCTGGGGGAAGTGCTCCGAAGAAGGCGAAGGCAGTGAAATCGGCTGGCAAGGTTATGGCCACTGTATTTTGGGATGCACACGGAATATTGCTCATCGATTATCTTGAAAAAGGATCCACAATCACAGGAAAGTATTATCGTGCATTATTGGATCAATTGATTGATGCAATCAAGGAAAAACGACCACATTTAAAGAAGAAAAAAATGCTCTTTCTTCAAGACAACGCACCGGTTCCCATAGCATTAGATACCATGCTAACATTACGTGAAATACACTTCGAATTGGTTAATCATCCACCTTATAGTCCAGATTTAGCTCCTAGTGACTTTTTCCTGTTTCCAAACTTGAAAAAATGGCTCGCAGGAAAAAGATTCATCTCAAACGATGCAGTGATTACCGAAACTAACGCGTATTTTGAGGGGTTCCCGAAATCGTATTATTCAGATGGTATAAAAAAGTTGGAATATCGTCTTACTAAGTGTGTCGAAGTAAAAGGAGACTATGTTGAGAAATAAATGGTTTTTGAAAAAAAAAATGTTTTTTTCCTACTTAGGTAGCTTCAATATCAATCCGCCCTCGTAAATGGGAAGTTTACAAATAAGTTTTAGTATAAGTAGAAACATTAAAAAAACGATAGAAAAGATGCTCCACAGCGGCTGTCAGAGAGAGCATTGGTCCACGTAGCGACGCGTACTTCGAAAAACCAAAGGACGAAAAATGAGCAAAATGTCAAGAACAGTTATAAAATGAGTGCAATTTAAGTAGGAGTTGTTATGGATATAATTTAACGAGTTAATGGAAGGATATGTTTGATTATTATTGTTATAAGTTAATTTGAAGATATAGGCAAACACGTTTAAAAGTAAACATACGAAGTTCGATCAATCAATCTCATAGTGGGAGGAAGCTTCATTATTGTCATTATTATTTCTTACCACATAATTAATTATGACTGCAAGGGATTTGGGGAATGCGTACTAGCTACTGAGGCCTTCGACTCGCAGAGAAAAAGATTTTTTAGAAAGCAGCCTTTTTGAGGCCAAGCCCGGGGGCAGAATTTGAACCTGCGACGCTCTGAGTGTGAGTCTAGCATGAGAACAGGGGTCGGCGAGGAAACTTGACATTTGTAATTCTATATTTTATTTTCAAGCATTTTAAGTTTATTTTCAATTGTCTCTTCCCATACATTCACTATTAAGTGTCTGAAAGCTGTGTGTAACGAGACTATAACCGTATTGACTACAATCAATGAAGTCACTTATTCTTCGTGTACTTTAAACGTTTGGAATTGGAATTGAAAAAAGATCCGGGTGCTTTTATTATTTTATATTATGTGTTATAATAAAGAGAGATATAGAATTATTATATCCCATACATAAATAGAAGAAATAGCTGAAACAACCTTCGGCCCCTAAAATTGTACGCTTTGGAACGTACACTACTCCAATATTATGACGACTTGAGTTTGTCTTCATAGATTTAGTGGAACATACACTACTCCAATATTATGACGACTTGAGTTTGTCTTCATAGATTTAGTGGGACATACACTACTCCAATATTAAGACGGCTTGAGTTTGTCTTTATAAATTTAGTGGAACATACACTACTCCAATATTAAGACGGCTTTAGTTTGTCTTCATAGATTTAGTGGAACATACACTACTCCAATATTAAGACGGTTTGAGTTTGTCTTCATAGATTGAGTGGAAATTATAGTTCAATATTAAATTAAATATTCGTGAAAACATTCTCTTGTGGAATTATATTTGCTTACTTTGAGGCAACAGTGGTCCAAGTGGGTTCTCCTACAACGACAACAGTCGGATTCGGATCATCATACGAAAAAGAGTTTAATTCTATTTTCATTTTAGGTAATGCAATTGTTTTTAAATTTATTTATTTATTTTAAATTTCTAATCATAAATTGTATGAAAAAAATCAAATCAAAATCAATCAGCACATTGATTGACTTGAACGTTTTTTAGCCTTTAGCAGTTTTGATTAGTTCAGGTAATCTACTTAAGCCGGAGCCCATGAGTAATATAAGGCTCCGAAGATTCGAGATACTTGAACTTCGTGCCATAGGGGACCTGCAATCTGTTCCAAGCATAGCATTTACCGCTGCTAATTTTAATAGCCAAATTATTAACACAACATATTACGGCAATTTTCTGGTTTGTTCTTTTTGCTGCTACCCCGCGTACTGTCCAGCACACGGATCCATGCCACTCTTCAACTTTTCAATTCAAATAAAATCATGTTAACACAGTCATAATCATAAAAAATGAAATCACAATGTTCCTTTTTGGCCCTTTTTTATTTATTTTTTGTCTTCTTTTTGTTACATTAGAAACGTGCTCAACAAATCACGCATTAATGAACGAGCACACCTTCATACCGCCCGACCGTCCCCTCTCTAAAACATGCGATACTCGTATCCTGCTCATAAAGCCAGCGTCATTGTGATTTCATCAACATTGAGATTAGGGCCAAAAGCACATCTTGCCCCACCATGTCACGCCACTTCGCATCACTCCACACCACTCCACACCACTCCACACCACTCCACACCACAACACATCGCAACGCACCAACAGCGATAGAAACGAAGGCAACGGTGGCATGCTCAACATCGCATTAATATTTCATGGCAAATTCGTGTGTTTACCTTCAATGGGATTCTGTGCCCGGAATCGCTAATGCCGGGCTTGTGTTTGCCTTTTTTCTTAAGTTTGGCTGCCAACGGCAGAGGCAGCAGCAGGTGGCGAATGCAATAGACACACAGGGAATAAACCTGTACATCATACTTTTCAGTGTTCCTCAAATCTCGTACTTAGGATTGCGGTTAGGATGATCTTTTTTTTGGATTGTTCACTAAATAAAATGTTCCTCATTACAAATTTGTGCTCTTATATTCGTGTTAAATTTCAATTTGATGGCAATTGCCACTGAACTGTACCCACTTAAAGTCGCATTTTGTTCGTAATTTATTTGTGCTGTTTAAATTTCGTATTCCTTAAATTGTCACACCCAGCAATGCATGCAGTACAAAGAGGACAAGCCGCTATGTGGCAGCATAGTGTATTACCTACACTTACGCAAGAGCAAATCAATACAAATCCGATTAAACTCAGATTCCATACGCAGCAGCCGCATCAACAGGACTTGCGGCTCAAAACACAAACACAACAGTCCTCTTCATCAACTCCATTATCACCCTCTCCGCAAGTCCCCACTACACGCTCACTGAAATCACTTCTACTAACTGCTTGCATATAGTACGGAGTGTAGGGAGTACACTCCAGCTACATACATTGCCACTATATCGTCCGTAGTTATCTCTCGTGTGCTCTACTAATTATTATTTCAATACAAAGCACGAACATACGAGCACAATGAGCCTGACTATTTCATCCTTTTCAATGGCTGCTCACTGCAGTCTACTGCTCCTATTGCAGGTTCAGTTTCAGCTGCAGCACTGATTGCACAAGCCGAATATGTCTGCGTAACATGGTTGCATTAGTATTGTTGTAACTTGCGTACGTGCAAAGTTAGGTAAAACTTTTGCTGGCAATCACTGTGCTCGAGCAAATATATTAACAAGTAGAGTAGAAGGATTTGCAGGCATCATTCAATTATTTACATTGTACAACACCGAAAACTATACCCAAACACCATAGGTGTGGTAACTCAGTGCGGACTTTGTCTAAATGTGGACACAGTTGGAAAACTGATGAAACCAAGGTACAGGTGGCACTCGCATAACATATCACAATTCTTCTCATCGATTTGGAAAACGAATCGGATGCTCCTTTCGCGTAACGCACGATACTGAAGTAGCTTAAAAGTATATTAAGTGGAGTTATGAAATGGAATAACCCTGGAACATTGTTGTGTTTTAGATGTCATTAACATTGGTTTCACTGAACATATGGTATAACGTAGAAGAGTCGAACTGGAGAGCAGGAACGCAACTTACCACACTTAAGTATATAAAGTAAAGTGTTTAGTGACTTTGACCTTTGACCTGAAAAATATGGAGAAATAAGCATTTCGAGCCTGGGACATAGAGGAGAGCATGCTTACCGCTAGATGGAAATTGAAAATGAAAGAAATTGTAGAGGTAATGAACAAAGGGACAGGCAACCGCTCAACTATCCATCACCAACACATTTCAAAAAAGTAGTGAACTAAATTTTGAAAAATATAATGAAGATGCGTCTTAGTTCCAATTGTTATGGCTTGGCAACCAAATGTTAATTAGAAACCTGCCAATTTGGAACAGAGCGCCACACATTTATACGAGGTTTGCCTGTAATCAATTTGTGTTGGATGCATATGTGAATTGGTTACTCATGCGGCTCCATGTGTCCGGCAGATAAAATATTTGTTATTATTTAAGTAGGTATGGGTTTTGTATTTGCTCTCGGAGGAGCTTTCCGGAGTTATCAATTTTGATATTTTCTACATGCATACATTTAGGCGCTTTGAACTATTCCTAATCAGTTTCAAACACAGCAAAAACAAATTATTAATATGAAACAAAATTAAAGCAATTTATGGAGTAATAATGGAAGCTGCTGCTATAACTTTACGAGGGCTGTATGAAAGCCTGGTAAAATGCAAGCGATGCAAGTAAAGAAATCACAAATTTATTTTCAATTGAAGGAAGTATAAGTAAGTTGAACCATGTCACTCGATCACTTTAGAATTTTTAAAAAGATCTGGTGAACGGCTTTTGTTTTTGCAGCCGTTGAAAGAAGGCAACTTCGTACGGAAATAAAAACGAAACTTCAAACATATTATTTGGAGTCTATTCCATCGAGAAAACTAACTCCTACATGGTCCACTCACTTCCGTAAAATCACCTCTGACTTTCCGCAAGATACCAATAACCAATAACAATGAAGTGTGACAACTTGAAAGGAAAAAAATGTGTTAACGCGTAGTAAGACGCACTTTTCGCGTCGTCTTATAACTCTGAATGAAATATGCATCCATCACAGTACACCAGAGCACAATGGACCGTCGCTGTTCACTGTGAGTACACTGTGAACAGCCACAGTTATTTTTTTTTGTGATCCAAAATTCAGAATACTCCAACTTACTTGACCGTTTCAATGGTATCTGTGTGAAACCGTTCGCATTTGATAAAGAAAAACATTCTCTTCCATAAAGACAAACCAGTCATGAGTCACCTCCATGGCAAAATATTATCCAGATTGAGCCGATGTGAATGTTTCCTATTTCCGAGCATGAAGAAACGTCTTGACTGAAAATGATGTGGCTCCAACGATGAAGTGATCACTGAAACACACGCTTAACTGGAAGGTACCAAAATTCTTATATCATTGTACTTAAGGTATCAAAGGAGGAGGAGGTATCAAAAAATTATGTGATTTTTCAAACAAAATTATTTCTTCTCGATTTTTTACCAGGCTACTCATAAGACACGAACTGATGTGCGGGTAAACGCTCCGTGAAGCTCGCCGGTCTTATTTAACAATTGGTCTTTTAATGCCAATTGCCGCCTTCTATTCAAAAACTTCGTATACTTCGTATTAGAAAATATCCATAAACTATTTGAATGCTATAAATAGGCTAATTGAGACTATTCAGGGACTTTCCTTAGACTACTCATATATTTATATATTTATTTCAGTCTACTGATAATTAAATATGACAACTATAGATACAGATTTCAATTAAATAATATAAAAAGGCTTAACCTAAAACGATCAAAAGCCATTGCGATACTTTTCAGAGACTTTTCAGAAACTCTTCAAGGTCAATATTGAGAATATTCACTGACTCATCCGAGATTTTCGCAAAGACTAATCATAAATTATGCATACACTATTCAAAGATTTTTCAGAAACTAAATATACTATTTACGGGCTATTCAGAGGCTATTTGAACCATACATTCATAGACTTTTGAAACATTATTCAAAGACTTTTCAGATTATATACAAATTATTTATAGGCTATTCAAAGATTATTAATAGACTTCAATGCCTTTGAGAGGGTACTTTTAGACAATTCAGCAACTGTGCAAATGCTATTCACATACTGTGCAAAAGCCATTCAGACAATATTCAGAACGGATTGAGATAATATTCAAGGACATATCATATAAACTTCAGAGATTTATCAGAGATTATTAATATATTATTTCAAAATTAATCAGGGTCACTTTTCAGAGGATATTTTTGGGCCAGTCCAAAAGTTCAGTGTCCAGAAATTCGATCAGTGTTCAAATTGATATTTAATAGAATATTGAATAAATTTCTCTCACTTGGTCGTCTCTAGACTGGGCACAACTTTCTAAAGTCTATAAAAGCAATTCTTTTGGTATAGATTGCCATTAGGCAATCAGAACCCCTGGGCTGCATTTACGAGATATCACATTTTGCAAAGGTGTGTACGCACCAATTCAATAATTGCCAATAGTCCACAAACCTTTTGGTATAGATTGACATTAGGCAATCAGAACCCCTGGGCTGTATTTACGAGATTTCATATTTTGCAAAGGTGTGTACGCACCAATTCAATAATTGCCAATAGACCACAACTCGGTGAGTGTCTGAATGAATAATTTAATTGTGATCGACTCCAGTGATAAACTTCGTGACCTCATCGATGATATTCAGAACTTCAAAATAATTTCTTCATTAAGCTAAAGTTATCATTAAAGCACCAGAAGGGTGATAGCCGAGTCGCTGACTTTCACAAAATATCATGGAATCGCAGAATATCATGGAAAGCATTAATAATTAATATCCAAAAGTCAAAAATTAATTGTTTGGAATCAGGCTCCCGCATGATTCCCGTAAGTGTTCTTCCTACAGTGCACATACACACTCGTAATCGGTGTGCTCGTAATATCCAAAGGGATACTCAAGCGTTAAAAAGTGTGACCTGACCTTGGACCGTGCTCAGTTGCCGCCGTTCACTTTACTATTTTGCGCGTTTATGCCACCAAGTGTTGTTCCGGTTCAACTCTTCAATACTAAAGTGAGTGGATTGATGTGAAAAGTCAATTTTAAACCCACCCGGGCAAATGTGCTTAGATTGTTTGGCAGGTGGAAAGTGATCGTCGAAATCTGGCTCTTTCAAGTGTGAATTACGGAAAATAATCATTTTCGTTTGATACTCAAATACGAGGAAGTCTTTCGGAGTCGGAGGCGTTAAGCGAAGCAAGGAAAATGCATTCACGCGTACTACCCGTATGTGTCAGTTGTGGTGCATAGGAAGCTGGTACAAATAACTACGTTCAACTAAAATGCCAAAACTACAAATTCGCCAGTGAGGACCACATTTATACTGGCTCACAAAAAAAGAAGGTGCCAACCAGCTTTCAGGCATTGTGACAGTTCGCATCCGAAATTCCATCACACGCGCAAAGTGCAGATACTCTTCTGTAGCAGCGCATCACATGGTATTGCGCTTTCTACACAAAGTGCTGCTGATCCGGCTCCTTCCCGTGGCCGTGCTCACATGTGCAGATGGGTATGTGCACTAGTCATTTGTATAGGATAAAATCCACTTTGTGCTCGCAGTTGAAAGCGTTTTCTGCCACCTCGCTTTCTCGGATTGCACCATTTATTCCGCTGAGTATGGGATGGCATAATGGCCTTTCATAAAATGGCAAAAATCAACAATATAGAAAATTTAAAACTCTATACGCCTTTTTCTGAACCGGAAATGGCGACCATTACTGCGCTATACTCTTCGGCACATAGCAGCACAACGCAGCGCAGCGGCACTGTTGAGTCGCCATGCGTTTTAATGCTGACAATTTTTAAGCTTTTTCTGCCACCGAACAACGGAATAGCTCACAGTCCCCCTCCACCCCTCCTGAAAATGTCTCCTCTGAACGGGATGGCATTCTTTGTGAAATCGCTCCACTCTACTCTGCACGAGCACGAACACTTTGTTCTTTTTACTTTTTCAATGGTTGCTGGTAAGAGCAAAACTTTTCCCCACTTCTGCAGCCCCCAAAGGATACTTGCACGTTAATGTATTTAATAAAATAGAAAAGTTTAGAGTATTCAGATCGTTCGTAAATGCTACTGCGTATGGCCATGGAACAGCATCAGGCTGTGCCGGAGCAAGGGTGCACTAAGAGCGGAAATTGAATTTAATATGAAATCTTTTGCTCGTCATATTGCATAAATATTTGCTCAAATGTTGGTAGACGAGTACATTTTGGGCGCATTGTCAATACTCGCACATAAACAAACAAATAAAATTACACCGCGACCCCATAGAACCAGCACCAACAACTCCATCATCACCACCACCCCCAATGTCAGTGCCATCACTACGCTAGCCATAGCAATTGAACCCAGCATTGCTGTCGTTTGAATCGACTTTATTTGATAAGCATAAAGATTTTATGTAGCGCAAAATATGTGGCAATCTGCCGAAAAAGAAATAAAACGCCACTTCCGTTTTATTTGCGCCAAATTAAATAAAAACGGAATACATTTGGCAAAAGAAAAGAAAAACCAGAGCACTAACAACTACACCCGAAAAATGAGAAGGAAAAATGAAAATTGAAAAGCGAAAAACGAAAGAGCACGCTAGTTCTTTTTATGTGTATTTCATTTGTAAATAATATCAAGAAGCGAAATTATTGATTCCTTGTGAGTGTCCTTAGCAACAGCACCGTCACAGGCACAAAGAACACCACGACGACGGCTGTGTGCATGCAAGCGTCTGTGGGAATATGTTCTCCCCAAAAAGCTGACTACCGAAGTAAGCCCCCGTCGAATTGGAGTGACTGTGAAATACCCCACACTCTGGGAAAACACGTGAAGCCTTGCACTCACAAATGGAGTAAGTGTGTGGCTTCAACGAACACCACCATGCCCATTTTTGTAACATACATATATATACATTACTAAATATTACTATTTACATCAGAGCCTATGCCATCATCAAATATGAATATAGAAGTAAAGTGGGCGTGATAGTACCAGAATTAATAACTTCAAATACAATGTTGAGTAAAGTTTATCTATCATAAGGAAGAGGGAGTTACTGGGTAATACTGCATCCGCACGCAATTACAATAATCATAAACTCACTAAGCCAAAAATCTTACGAGTATGTTAAATATTGACAATGAATCATGTGACTTATCTAAAACAAACAGACATTGTCTGCCGGTCTCAAAACGTATGATATTAAGTTAGTTCTTCCCAAATTGATTCAAATGAGGAGTTGCGGAATACTCCCATACTATTCCACGACAGTCAAATTCCCTCAATAAGTCTTAAGAAGTCGCACAATAAAAATAAATGTGAATAATGGGTGTGAAAGTCGATATCTACTGCCCATATGTTGGTTGGGAACCCGTGTTACAAGCAAATTTCACAACCACAATATATCACCAACAGAAGCGAAGTTGGGATGTCATATATCTATGGATGTATATATCGTCGAAGTATGTACTTATTTTCCGGCATGGGCATGGGTCATCTCCTTCAGCGAATATTGTTTTATCACTTCAAGAAACTGAGAACACCTTCTTAAAAATTTCTATTTGAGTTTCAGATAAAAGAGAAACTTCCAAGTCAATATCAAATTCCAATATCTAGGCTTCCTCTGTGAGGCGTTTCATGGAAATGGGATTCAAATTGGCTTCACTCTAGTCTTCGGCAAACTATTTTCGCTCGTGATTCAGAAAAATTCGTGCAGCTAGGTTTCTCATGCCCATATTATCAACTAAGCTGAGCCATATGTCTTAAGTTGGAATGACGATTTTCCATCACTATTTTCCTAACTTTGTCGATATTATCGCCGGTCTAGGACATTAACGATAGTCTGAAACGAACCCAAACTTAAATCATGTATCGGCCTTCTTCGAATGGTTTCTATTTACGACTTCCATAACCCTGCCTTCTATGAAGGTGACTCACCTCATACAGATATAGAAGTAATACCCATGCAAATTTATACCCAGAATCAAATCCCTTTACAACTACACAGGTTATTTCACCTTAACTTACATCCATGGGGCACGTGTGGTCACTCATAAACGAAGAACATGGAGTTAGCTATTTTCCACTCCCTCTTGCCTCTACCGCTCTATCGAAGTACTTTAGAAGTACTTAACTGAGTGAATGCCTTCTCAGGAAATCATCCTCCGATTATCTTAACTGGTACAAGGATGGTTCAACTCGTAAAATGTCTAAAAGCACTGGGTATAGCATTTTTCGTCAACCGGTTTTGTGCAAATATTATTATTATTATAATTATACCTGTGTTGGGGGAATTAGCACTAGCTACAGAGGCTTTCGACTTAAAGAGAACAAGATTTTATAGATAGAGACCAAGCCCGTGGCAAATAATACATGTAGACTCCATAATATAAAAACCACCCGCCAAAAAGAAATGTTTGCAATTATTCTCCAACCCACAATGAATCCATCAACCAAGACTCTTCGTATCCACTCGAATTTTTAGTTTTCCTAACGTTGATCGTTTGCATCAAAAGGTTTAAGTCAGTTCAACAACTGTGTCTCCAATTTAGTCCTACCCATTGTGTATCTGTTTATTGCAATTAGGATAGTAATGGAAGTTTCAACCAATCACACAACAAACACCTGCACTGGGACTTCTGCTTCTGTAAAGATACTCGTAACATTCCAAACAGTTCTCTGATAATAGTGACAGACTTTGTCTGCCTGTCTCAAAACGTATGACATAGATAGATTAAATCCTTGACCACATCAAATGTGTAGTTGCCAACAGTAACTTGTTGTCCAAGACGCCGGGACTCTTTGTTTGTTGGCACAAGATATTTCGTCTTGTCCTCGTTCACCACAAGACCTACTCGACGGGATTCCTTTTCAAGTCTGGAAAATGTTGCGCTGACCGCCCTTGCGTTTGTGCCAACAATGTCAATATCATCGGCGTACGCAAGCAGCATGACACTCTTATAGAAGATCGTGCCGGAGATGTCGATATTCGCAGCGCGGATTATTTTCTCCATCATCAAATTAAGGAAATCGCATGATAGGGACTCACCACATTAAGTTAGTTCTTCCCAAATCGTCTCCTAGGCTTAAAGGAAATCTTACTGAAGATATATCGCAGAGAGAGCCCATAGTTATGGCACAGGATATTGTCTCCTGTTCCAAGTCAATCTGGAGATTTTGCCACGTAGGGGCTGAGGCAAAATCTCCTTTGAGACTAAACTGCTCTACACAGGGCAGAGAAACTGTGCCATTGGAACTATTGGCCCACATACCAAGGCGAAACATTCGTGAATTTGCGCAAACCATTATGTTAAAAGAGTCCTACTACAATTTGATGTGACACAATAGACTGCTTATATACACAATGCTTCCACGGGCTGTGTGTGCTGTACTGATAATCTCACTGACTAGCGCCATGACTGTTTCCTTTTAAATCCCTATACGCCTGTCCTTTGTACCATTTGATTTACGCAATTCTTATGACTCTTTGCCTCACACCTTCTTGGCTAAAATGTCCAGTTCAATTTTATAATAACTGCAAAGTGGCATCTGAATAAACCACTGCTTTGCTTTAATCCCATCAATTCCTTAAAGATTGGCGCATATCTAAGGACTTAATGGACGTATGTGTGTGGTAACTTTAATATGCGGGTTGTGCGAAAAAGTCACCCCAACCAACTCAACGTCATCATCATGAGTGGAAGCAGAAAATTCCCCTTGCTCTTTCGTTGGCCCGGTATTTTGACAAATTATTTTGAAGCGAATTCACAGCTTGAGAAAAGTAAGAGAAAAAGTTTGCGTGAACGTAGACGACGCTGAGAGGAGTAAACTTGACACCGAGCACATAATTCACGCTAGCGTTGACATTCGCAGAAAAGAAAAAATATGGAGCGCACTGCTTGTTAAGGTGCCCGTGATATTCTCTTACCCCCTTGACGGAAGCCATTAATTTTGCCACTTTCGGAAGTGGTTTGCAAGAACTTTGCGAAACGCAAATGCAAACCTAGCTGCTTACAAATTGCAAATCTTGTACACAGAGTATACAGGAAACAGTGGAGCAGGGCAATTCGGTGACTATGCCCACAACTAGGAGCGATAATAAAATGGATGCAAGTGACACAACTAATTTTGGATTTGTTAGTAACACAATTGAACAGAAAAATGCAATAGATAATGCTCAAATCGGGCTAAACTGATTATCGGAAGTTGTATAATCGTATTATACATATATTAAGATACGCCAAGAGAAGTGACGTGAGTTTCAAGTTGGAAGCCACTAATCAAAAAATATTGGTGGCAAGTGTCAAATATTCCACCGGAGCAGAAGAGCAGCTAATTACACGTGCCCCTTCGAAGTTCTGACACACTTTGCCATTTTCACTCGAATCTCAAATTATTCACTGAACAATTGCAAATAAAAACAAATTCATTAGACAGCATTTGACTTGTATTCATGATCGGAATCAATTGGGGAAAATGTTATGAAATCTAATAAAATCATGCGTCAATTATCATTGTATTCTGGAACTATTTGACACGTTTAAACAGATCTCTCACAGGATTAACTTACTGAAGATGCTAAACCACTCGAAATTTTTTTCGTAGAATACCTATTCACTATACTTCTTATCATCTCTGCAAGCAACCCGGAAATGAACCCAATTCAATCGTCTTGATACAGCGTATTTTTATTTATTTTGGCTGCTTTCGAGGTCAATCCGCACATTCCCGAACTGGTGTCGTTTATGACTTGTCGAATGAGAGCAAGATCCAACAACACTAACGCCATTAATGAGATATCACTAATTAATTTATAGCATCTAACGTTTATTCATGTTTAGTCATGAATGGCACCTCGCCACCCACAGAATCACTAGCAGATTTCTAACGATTGCGGTCTTCCCCAAGCTGATAGTCCGTTGAGCCAACCAGTCCAGCCACACCCTTATGTGAGCAATCTGTAGCGTGACTGCAAAACTACCCAAAGGCTTGGGGATGCTTTCAGGTTACTTGCTCCACTTTTTGTAATTTTAGCATTGAAAAAGTGGACGAAAGCAAAGCAATTAATTATTCAGAACAATTCTATTTCTATGGGAATTTTATTAGCTTGGCTTCTACGCAGATTGAGTGTTGTAGAGCCACTACCATCGACAATACCCCATTTAATCCACTGCCAGCGATGCGTGGATGTTTTTATGGCAATTGTGCGTTGCTGAAATAGGTGCACTCTTGCGCTCCGCTCTTCTGCTGCTGTTGGTTACCTTTAAGAGAGCAGGAGTTTTTAATAGTTTTAATATATTCCACTCCCTTCCTAACGATTCCAAAAGTTAACCATCAATGATGATTGTTTAAATTCACAGTTCCCAATACCACGACCACTTCTCTATTTGACTTCTTTCCGACTACATCTCTATTTGACTTCTTTCCGACTACATCTCTATTTTAATTCTTTCCGACTACATCTCTATTTGACTTCTTTCCGACCACATCTCTATTTGACTTCTTTCCGACTACATCTCTATTTTACTTCTTTCCGACCACATCTCTTTTTTACTTCTTTCCGACTACATCTCTATTTGACTTCTTTCCGACCACATCTCTATTTGACTTCTTTCCGACTACATCTCTATTTGACTTCTTTCCGACTACATCTCTATTTGACTTCTTTCCGACCACATCTCTGTTTGACTTCTTTCCGACTACATCTCTATTTGACTTCTTTCCGACCACATCTCTATTTTACTTCTTTCCGACCACATCTCTATTTTACTTCTTTCCGACCACATCTCTATTTTACTTCTCTCCGACCACATCTCTATTTTACTTCTTTCCGGCTTATAAAGCGGTTCCAGTACAATGACCGACTTATACTCAAGTTGCATTAGCATAATCGAACGATATTACTCAACAGCCCAATTTACACACCATTTCCTGTAATCAGGCAACGTTGCAGATGTTTCGACAACTCCAACTATCCGTGTTGATGGCGTAAACCTCTGCCTTTAAATTATGCAATTCAATGATTCACACCGATTTTCTATGTGATAAAAACTATAAATCAACTCTATCGTTAATTACTCGTATTGAAAAACTCTCGGCTGTCCCTAGGCTGTGTGTCCTGTTTAATGGGAGAGAATACACACACTTGCACCTTATTAATTATTGTGTGCCCACGTCCCGGTCGCTACCCAGTAAATGTGGCGTCTAATTAAACGATTACACTGAGGCGTCCAAAGAAATCAACAGGGTGGCACCAGCGCACAAAAGCAATTGCGGCCAACAATTCAGTGGTGCTAATTGTCAACAAAACACAATAACCCACCTAGCGCTGAACATAGAGGACACGGCCGCACACCACCATATCCGCCAGACGCAACAAATTTGTCGGCTTCGCACCCAGCCCTACACACTCCAAACTCCTCACTGGAGCAGCTGCCGCGTTTGCTGCTGCAACACTCCGCACACTAACTCAACCACAAATCACTCGCTGTGACGTGATAAATCCACAGCAAACGATTAATGACCCAGGAATGCGCCATGGATTTGCGATATAAATCAGTAAATCCTTTTAATTAAAAGTTTACGGGGAAAACTACAGTCGGAATGCGCAAAATTATTGCAAGTGTGGAGTATTCTTTTTATTTATTTTTTCTTTTATTTTGATTTTTCTCTTTGAAACACAAAAATGTAATTACATAAAATTAGAAAATAAGAGTATTAAGTAATAAACAGTCACAAGAAGTTGATGTACATACAAATAGGTTCCAAGTGTTAACGTGTTTAAATAAGCGCTGCGCACCTAAAGTTTGCCCAACACTGCTTTAAATGCAAAGGCTTATGTAAAATAAAATGTGTTATGAAATCAGATTGGAATTTTCATTAAATTCCGTGCAACTTTCTATATACGAGTATATACCTTACATACATATTCGGGGGAATCCCATACAAATGAATAATGCCCGAAAAATGGTGTGTAAAAAAGCAGAAATGCGTGCAATTTAAATTTGTCAATTTGGCAACATAGCTCGTCCCAGAGAAAATCCTATGTGCCGCTTACTCTGGTCAGTCTTCAATAACGCACATTATATTAATGCCGCTCTTGCCAAGGTTAACGCCTTCCAAAGAGCTCTCATGATGCGTTCGCATGTAGATAAGAAATTCTATAATGACGTAGAAGACGTTGTTCCGACCGCTGGCGCTGTTGTGTATTTGATTATCGGCGATAAAGTTTAACTTTGGCCGTGAAGGATTCGTGACCAGAATGGCGCAGCGGGCCTTATTCTGTACGGCTGCAATCGTGTCCTTGGCCGTACGCTTCTCATCAGCAATCAACACGTAACGACTGTAAAAAGGTCGTCCGCCACCCTGAGGCAAAGGCAGCAATTGACTGTCCATGTAGACACAGAATAAGTGGAAGAGAATCTGAGGAGATTGCAATTACTAATACACACAGTATGGAGATTTTAATAATTATATTACTGCTGAATCAGTAGGCAAGTGGTCATCCCATTTTGCTCCCAGATACGCCGACCCGGAATTCCAAATATAATCAACTATACAGGTGGTTTTGCTAAGTTCTGCAAATATAGTAAATAACAACTATCAATTTAACCATGATGATATAAGGGGCTTTGGGAACTAGAGTGGACGAATCCTGTTTTTTTTTTTCGTCAAATGCACACAAAATGTATCGAAATGTATGTCCAGCGCTATAAAGGAAAATTTATTATTTCCGGGATTACCCTCTATATGGGAATATAACTCTCAAATAACCGCCAATTACAACAGGTTATTAAAACAAAATTCGTCCATATCGTACATACCACACAATTTCACTCTGATTTCCCATGCCCCGTTTAATCGGAAATATGAATTCTGTCATATTTATTAATGGATACACCCTGGCAGACGGTTTTAGAAATACCTTTTATACGGTGCACCAAATACTCCTGATTGCTGGACATATCCAAGAAAGGCACCAAAAGTGGCAACATCGGCATATACATAGTAACAAACTGTTCGTTCTCCAGTATTTTCTTTAGTCTCTCCAATCCAATTTTACCTATCTCCAGATCAACAAAGCCTCGATTCTTAAGTCCATCGTCGATCTTCTCAATTTCCCGTACCAATCGTATCAGAATGGTGCAGCAAATCCACTACAATTGAAAGAAATTATAAATTTTAAAAATTTGGATAGTTTGCAACTCATTGCGGGCACACCATTCTCAAATTCGCCACATATTGGGATAATTTATCCGACGAAGTCCTTTTAATTATATCTGAATTACAATCGATGGTATTGACTACGCAGGTTTCGTTAGCTGCGTGCTTCAATGGCGTTGAAGGTGCTGAAATTTTGCATAATACTAAATAATAAAACACGAATTTCAAAAATTGTTAAATGATTACATGTAGACGGCGCCAGTTGGTAGAGCGATGTCCGCAATAGATTTCCCGCAACAGTGCAATAGTTCCAAAATGAGTTGTGATTTCCGAAATGTTCAATTCTCCATTGTTCTGGCTCTGTGTAATTCGCTTCTTCTTTTTCGGCAGCTGCCCTATTTTTTTTAATATATTATTATTAATATTGATTATCTTAAACGATTATTATGAGAGCATTCTGCAGATCGATTGATCTTCTGGAAGTATCACTTCGCCACCATTAATTTATAATTTCGTCCATGAGTTGTGTGAAGAACTCTGAACAATATAAGGTCTGCGACACTTTCTGTGAAATTATTCTCAGGCAGAGATAAAGAGAATCCTTTTTTTATGTCGGAGCAACTAGTCGAATACAGCACTCAGACCACAAGACATGCCATGTACTATATTTGACATACCATTTTAATTTTCTTCGAATATGTCAGATTTGTGACCAAACCTTAGTAGATCCTGTGTCTTTAAGCAGTCAAAGTTTGCACTACTGAAGATGTCAGTGCCAAATACCTCGAACCTGATTCTAGCGAAAGCGAGGCACACGCACAAGTGGTCAACCGTCTCAGCCTCAGTTCACAGGCCTGCAAAATGTACTGTCTGCAATCTTTTGCATATGCTTAGCCCATGCAAAATGGCCTGTCATCAGTCCTACTCGAAGTCTGCAGTCTCTCTTACCAGACAGAAGAGACATTGACATTCTATCAGGCAGCATTGCCTTTCCCCAAGTGCTGCCTCTTACAGCAGCCCATTCGCGATTTTGTGCACATGCAACCCAATCACCAATAGTGGCCTTAATGGCAGCAAAAGGTATGGGAAGAACAGGTTCCGGGCCAGTAACACTGGTCTCAGATCCCTTATTCGCTAGTTTGTCCGCGACTTCATTCCCGATAACACCCATGTGTCCTGGAACCCATGTTAGCAACACATTGTTATGCTTTCCAACACAATTCAATCTGGATTTACACAACACCACCAACTTGGAAGTGGCAAGGGGGCTGAGTAAAACCTTCAGTGCAGCCTGACTGTCAATGATGACCAAATACTTCTGCCACGCCATCTGTTTTCCAACACATGGTCCATCGCCCATAGAATGGCATACAATTCCGCCTGAAAGACAGAAGCATGACAACCAAGGGCGTAATGGAGTTTGGCACCGTTTAGTTCCATGAAAACCCCAGAACCCGACCCAATATCTGGTTTGGAGTCATTAGTAAAAATACGACAGCACTGCCTACCGGGCTCAGTCATAGGATCTAACCATAAATGAGAGAATCCTTAGGAGACCATTGTATGTGCAGAACTAGAACCCCCAACCCCTCGAATGCATAACTCCCTTGGACATTAAATATTAGTATCATATATTTATAAGTTATTAGCAAAGCTTCGTGGTTAACAAATATACTCACTCTAAATATTTCCGTAGCTCATTTTCGGTTGTGATCGATTCTTTGTCAGAGTAATCTAAATAAGACGAGTGGTAGGCTTCTGCACGGCTATAGTTGAACGAATTATATGCTGAACTGTTGTGCATATCGTTTTCTGTTAAAGATTGCTGCTGAGAACTACTGTTTTGACGCGAAGGTGAGGAGCGTTGAGGAGCGTCCCAAGTTGGGGAACCATTTGCTGTAACTAAAATATTTATAAAAAGAAAGTTCCCAGAAAAATGATATATAGAAAGTTAAAATACAGTCTTTAAACGAAGAGTGCCAGTAAAGAATATCAGTGTTCGTTCTATGTGGCTTCCTTTGTTGTTTTGGAGTTTCTTTCAGCGGTGAGTTCACGACAAAAGAACCATCTGTAAACAGAACAAACCTCCCGGTTAAAATTCAGAAAATTCGATTCCATATACCCGCCCACTTCTATTAGTTCTATTAATTGTAATTGTCACATAATTTCCAATTCCAATATCTTTAATATACAAAAAATTACAACTTCGCAGGCACTCAATTGCAATATTGCTGCAAAGGTATTGAAAACGAACTTTTATTTTACGTATTGACTTTACATACACGCATATTTCCCGCCACCTACTTTAGAAATATAAAATTCACACTGAAGAGAATACCACTCACCATTTTTCCTGAAGCTCAACAAATTCTTCTGTGCTTCTGTTCCCCGTATAGGCCGCTTGCAAAGATAATGTAAATAGCGGCAAAAACAGCAGAAGAACACAAAGCCTACAAATGCTGTTGCGGCATATTCCGCCAGCTGCCATTTATATTCAAGATAGGTGCAAGGGTTATATATGTCGGAGACAAGCACGTATAGAATCGCCATGCTAACGAACCCCCAAAGAAGCCAGCCTTTAGCGCGTTGTTTCATCCGCTGCATCCCCAAGCTCCGCTCTACTAACGGATTTGGCTTCAATGGCGAGCTGCAACCCGAATTTATATTACATTAATGGAAAATAAAACTTCTCAAATCAATTCACATACCGATACGTTTGTAATGATCTTCTTATAAATCTAACCATTATTTATACGTTTATTTTGCAACAAGTAATTAAATTAAAAAGAAAAAGAAACAGCGGAAAAATTGTTATCCACTAGCGGCAAAATTTGTTTTTGTATTTCACTGTCATATCGGACGAACTATGCTAACTAACATATGTAATGCACATGTCGCTGCACGTCAACCTATCTATGTAAGCAACATTTTTATTATGAAATGTGGCGGAAGAGGGCACTAATGACGCTTATGATAAAATTAACAAGCAATGTTGCAATCGCCGGTAAATATCAAAAATATTAAAAATTGATGTCTTAGAACATATAATCCTGGTTCATTATCTAAAAATAAAAACAAAACCAGCACAAATAGGGATACTAGCTTGCAGTGCTCACATTAATTAATTCGTTAATATTTCAATAAAGGTTAACCTGGGATATTCTTGATAAGACCATTGCTGAAAGTTGCATTATTAGATGGAAGCTCGGTGTTTTTTCCAAAGTTACACTTCTCCGAATTAACAACTTGATAAGTATTTGTTAAGTTGAATCACAAAATAGCTAATATCGTCAATCTTCTCAGAGTTTCTAGGTATATGCAATATATGGATTTTTAAAGCTCTCTATAAGTAGCCACAAATTAGTGCGTTCGTCCAACTCAGATCATCGACCATTGCATTAACTTTCAAATTTAATTAGTTCTATCTCCGCATATACATCAAAATGTTTTCATTGAAACGATTTATTAAGTTTCGAAAAATTACTTTAAACATCTGTAAACCATATTAATTTACTTTCATTTATTAGAAAAAAAAAACAACAAAAAATATCACAACTGCTGGTTTAAATGATGGTTGGCCAAATTCTCACAAACTTGCCAATTGTGCCAACTGCATTAACTACTGATTTAGTCTAGTTAATAAATTATAGTTACACTAATGCTTTCCTTAATATATGTATTTATACTCAATAAATAGCATTAAATTATTTTATATAATGGCAGCTTTGGTCACATACATATATCTTATATGATGAAATTAGAATTGGGATTTTATTTCTTTAAAAAAATTTAAAAAAAAAAACAGAAACGGGATGAGAGTGATTATTGATATATAATACTGCCATGAATTATAGCTAGTCGAGACACTATGTAAAGAGCAAATAAGGAACGACATTAAATACCCATATTCATATATTTCGCTTTTACATTCAAAATGCTCAGTTTTGAGAAATTTCTTAACCGCCGAGTGCCGTTAATATATGCAATGTAAAGTTCTTTAACAGACAACTTTGTTCGAAATTACAATGCAGAGTTCCAAACCAGAAACATATATTATATATATATATATATATATATATATATATATATATATATATATATATATATATATATATATATATAATATATGTTTCTGTCCAAACCCACTTACCATAACATTTATGCAAAGTTCGAAATAAAATAACAGTTTTGGTATGAACAGAATCATCCGTGAATCACAACTAAGAGAGTTACGACTAAAAATCGCTGTAGTTACACTGAATTTGAATTTCTAGCGCACGACTTTTTACTTTACTTTTTAGGTTACTGCGAGTATATCGACAACCCAGATTGCTCTTTTGAAACCACTATTTTAGCTTTCTTCTTCATAACAACACAATAGATGCAACGTACATAGATCGGCGCCTGGAAACAACTGGGCCGCACTCCCAAAACTTAGACAATCCAAGCCCATGATTGGGGACTATAGCACAAAACTTACAGGACAATGTCTTTAGTTGAGCAAAAATAGTTTAAGAACTTTGGCAGGCTACCTCACAGGCCACTATCATGAAGCTGGGACTCTCACCAAGTATGTGTAGATTCTGCACGAGGACAGAAGAAACACCAGAGCACCTTCTAATGAACTGCGAAACTTTAGCTCGAAGTAGGAAGAAATATCTGGGACATTACTGTCCTGAGGGCAGATATATTTAAGCAATGCACCCCAACTCAGTGCTAAGTTTCGTTAGAAGACCCTTAATAGGCACATGCAAGAGGAGTACAATAGATCAATAGGTCTAGGTACATTTTCCTTCTTTGTTTCATTCATTCATTCATTCATCGAATCAATTTGCAAATTTTGTCTACGTTAAAAATATCACAAAATAATAATATAATAATTAATAAATAATATAATCATGTATTCCAATATTAACCGTCACACTTGAATTTTAAAGATCACGTTCAAATTGATTGGATGATTGATATCGCATGTCCATCTATATAATGGTATAAGTTATTAATGCGAAGTCAGTAACGATGTTTTCTCGTTTGCTCTAATGGACAACCTTCTCGTACAGTCCATTCTGCAGAGGCAAGATTGGCTATAAAAAGGCTACATAGAACGAGACAGCAGTTCAGTTGGGATTTGTGAGCTGCAGTAGTTAGACTGTTATAGTGAATTAAAACATTCGCCGCATTTCTTAAGTGAATTCCTGTTAAATCAAACTAATTTGATTTGTGTTGCTGGACATTGAACTGGATGGTGTCTTCTGTTCATCGTGACCTGCTTTCGTTTGTATGCAGATGTGTCTCCGGCTTTATTGCGGCCGAAATCTGCAAATACTTACGTACATACATATATGTATATAAAACATCGATCGGAGAAGTGAACATTAAACACTATTGAATGGCTTTGAAATTAAAAATCCTTGTACTGGAATATTTACTAAATCTTCGACGAAGTAAAATCGTATACTAAAATAACAATATCTTTAAAATGCAGAACTCGAAAGAATATTCTGCTATAGAACCCATGTCTCTGTGTATAGGAGCGTTTTATTTGTACTCTCGTACGAGTAACTCGTTCACGATTATTGTTTGAGTTTGGAAAACCTCAGACTCCAAATAATTGCTTTTGGTCTGTGCTACGCGTATTTTTTCATGTTTGACTCTGGCGTTGGCTGCGGCAGCCTCAAAAACTTCAATTTGCCATAGATTTGAGGCTGTCGAAGCGGACCTTTGCGGATGCACGTGTTGTCCAGGTTCAATGAGAAGAATCTGTGGAGTGTTGATTGTACTGGCTTCGAAAATTGCAACTTGCCACAGGTTGGCAGCTATGGGTAATATCTTTCGTATATTTGAAGCTTGGCGGTGGCTAACAGGACGATATTGTTGTCTGTTGATGATAGTGGCTGTTTCGAAGGTCGCGATTTGCCACAGATTGGAGTTCACCCGCAGTGTAGTTGCAATGTTTGGTGGCATGACCGTCTTCTGCTTGCGATATCCCTTTAGAAAAATTCTTCAAAAATAGAAAAAGCCTATGTAGATATATTTATTTTCTAAAACAAATATAGCGACGATAGCTTTTTAGTTCCCTTGAAATTGTTCTTAAGGAAAGCGATTGCTACAAAAATTAAACACGTAGTCTACGGAGTGATTTTATGGAACAAAGAATAGCACATTCAGCTCCCCTAACATATTGGGGAATGCTCACTTTACTCGCCTCCACCTGAATTATACCACCATTCCCGAAAAAAGTCGTTTAGTCATTCAATGCCAGTTACTCTCTGCCATGGAAGTATGCGCATCTTTAGAAACTTGTGGAAACTATATGTCAGGGACCATTTGCGTGCCTCTATAAAGACACAGAACCGATCACAATATTTCAAAGTCTGTAAGTCTTCACGTTCAGCTCTGGTGATCAGAGTCTGAAAATTGTGTGTCTAAGAAGGCAGACAAATATCTTACTAATGAAAAATATGGACACTTTTTGTATATAACAATGTGGGATAGTCCAATCACAGAAAACTACAAGAAATGAGTGTTTAAAGAGGAGATTTTGAAACTGGATTTTTCTACTAGCCTAGTTGCTATATTTCCAGGTTGCAATCAAACCCCTACGATGTGTATTCATAACTTCTATCGTAGCCTGGGACAACCGCTATCTCCATTAGACAGAGGAACATATTAATATACATAAGCTTTTGGGACGGAAATGCTAATGAGATGAATAGAGTTGGTATCACCCTACCATCTCCAAATGTAAATCAAATATCATACTATTATTTCTCACAATGGACATCAAAATACAATCATAGATGGGTAAATGGATACCTGTTGATATATGTACGAAATGTGGCCATTATATCCTCCAAAATGGCCAAAGGACATTTTATCATTAAAAAATATTATTGCCGTATTAATTGTCAATGGGTGTGGCCTAATAGGCAGAGATGCCATTAGACACGGTCTGCCCTCCAATGATTAGTGCAGGAGTAGCGCCAAAGGGGTTCAAATTCCCCGCTACCAGAAATCATCTCTTGGTTAAGATTTCTCAATGACATTGTTGAGAGACATACAGGTTGAGAGAGGGAACAAAGGAGTTCAAATTCCCCGCTACCAGAAATCATCTCTTGGTTAAGATTTCTCAATGACATTGTTGAGAGACATACAGGTTGAGAGAGGGAACTATAGTGGAAGTATTCTACGAAGTGTTGTTGCCTGATTGTTTATCATTAAAAAGTATTAACAAAGGGATCCAGTGTTAATTGTCATTGGGTATGGCCTAATAGGTAGAGATGCCACTGCACACGGTCTGCCTTCTAATGATTAGTGCAGGACTTGTGTCAAAGGTGTCGAGATTCCCTTCTACAAGATATCATCTTTAAGTTGATATTTCTCAATGACATTGTTGACCTACATTCGGCCGATAACAGAGAACTTGCGTGGTGCATCTTTGCTTGATCTTAAATACAGGTTGATAGAGGCAACTATAGTGGACGTTCTCTACGAGGTGAAGTAGCTTGATTGCTGGTCCACAATAATTTGTTTTCAGCTCTAACTGCTGTCAAACTCAGGAGGTAGGTTAGGTTAGGTTAACGTGGCAGCCGGTCTAAGGACCAGCTCACTCAGACCACCATGGGTCCATTGTTATACCACCGCGTAACAACGCACCTCCGATTCACTCGTCGAACCATTTCGAAGCCCTAACTCAGGAGGTAATTAATTGCAAGCGAAACACACACTGAAACCGCTGTGTTACGTTATTTTCTGGCAGCATAGGTAGGCAATTTGACGTTCCACATTTTCCGATTCCCTCGTAGAGCAATTACGCTTTGGGATGAAACATAAAAGAGGCAGGTACAGGTAAAAAGACAGCGAAACTCTCTGTTACTTTACTGCGGCTCTTATGACAAGAAATAAGAGAGTGACCATGACCAAAGTCAAAAAGGAGCTGATAGCAAAACAACAGGCAACCGAATTTTGATTGTAAAGTTGCTGTTTGAAATAATTTTTCATATTACCACAAATTATTCCCATTATATTACAAGTGGGTTGATCCCGTGTGCTTGGATTAAAATAGTACGGAGGACTGGACAAAGCTCTACGCTCTGATGATGAGTTTAGCAGATCTTCAACATTTGACAGCAAACACGAAAAGTTAGCCAATGCTAGCTGAGGGCGTATTTCGGGGGGCTTTTACCTCTTTAAGGTGCATTGCATGGAACCCATAGTGTAATAATCGCAGGTATTACTGACATTTAAAATATATAAATGCAATCTACTAAGAACCAAAATTGAACGAAAAACTTTCACTGCAGAGCGATTTGGTATATCCTGTTAGTAGGCTAAGGGTGTATTTATAGAACCACTTCAGCTCAGTGGTTACTCAACTATGAAATCACAGTGTAGCTCCTACCTAGACTAGCGGCTGCACAGGAAATATTTGAGACTTATTACTTTCCTTTTTCCAAGCCCTATTCAACTGAGTCACCTGTTCGTGCAGCACCTTGGCTCATGTTTAAATGAAATGAAGTGCCAGTATCCTCTATGAGAGTGTTGTGGCTGGGATACATCATTTTCAATTAGCGACTGCTGCTATCATCAAAAGTCGAGTGGGTGGGCGTGTGTGGCTTAAATGGCATTGAAGACTAACTGCCATTCTGGTAAAATGCGGAATGCTACTGGTGCTATCTGGCGAGTGGGTAATGTCTGGTGGACAGCGATGGAAAATCAATGCCAGGTAAGGATGTAATTGGGCTATCGATCAATCAGTTCGGCAATCCATCAAAATTTCACACGTGCGACGATGGTGAAGGTTGTCGTCTCGCTTCTCGTCTTACGTGCATTATTGTGATTGGCTTTATTTGGATTTTAGTGTTCATTTTGCCGCTTCATCAAGAAAACAAACTGTTTGATTTTATAAGTATGATTTTATTTATTCTCGAAATTTTATTTTAAATTTTTATGTAATTTAAATGAAATTTTTTTTTGTAATTTTTTAAATTTTATTTTGAAATAGTTGCTGTACACAGATCGATGAATTTAAAATTGAATATTGGGAAGCATTAAATATTAAAAATGTTTATATTACTGAAATATGTACTAGTTTCGTGGAACAATTTAATATAGTTTAATACTGTATGCGTTTAATTCTATTCGTTCGATTATTAGATTACTTGGCTAGACACCAGAAAATTGACTGGAAATGCTAAATTTTTACAATATTGCGTTTGTTTTAAACTAAAATTCTATTTGTATGTTTTTTGTTATATAGTTTTTTTTTTATAATTTAACATTATATTATGATAAAACTAAAATGAAGGTTGATTTTTGTGTATTGATAGACTAAAAAAAAAGAGTTTAAGGCTTTAACACATTTTTGGGTAATTTAAATTTGTGTGGCTTATTCGAATATTTGACTCATTGTTATATACGTATATGAATCATGCATATATGCATAGAAGGGCTGTTGTTGTTGCTGCTGAATAGTTCATAGTGTCATAAATTAAGGATATACATTTTGTAAGTTTTTCTTTTTGAGTTGTAAATATTTATTAATTATATTATTAAGGTTTTCTTTTTTTTTTTTTGTTTTACCTTTACCATTTTTCTATGCCTTGTTCAAATAATCTAAATAGAATTTAAATTTTGATTTGAAAGAATTAAATTTTATTTAAATTATTTATTTACTATTTTACTAGGATACCTCTAGGTCGCTTGTTGTGTGCAGTTTCCGTTGGCACTTAATTGAAGTCAGCCAAGTGCTGAGAGCGTTTGCCCCAGCCCGCATGTAACTTTTGCCAGTCCTCCGACGCGCGTTTGCCCCACATTCCCTTGAGATTGTTCCAGCCGGGCTCGCGTTTGCCCCAAGCACCTGTGCAAAGAAGGTTGCCCAGACGGGTTTATTGTTAGCGGCAAATCTACTTGGCCAAAGGTTTGCCCACAATTAACTTACCTCTGAATTTGTTCCAGGCGGGCGCATTGCGCCTCTTGCCCCAGGCCACATTCATGTTCTTCCAGGTGCGTTTTTCATTCAAAATTCCATCGGCATCGATGTCAGTATCTTCCAGTGACATAAGCGTTTCATCATTAATTTTCACTTCGGTGGGGTCATCAGTTTCCTGACGTTGATGTGCCAAACGTTCCAAAGCTGCTGCATTTGTCAGATACACCATTCTGTATTTCAATTTTGGATCGACGCGTTCTCCGTTGCCCACCAACACCGGCACCCAATGTTCGGCCATGTAGATCTCATCATCGGCGTCGGCACGTTGGCCATTCCAAGCACCATTCAATTGCGCACGCTTGCCCCAAGGTCCCTGCAGCGATTGCCAGCTTCGCTTAATGTCGTAGTCTATCTGTGCAGATGCGCCGCCATCGCTGACATCGTTGGGGGCTAGGTTGGCGACACCATTGACGAAGTTAGCATTTTCGCCATCGCCGTTAGCTGCCATTTCCGGTGACATGGTCGCGCAAACTGCGGCAATATTCGCGCTGATCACAGCTACAAGTAAGCTTAGTTTGAGCAGAGTGACCAGCGATCTGGAGTTACCGAGACGTGCTCGGCACATTTGTTTAGCTGAGATGAGTTTCTCCATATTGCAACTGAAATTACATACGAAGTTAATTTGTGTATTCATTTACGAGTAATGTGTTTGTGAAGAGGAGGCCCAATCTACTTAATGCTCTATATCAGAGGTCGCCAAACTTTTTTGATCATCGACCCCTATATAATTTTTCGAAATCTCTAATTAAAGCAAACTTTGTATTTTTTACGAAAATCGCAAAATCCCGTGGCTCAGACCGACCCCCGCTTTGGCGATCCATGCTCTATATGCTCTATATAAATCAATGCCCACTATGTGGGCCGAACAGTGCTCTAGATCAGTAGGGATCAACTCACATTTGTACATTGGCAAAAGGTCAATTACACGTGTATTGAGCTTGTCGTAGTGTGAGCAAACAAGCGAGCTGCGATTTGACCTGTATGTGCACATACGAAATTTAAAATAGCTTCCGCTGATAGTTATAGCAGCTAGTGCTTTATATTAATTATGATTTAATTATAGTTAAAAAAAAAAATAATAATAATAATAATAAAATAATAATAATAATTTCACTTGCCTGCTGAGCTTTGAGCATAACTGCTCTATCCCCCTCTAATCCCTATGCAACTATTTTACACAGCCCAACCTACATCTAATAACTGAGTAGTGTGTTAAAGGCTTTAGTAACTAGATTATTTTCTAATTGATAATACCCAACAACATGTATTCATGGTCACTCTGTGCTACTATTTACAGTTTTTCGTTGAGCCTCGCGTTAGGTTGGCTATTTTGTGACAAAGAGAACAGCAGATTCCAAGACGCACCCACCATTTTAGTTGTTCTGTTCAAGTGTAACACACTTAATGAAACGTGTTGTTCGTGATACTTGCATAAAAATACAACCTCTTAATACAAAAATAGCTTAACACCCTCCCGCCAGTAAAGGCGACCATAATAAGCAAATACAACAATTCCGCATTTAATTAACACTGTAAGCTGTCAGGAGTCGACGCATTTTGCTAAGTGGTGTGGAAAGCTGCAGCAATTAAACAGTCAACACCAACCATACTCCTGTGGGCGATGTCAGATTTCACTCGAAGGATGTATTGAAAAATTTCGGAGTCAATTAAGGCTCCCACGGGGCAAACGGGAATACATGCAAAGCATAGAGCTGTAAAGTACAGAATCAACTGCCGCACAACACACCCACCGCAACAAACGCTCAATAACAATTACAGGGGAGCCAGTTTAGAACAATGTGCGGAGGCGGCCGTATTCCCCGCGGAATTCTTCGACACAGGCGAACTTTAAGTTAAAAGGCACAATAACAGTCAGATATGATGGTCTATTAATGCGTGCATAACATACACCGTGAGCACTCAACGCCTTCCCGGTGCGTTAATGTGTACCCCGGCCGTGAAACGCGCGCGGTGTGGCAAGCACGGGCGTCTTTAAGCACAGCGAATAATCACCAATAAAGACGCCCGCTTCGTACCACCATAACCAGTCCAGCCCAGTGAGCGACTGTAGCCGTCAGCAATGAAATTGCGGCGAATGTCTTTTCGCTTGTCTTTAAAATTCTTACAGATATGACTTTAAACGGAACTGGCGTTGACTGGTATTGCCAGAGGCCTAGGGCTCGGATTACAGGCTCGCGTATATTCATCATACGTCCCGAAAGACATTCATATTAAATTTCATGCCAGCTCTTTAACACCTGAACTTACTCGTCATTCCACACCGCCTGTTTTTTCTTTTCATATTTAAAATATTAAATGCAAGACTAACGCTTTGAACGATACGCGTCATCTCCTGCGCCCTACTCCCCTCTGCCCATCGCATCATTGTTGGCAATCATTGGTTTTCATATTACCGGATAAGCACCGTCGGAGTGTTAATATGAAAAATGATGAATTCATAGATGAAAGCGCGAAATCGCCACACAGACGAGCTCATGATGAGCAACCGGACATAGTGAAATGCTTGCATGTGCAGAGTGTACACGTAAGACTTGTAATTTGAAAATTGGTTTTTTTATATTCTATAGCACGGAATTCACTACAATTCAAGGCCAGTTTTCGTTTCAGTTTAAAGTTTCATTTTGTGCAATAAAATCTGAAAAGGGAATTTCTTCTGTGCACTTTAATTGACGCAATTGGCTGTCGACCATCATTGCTCCTTTAAAGCGACCGCAACAAATTTTTCATTTCCTGACTCAATTAACAGTTTATGCCGCCGATCCTAGTTGGAGTCTATCAACCCTAGTTACCGCTATGACCCACAGGGTAGGAGTAACGCCGGCGCAGCACGAGACGCGATTAAGTGTGACCAGTCATGTGCATCATTATGAGGCAAACACGTTGAAGCTGTTTAAATGTAACTGGGGAAAGTATGCAAGTAGCAGACATCAATACGAGAACAGAGCCAGAAGACATGGTACAACAATGTGGACACAGATACTCGCAAGTTCGAAACTGCGAAGGAAGTAAGGAGGTAGTATTTAGTTAAGCATTTATCCTGGGGATTATTATAAAATGTCTACAATAGCAGATGGCCTATGTTGCTAGTGCTGCTAGTTTTAAACTTTGTATACTAACTTGTTATTATATAAAGCAAATAAATAAATAAATATTTTGTGAATTCGACTTAAGAAAGCTTTGGAATGAATTTAACAAATTACAAAAAACTCAATTAATTTCTAATCAAGAAAACATCGCATTCTTCTCATTTCATACTAAACTTTCTTTAAACTTGGCACATTCTCTCCCGGTGCAGTACATGGCAACATTATATTTAACATCAGAGTGATAATCTCCAAACTCCCGCTAAGAAGTACAATTATCCAAAGAGCTCAATTTAAATCATAATTAATTGGAGTTGGCACAATTGTGAAAGTAGAAACAAATGTACTCGTACGTAAAGTGACACCGAGATTAATTACTCCGACCAGCAGGTTATTTATTTCGAAGATAGCCTTCATGTACGAGTAAACAAATGTGTGGGTGGCCGCCGTAAACGAATTTATTATCCTCATAATTCCACAGTGTTTGCTTTATCTATTCGGAAAGATAGCATAGCTATTCAATTTGTACTGTGATCTGGTAAATAGAGGAATATCTAACAATTAAAGGACTTCAGAGGCAAAAGCAATTTATATAAGGACTAACACCGAACTGCAGTCAGGTGTTCCATTTACAAGTAGAGGGATTGTCGACGAGCGTTGCAACCAATTTCCATAGACATTCCGGTAGCATTCGACATCATTAGAACTGCATTAGGAGTGCATTTCATTTACGTTGCGAAAAAGAGAAACTACTTTCAATTGTCCGATGAATTCGATATCACATAGGATTTCATTGCTGATAAGTGACGCTCTTACAGCAGCATTGACATCGCTAATTTGTGGCGTTCGCTCACATAGGATAATGTTGGCCTGAGTCGATAAAGTCGCCAAAAATAAGGTCACTTCGCCTTGACAAGGTGAAATTCTCAGCCAGTGGTAACAAAACCAGGCAACGGGCCGAAATAATTGACAGTACCACAGCCATACTTGACTAATACTATTTCGACTGAATACCTAACGCAACGAGAGTTAATGTATGATCGGATGGCAAACGCCTCTTCCTGGTATGCTATCTAAAATATGGTTACGGGTCTGCTGCGCGACACGATATCGTCAATTGGGCCTACAGGTGTACGAGTAAGCAGGCCATAATCATCCACCATTACGCACACAATGTTATTTCTGTTATTGTTTTAGCTTCTTTATGTTGGGGGTGTATTGCATTGGGGTTTCAGTTTAACGTCTTAAGTGCAACAATTTCCCCTATTTAAGAGCATCGAGGCGTTCTGTTCCGACAGTGATCTAATATACTCGTATTTGTAAGTGCTTGCTTGTAAACCACGTCGTAGATCGCTAATCTAACGTATATGGTCGCATAAACGCACGTTTTCCTTATGTGTCGACCAGCACCGCAAACAAGATGTAAGAGCAAATTTGAATTGCCCACTTCCTGATACATGCACATTTTACAATAATACAAATTTTGTCGCGCGCACATGCTCCGCACTTCATAAGAGGGTAATATAAACACTGTCAGTGGCAGGGCGCTCATACTCCGACGAGCACATTACGAGTGCATAAAATGCTGTCATTATTAGCCTAAAAATACTAATAAAATCGAAAGCATTTTAGCATTTACCATCCAATGACAGGGCCAATGCAAATATGCGAGGAGCGTTGAAAGCCGGGGACCGAAGGCCGAGGACGGGGCCGAAGGAGCCGCAGAGGCAGTAAGTAAAAAGCTGTCATTACTATGCAGTACGCAGCAAGCATGCCTTTCAGATAGAGTGACAGATGCGATTAGATAATTCCGCTAGCTGCATAACTGTATGGGTGGTTGGCTGCTTGGCTGGTTGGCTGGATAGTAGCTTGGTTGCTCGACGGGCTGTGCTGGTTTTATGCACTGAATGATGTACGAGCGGTGGTACCAATGCGGCCGCTGTAGCCGTTGTGAATATAAAATATTGCAAGTATATGGCCAAGTTGATTTGTTATTATTTCACGTCTATTCTGTAGCAAAGACTGAATGAAACATATGGAAGCGCATAAGCTTCAAATTGCATACTTCCAGGCGGGTGTTGACAAACAACAACAAAAGCAACATCGTTTATATTGCATGCCATAAAATAATATTAGATGTGGGTTTGATGTCAGTGCAATTTGACGTGCGCATAACAAAAATCATGGGCAATGGAACGTGAACTTCAGTTTACTTGCTAACATAGTAGCAGGAGCCGTGGGTACATTCAGATACCCACGACACCCACCTAACTTTGTGCCACTGTCTGCGATTGTTGATATTAGTGGCACCTTTCAGCTCGCCTTAAGGTAACCTACTGTCAAACCACCGCCCATAATGCGATTGTAAAACCGCCGCTCCTGCTGCTGTTTCTCCTGCCGACGCAATTACCATGCTCTGCGAGTGAATACCATTTCTAATTTGGCTGTCTGCCTGCCGTCTCATCTCCAATTGTGTACGTTTTTCGGCAATTAACATTGTTTGTGCAGGCAACGAGTATTTGTGGCGTGCATTTGTTCGTGCCTAATTTGGCGTGAATTCGCTTCTGATACTTGCATCCGTCCATAACCGTTTCGAGTTCGGTACGCTTAAGGTGCGGAATCCGCGGAATCCCCAGAATCCGCCCGGTGTCAGTCACGCATTTCGCCAACTTGTCGACAACGTTTGCAACAAAGCATCAAGAATTTGGTGAAAATAGCCAAAAATCTAAATAAATTATCCGGGTGCAGCGCCCACGGTCCCATAGTTGACTTCTTCGAATACAATTTAAAATTTGGCAACGCAAATTAAACCATTCAGAAATTTGCAACCACTTGTGTGGCGAGTTAAAATTTAAATTAATTCTAAATTGCTTTCGGTAAAAAAAAATACCAATTTATAGTTGAGAGTGTTGCCTGAGGTCTAGAAGAAAGGGGGAGACAGAGGTAGAGAGAGCGAGGCGCGAAAATTGTGCGTATAAATAAAATGCCATAAGTGGTTAACCAACAGATGAATCAATATTTGTCAAAAGGATAGCGTAAATTTGTATTTGAACAGGACTCTTTACTTTCCCGCAGCACTTTCGGCAACGCCACTGTTGTTCCGATCTCCTCCAGAATGCTCAGACTCGTGCATGACTGTCGTCGGCGTAGTTGTGCTTGTCGTCATCGCTGTAGTCGCACTTTCCATAGAGTTGGCTGGAGCGTCCCTACCACCACACAAAGGACAATTGAAATTCCAAATCGACATCAATTTACCGCATCATGGGAAATTCTTAAATAAACAAAATAACCGCACAATCAAATAATCTAAGCTGGAAAAATTCGTGCTTTGCATGATATATCGATGTGCTGCGTTTGAAAGTGCTCTTTTCCTTTCGGTGTTTATTTAAAATTTTTAATTCGTTTGCGATAGGTCTGGCTGGGATAGGGTAAAACGGAACCAGGACAGAGTAAAGTGAAATAAGTAGGCAGCCAAATAGAAACGCCTCCACATTCGGGTTTTGAGTAAATATGTGAAATTAAATTGCCATCGTGCGACACAAAGAAGTTCCCCCATAAGTGCTGAGTGTGTCCTTATGTGCAAAGTGAATTTCGTCCTTCAGATTTCGCACTTACGAGTACAACATTAGTTCTAATAAGTATTTATTCACATACGAAATTGAAAACATAACAATATTAGACAAACAAATATACACGCGCACATCCCTACAAAAAATACGGTCTAAACAAACACAAATATAGGCTCCACACACCGCACGCATATGCAGAGGACATTCAGTGTGGGAGATAACATAAAATCTTACGAAGAATACACACATTTGTGGAGATTCTTGAAAACTCTTGCTTTCTGCACTAGTTTATTTATGCAGTCAGTGGGCAACTGAAGAGCTTACCAAGTCTTGGCAAATCCTTCCACAAAAAATACATTAGAATGTTCAAATAGTGCCTCGCATACGAATCGAAGTGGACTCATATTCGTGTGATATTTCAGCTAAAAGCTTCTCTTTAAAAAATTGGTTTCTTTCGCAGTATTGGACTCTTGAGTAAATTCAACAAAACTTAAACAAAAAATAACCTATTTTATACTCGTTTAAAAAATATTCTGTTGGGTAAAGTACAAGTATATTTCACATTCTGATATTGTATTGTTGATAATTTGATCAAAGAGTTCGTCATGCGGAAAGCTTTGGCAAAATCTGTAGCAAAAAGAGCTCGAGTGTGATATTCTTCGATCATGAGTGCCATGATTTCAGCACAGAGCATTCCTACTCGTACAAAGATGGCTGACAGCAACAAGCAAATAAGGTCGGTCGCACCAACTAATATAGAAGCAGTACGACTGATATAACACAACTAATATAGAAGCAATACAACTGTGTATTTCCCTTATAAAGAGAAAGCATTTTATACTACTCTCAAGTTAGTGTGATTAGAACTATGTCGAAAACTCTCAAAAATAGGGTTGGCAGGAATATATATATAATATATATTCATATATTCATATTATTGATCAATCCTGAGTCATTGCATCCTTTTCCGCATGTCCGTCAATTGGTCTGTGTGCACTCTTCTTATATACTTTATTGCAAATTAACATTGCCTTAAGGTCATTAATACAGAACTAGAAAGCCACATGAGTAAAATCAGGCAGAGAACATGCCTACCTTCCATATATGTAACTTATACTTTCCAATTCTTAGCGCTCGTATTTTGTTCCTAATGCACATTTCTACATAAGAATTATCGTATCTCTTTATGGCCATAGATATATATTATGTTATACACTGCGACCTGAAAGATCTATTGTGATGCCCCTATCTTTATGGCCATAGGGGCACAAAATTGGAATATGAAACTATGGGGTTGTAATATTGCAACTGCCGCGCATACCTTCATGTAGAAATCATCAATATGAAATGGTTCTATCTAAGAGTCATATTTATTATTGAATTGTAGGGATCCAGTATTGCCACGCCCAATTGTATGGATACAATTTAATAAAATAACTTACTGTGAAGGGCACCTCGTATCGATCTTACCCAATTTACTGTGTTTTTCTACAGTTTCTGTTCTACTTTACCTTTTTCTTAATCTGTGGATAGACAAATCGAAGAATATTGTTCAGTCATTTTGTGCTGAAAATTGCATTGAAATATTCATGACTAAATATGTAACACTACAATTACATAAAGAAACTCGTATCTCATTTTTGCTAATGCTATAAGTCTATATTCTGTCTCTTTCTATCATACTTCAATGATTGATATTGCAATTCTTTTCGCATTTAATTGCACAATATTCTCGAATATGGTGGGAGGAAGGCGTTACCCGACAGAAAAAAGAAAATAACAGGCGAATTCTCAGTTGACATCTTGAGTTGAGTCATTTTGGCAGCTCTAAGAATTGATTAGAAGCTGTAGTGAAACTTGTGTGACTGGAATCATATTTTGTCGATTACTGCTCCAGTGAATTACCATTAAATTAAACCACTTTCTTCATTATAACAAAATTGCCAAACCAAAGGTACTTAATTGCATTCCAGTTACCCGTACTATTAGCATATTTTCCTATATATAAACCTATGGGGCTTTCTTCCACAATATGCCCACATTTACTCCAATATCCACTGCAAAGTCTGACTAGTGCATAAAAAACATGAGGCATTTCCTTCATCTTTGCGAAAGTTGCTTTAGTTCGATTGCATGTAATAACATATGTATGTGTGTAAGAAAAAGTTGATCAGATTTTCTTTAATCAACATATCTAATAAGAATGACACTTGTTACGAATACTTCAGCTCTCAACTGACAAGTGAAGTATTCCGCTGATCGCTCACATTGATATTACAGCTACTCTCCACGTTCGAGGTAATTCAAATATCATTCATGTTGCAAACGAATTGGCAATATTTGTGAATCATGGTTCTCGACTCATAGGTCTGTGACACTAAATAAAAGGATACCGCATCATGAATGAGGCCCCTACCGAATGAGAACAGAAAATACCCATTTCTTTAACATTAATAAAAGAAAAATGAATTCCATACACTGAAAAAAAAGTTATTTGAGTTTCTTAATGTAGCAATATACATCAGCCACCCTGTATATAGCAGAATACTTTAAATGTTCTAGAAGTGTTTTGTAAGGTAATGTTTGTTGATTTTCAGTCATGAATGTTGAGTTGTACATTCTTCTTCAATTCTAATGAATGTTGGCTTGTTAAAGGCAACAGAGAGGTTTTCAGTTTTTTAGAATTCATTTTTGTAGTAGCGGTATAGAAGTAGAAGTGGGGTGGACCGGAGAGCCCCCGAAGAAGCAGGTTTCCAAGGATGTCTCAGGCATTGATGCCCATTGTACTGTATACAATCAATTTCCAGCCAGTGACTCAGTTAACAATCAATCCCAGTGATTCTAAAATTCGGTTTCGTTTATTAATTTGAAGTCATCGACTTTGGTGTGTGATTCACCTAACTTGACCGCTACAGTCCGTCCAGTGAGCACTGCTTAGTGTCCGCTTTTGCTAAAACATCACTTAACTTTAATGATTCCGCACTTTCCCATTTAAATGACAGAAATCATAGAATTTAGATCGTGCTAACCACAAATTGAAAGAACCGCGAATTGTGGAACAGCAGCACAAAAATTTAAAGTAGTTAACCTGATATCTCTTTATTTGCTTTCCACTAAAGTTCTGCAGACGTTCCTTTCCCGAAAGCCAGGAAAGACAGCATCAATTTCTCTAAAACTTTTATAAATTTGAACAAAGCCGAATATTTTGGAAAATATACTAAAGTATATAAACTTAATTACAATTTTAGACCAACGAGTTAAAGGACACAATTCTTTAATGCCACAATTTCTAGCACTACAGTTTTTAAAGCAATCAACCTAAAAAAGCGAATATGGAATAAACTTATAACCGCATATAATTTGTTATATTTGAAATATCGAAGTTAATCTTGAATTTATTGAAACTCCAAAGTAAGTTATCCTTTAGCAAAGATTTGATTTTCGTTGTCTTAAAACTAATTGTTCATTGAAGCACGAAAACGAATAATATAAGTGGATATTTTAAGTTTAATTGGATTTACATAGAATGTGAAATAAGTTGTGTATTAAGTGATATCTGGATCCATAGAACAGGGGGAAAATCTTGAGACAAAACGCATGGAATTTGGTATCAAATCGATCTCTGTATCTATCATCTGATCTATAGACCATCATCTAATAATAATCATATAATTTAAAATCATTTTAAATATTTCAGGAACAAGTAGAAACTTTGAATAAAATGCGATTTTTACTGCATACATAAAATCATGTGGGTTGCCTCGGGTGGGTTACTCGGAGGCATGAATAATTTAAGCCAATTACTCAATTGTGTAATTGTGTAAAAAAATGAACTTTTGTAAATTACGATTATTTGTGCTGATTTTTTTTAATTATTAAACTATTCTTCCTGCTTTATAAATAGTTGTAATGTGCTGGGACGAAAATGGTCTATATATGGCAGGAGAAATAATAAAGGAAACTTTAGAAGCCTGTTTATAGAATAGAAATGTAAATGGTGCCTTCTGGAAAATTCTGTTCTTTACTGCCCTGAAGGATAAATCACAAAAATGATATTGAGACAAATCAGTACTACAAAGTTCATAAAACTTTGAAAGCATAAAAGAACTGAGCCACAATAATTCTTGGCTTTCTTCATAAATTTTGCTCCCATGTGGCCGTAAAATCTGTCTCTAATCGTTTAACACACGATAATGGTTCAACATAAAAGAGCGTTAAAGCAGTTAAGCTCACGATATCGTTGCCTACTTTTAGGGTATAGCATTGCTCTGTATCACAGGAAACGAGAATTCGTGGTGGTATTTTACATGCTCCACTTCTATTCAATATTCTACTGTATGGATATGATAAATTGCTAATACGCTGTCGGCAAATCGTGCTCTCAGGTGTTTTTATCAAAAAATATTCAAACATTTCGATATAAATTTCCAAATGCACTTTTTCATTGAACCAAAGATTTTGACAAATCACTTGATAGCTGCATAAAAATTGTAAAATTGCTTGGCAAGCGACTGGGAGGTGTTCTCGAAAAAAGTTGTTCAAGGGAAAGTTTTCGAAATATCTAAATGCCCGTAACTGATATTATTGCAGTTGGAAAATAGTTTTAACACGTGATATGGATCCTAACTGAATAATAATACACCCTCGGTGGTCATTTAAAAACTAGGTTGACATTTTAATTCTATGCAAATTAAAATATCCAGATTTCCACACAAGGTAAGCACAGCAATGTGCAAATGCATTGAACATTCCAAAAAGGTTTCACAAAATAGCATACTTGCAATAAGGTTGCGCTCCTTGCAATTTCGTTTGCTCTTTCCAACTCCACTGCATCAAACGAATCAATTTAGTCATGGCAGCTGGAATTCAACTAGTATTCAAGGTTTTAAAGTACAAAATATGTGTGACATGATGATTGACACTCTACCAGCAAGTGAGCAAAAATTCATGTGTGAAAAACACTGCCACACTTTAATACAAGAGACCACGCCGTATTGTTTAAGTGTCTGTCGGTTGAATATTAATAAGGCAGCATAAAGCATTGAGCTGTAACCAACTTCTATGCGACCTAAACCAACACAGTCTAATGGCTTGATCTCATTCAATCAATAAAATCGAGAGCATTTCGAAATGCCTTCATATCGAGACAAATTACACCAAGGACGGCAGTATTTGTCTTTTCTACATTTCTTGTCAATTGGTGCTTACATGGTAGAATTTTTAGTTGCATGTAAGTATGAGTATTTCAAGATATGGTGAAATGAAGGAATAAGCTTTTGGCATTTTCAAGTCGATGAGGAAGACTAAAAAAGGAAGCCTATTCAACTACTGGGTAATAAAAGGCGGTATTTTACCCTGGATTTCACAAAAATATCTTCATATAGAATAAGTGTAAGGTCGGGCACTTTCGTGTCCGAAACGTCGTTTCATTGTACCAATTGAGCATGTACTCGTATGTCAGCGTGGAAGTTGCACCCTAAAGCTATGTATATCATTTAGCCCCCTAGCATGCTTACCAATAGGGCAAAAAGTCAGATAATAATAAAACAGTTCGTTTGCTGAAAAGTCCATTAGAGTACGTTAACCTAAATTAATATATAATCAGAAACACGAATAACTGTCTGTTTCTGTACCTCGACCCTCGTAAATTTACGTTCATACAATATGCGATAATTCTTCAACCCAAATTATGTGATAATAAATGAATATTTTGGGTATTGCGCTTCGTAAATATTAATGCAACTTTTAGGGTGTATAATTATCGTGAAATAGACACTCAACGCTTTTTTGTCGAGCCAGAGAGATATCACAAGATCCCACTAGCGAATGCTTGTCAACAATTCGTAACACAAGATTCTACAAGCACAGATTATATATGGATCAGCCTAAAGTAGGATAAGGTATCTTATGTGGCATCACAGATCTGCAATTAGTATATTTATGACTGTCCTGTGGGTATTTGTGCAAATGTGCAAAATAAGTTAAAGTCTGCTGCTCAATTTACATGCCAATTACACATACATTTGGCAGGCCAAGTGCAGCATATTTCTAGTTGTCTCTGAAATGCTCCTGAGCAGATATCTGTGCGGTAAAATTTAATATTTTTCTTTTGTAGCCTACACCCTGGTATAACTATATAGTTGATGTAAGCATAGTTCACATAGGAAAGACCCTTGTGGACAAGATTTTTGTTTTAAAAAAAAGAAATATGCACCAAACTTTTTTGTCAAAATAAATCTTTGTCCTCAGCTAAGATCACTTTGTTAATTAGGGTATGGCCTAAATATCTATTATTGCTTTTTAAAAGCAAACTGATAGTGGACTCGACGATTCGGAAGTTAAATTTTGCTTACATGATGATACGTCTGGCTGGGTCTTATAGCTAAGTGGCTGAAAACGATACAATATTCCGTAATTTACTCTTAGCAGACTAAACTATA
Organism: Clusia tigrina; assembly: GCA_920105625.2. NCBI lineage: Eukaryota > Metazoa > Arthropoda > Insecta > Diptera > Clusiidae > Clusia > Clusia tigrina. The sequence goes on from OV050032.1 coordinate 18,133,716, forward strand.
AGATTCCGTATAGATATAAAACTATGCCTTATGCTGGGCACCAACTAAGCGAGGTGCACCTGGTTTGAATGCCACACAAAATTAATGTTTAAAAAGTATGGAGAGATTGACGGAAAAGTGATCAAAGTCATCTAACGAAATAGAGCAAAATCGTGCTATTATATTCTATTGGATTATTTGTGTTTAGAATCCCTCAAATGAGATATAAATTTATAGAAATTCGTAAAAAGACTCTCTAATTTCTGCTCAATCACTTTGAAGCATTTGCCTTTAATTTTGGTTTATTAATAAATGTTCCTTAATTACTTCCTTCCTTGCTTTTATTTGAATATTTGCATAAATTGGACAAATTTTAGTTATACTTGACATAATAAGACAATTTTTTTTGTGTAGTTTGTAGACACAACCACAAATATTTAATAATCATTTATTATTTCCTTTTAAAATAATATAAATTTAAAAAATTCCACATACCTTTTCCTCGATTTAATTTACACTCAGAAATAGAAATTGAATTAACGAGAACAAAAAATGTTTTTTCAATTTAATTTTTCACCGCCGTTTGTTTTAAAAACTGAAACTATTTCACTGACAAATAAATTTGAAATTTAACTTTGCCGCGCAAGTCTCTGCGCTGTACACTGAACGAGGCAACCGCTATTCGGACTCTTGCGTTGTTCTGCGTAAACCTGTTGATCGACTGTAAATGCCTTCCAGTGGTCCTGCTACCATTTATTTATAGCAAGCCTAGGCTGCCAAGTTTGGTAACACCAACACGACGACGACGCGAACTGCAACGAACAGTGGCGACGACTCGCAACACCACCCAGCGGAAATACACACATAAAGGCGCGCACCAACACAGTCATATGCAGCCTCACAGAGCCACAGGCAGCTTCAAAGAATTGACGAGCGAACAGTAATGCCTATACAAGTTTTATTTCAGTGCAGAAATAGGGGCAAAATCACACGATTGCGCACAGTCCCCGTGGTGTTTCCAATTGGTGGAGTCCATCGTTGATTCGTTATACGAACACATTATAAAATCACTATTCTTCATTCCACCAAATATATATATATATGAGTACGAGTATATGGTCACATATGGAGGCCACGCTTTTTGGACTCCACTCAAACCCATTCAAAATTTTACGTGGGTTATAGTCTGTGGCAGTTGGCCGTATAGTAGAGGTTTAGATACACATCTTCAGTATATACGCCTGTGTAGTTTGTAGATGTTCCTTTACGTGGGTTATAGTCTGTGGCAGTTGGCCGTATAGTAAGGGTTTAGATACACATCTTCAGTATATACGCCTGTGTAGTTTGTAGATGTTCCTTTACGTGGGTTATAGTCTGTGGCAGTTGGCCGTATAGTAAGGGTTTAGATACACATCTTCAGTATATACGCCTGTGTAGTTTGTAGATGTTCCTTTACGTGGGTTATAGTCTGTGGCAGTTGGCCGTATAGTAAGGGTTTAGATACATACACATCTTCAGTATATATGCCTGTGTAGTTTGTAGATGTTCCTTTACGTGGGTTATAGTCTGTGGCAGTTGGCCGTATAGTAAGGGTTTAGATACACATCTTCAGTATATACGCCTGTGTAGTTTGTAGATGTTCCTTTACGTGGGTTATAGTCTGTGGCAGTTGGCCGTATAGTAAGGGTTTAGATACACATCTTCAGTATATACGCCTATGTAGTTTGTAGATGTTCCTTTACGTGGGTTATAGTCTGTGGCAGTTGGCCGTATAGTAAGGGTTTAGATACATACACATCTTCAGTATATATGCCTGTGTAGTTTGTAGATGTTCCTTTACGTGGGTTATAGTCTGTGGCAGTTGGCCGTATAGTAAGGGTTTAGATACACATCTTCAGTATATACGCCTGTGTAGTTTGTAGATGTTCCTACATAAGTAGGCGGGAGCAGAGCAAACACTATGCAAATATAAGTTGCAGTATGTTCCTATGCGGTATGGCGCTGAACGGTGGCTTTAGGAAAATTGCTTGAAAAGAAACAAAATAATGTTCTCATTCACTCGTGTGTATATGTACATATTTTCAAATGGTTCAATAATTCTAGAAAATATCATTTTTCCTTCAAAGCTGTTCAAAAATTTCAAAGCAATTCCCAAATTAAACTTAGCAATGCATTCATAAAATGGATTTATTTTTTTAATCTTTTAAGGAACAAAAATTTTTTCCCAGGAATTTATCAGAGAATTAATAGATTGAAGAGGACCTTCTGAACAGAGAGGGCAACATATTGTTTTGTGTGTATATTGTTATGTGTTGTATTCAGGATAGCAGTATGAGAGTTACATGCTAAAACAGGATAGGATAGGATTTCATTTGCAGTACAGACGGAGGCACAGATACAGCAAGAATGGAAGTACAACTGTATCAGTAAAATAATTTCTATGTTTATTTCCAGTTGTGGGGTAGCGGTAGTGTCACCCGCTAGGGCTTGGTCTTGAAAAGCACTCACCCAGCCGTTATTTAGCTGGAATATGATTTATTTAGATGATTTTGCCACATTTCTTTCGACCCCTTATTTGAATTTCAGTAGAAGGACAGAGTTGTTTGGGCTCATCTGCGAAAACCGTTGTAGGCTTTATTAATAATAATATTTATTTTTAAATTCAGAGTTTGTTTTATCCGCTTATTGTTTTGGGGAAATATTGAAATAAATAAATATTTATCAAGACTTTCTTCTGCTCCCTTCAAGCAAGACTTCATCCTACGGTATGTGAGTTTGCATAAATGTAGGAACTTATTTTTCGGATTTATATAAGAAAACTACCTACTCTATAACATACTCTAATAGTGATCCAACTACAACTTAATACTTCTGCACAAACGCTGAAAAAATGGGCATTCCGTTCAATGCTCGTTGCAGGAGTTGCGAAAGAAACAGATGTACACATTCTTTGTGATTGGCCAGCCCTCGCTCGCTTGAGACTCAAAAATGTCGGAAGTCCTTTTCTGGAGAGTCTAGGGCATTGCTCTAGCTTAGAACTTTCGGACCTATCCAAATTTGTTAACAACTCCGGATGGTTGTAAATGTACAAAAGTATATAACCATTTTCTTTAGGCTCGCGAGGACATGGCAACATAACGGCACTATTCCCAATTGTGGTGACCCGAGGTCGTCAGCTATTTTACCTACCTACCTACAACTTTATACAATAATAGCAAAGAGAAGAACGAAGACTGAACTGAAATAATTTGATTAAGCCAAATGTGCTGTCCAGGATGCATGCTTGATATGTTGTTACGGTTGGTCCACATAAAACCACGCGCAAATAATTTCCTTCGTAACTGGAGTTACGTGACCATCTCTATGAATCCTATCATATTCGACTTAAACCACTTTGTGGCTACTTGAATCAGATCTTTCGATAAATATGTGATAAATCAGCTTTGTGTGGGAACACTATTATGTAAATTCTGTACTTTCAGAGATTAGAGTGTGGTTTAGTGCACCATTATTCCAGAGCAGATGGCAATAAAGGTCAATATATAATGAGTCTATGTGGCCCATTCTAATATCTTCTCATTCCAACGTCAAAAATAAATTTAAATGAAATCAACTCCAGAACCAAATTTTGTATTGACAAAAATTTACAGAGAATGCAAGGAAAAATATTCGTAAGGCGTAATAAGCTTATGCAGTGGCAGTAATCGATTGCAATAGTCACAGTGAAGCGATTTGGCGTTCAGTGTATTCCATTATGTCCTTTCAATTGATATGACCGCTTGAGCACCAGACAATGCATTCTTTGGATTTTTGGAATCGCCCACTAAAAATTCTAGAATCATGTTTAAAAGGAGAGAAAAATACTAAACGGCTTCTGACCGATTTCAAGGTGATCACATTTAGGTTCCATCAAACAATCAAATTATTTATTCGCATTAATATTAATGAGTAGAGAAGTCTGAAGTCGGATTAGATCGGCTTCGAAATACCCTTTATACTGACATGTGCATGCGAGTTAAACTATGGCGATGATTTATTCATAAACCATCATTAGGAGCATATCTAGGGTCATTTTCTGTAGGGTAGCCTGAGGTGATGATAATGGACGGAGACGCAGCCTTTTTCTGATCCTCCCAATTTCTTGTGAATGACTTTGCAGTGTCAACATACTAATTCATATAAAATTTGGTCCAAGAATTTGGCAACGGTCCTAAGTTTTAAGCATGTATCAATAGAGGGCGTGGCTCTCAAAATGTCCTGCTCATAGTTTGTTTTGTGTTTTAAACTAGAACTCTGAAACATCTTGTGAAGTTTCGTTGATGAATCTTGCATAGGGTGCCAGAAATGAATATTGGTTAATTGTAGGCGTGGCAGTAGTAATCAACTGCCAATATTTTGCCTGCACAGTAGTACGGACCTATTGCATAGTGCTACCACTACTTTGTAGTCATTTAATTGGTGTCCCAAAAGTTGATTATATGGGAGGGAGTCGTGTCCTTTATCTGACCGAACCCATTTTTTATGTATACCGTTCTGGTAATACTAATATACGTATTCGTATCAAATTTCTTCTAGTAAGTTATAAAAATGTATCAATAGTGGGCGTGGCTGTGAAAATAACCCGCCCATTTTTTGTCTGGTATTTAATGTTAGTACCCGCAACCTTCCTGTGAAATTTCGTTGATAAATCTTTTAGAGGAACCTATTAACGATTTTTGGTTGATTGTGGGCGTGGCAGAAATAGTATGATACCCATATTTTTTTACCTACACTAGCTTTAGTATGGACCCAATGTACATTTTTGCTGATTTTTATTCATATATCAGCCATACGAGTAGAGCTAGGATAATTTTAATTTAGTATCCTTATATGGAAAATGAGCGTTTCCTTTTTCAGTTCTAATAGTTCGCTTTATAATGTCCACATACTGGTTCTCATAAAATTTCGCCCATAATTTCGTCTAATAGATCTTAAGTTATGAATATTTGTTAATAATGGGCGGGGCAGTTTATATATTCCACCCACATTTTGCTTGGTGTTTAGTAGAACCCACATCTACACAACTATTATCCCCCATCAATTCGACCGAAGTTATAGTCATTTTAAAAAAGGTGAAATAAGTTGCAGGTAGGCGTGGTATTTGTTCAAATGGCGTGGTATTTGTTCAAATGGGCTCATATAGTAATCTGATTTTTTATCTTGGTCTAGACTCTACGGAAAGTTTTAGTAAGATGTCTCACGGTCTGGAAAAAAGTGACCACAGACGGGCAGACGGACGAACAAAAATCAAAATTGCTCAGAAACGATTCTGAACATCTGTGTACACTTATTTCCATACCTGCCACGCCTCCTTATGGTTATTGGAAAACCTACCAACCGCACAAATTTAGTGTACCCTTTTCACCCTTTCTTAGGGTAAAGGGTAGAAAAATGAATGTGGTGTTAGAGCGAGTGAACTTAACATTGTCACAACAATTAAAGACATCTCATTTCTGATTCCATTGTGAGCCACAATCAAACAATCAAAACACATTTCTACCGCAGATCTGTATCGAAGAGTTTCCTTCAAACTAAAAAAAAAATTATGATTTGTAGATTTACGAAACAGGCGTGCATGAACGTTGTTAAAACTAACAACGAAAATGGTGAACATTTGGCGAGCACTCTGTAAACACTAGCAAAGTTTAGTTGCCTATACGGATGTCATTACAAAAATGATCTTCGCGCAGTTCAGGTCAGTCGAAAATAGCACTACTGGAGCTAAGGGTGTGGTAGAAAATCCTGCACCATCCTGCACTGCAGGAGTTAAGTATCTCGCAAAGTATGTGATTCAAGACTTCGGTTTTTAGGCCAACTCACCATAACAATATCAATGTATCAGCGGGTTGTGTCTTATAAATAACAGAAATGGATCCTTTTTCATCCAACCAAGATAATTGAACTTCGAATACCCATTTCCACTTTATTGTATAGGTAAACAATCAAATGGAGCTCTGCAAATCTAATATCAATGGTCTAATATTAATGGTCCGTATGCATTGAATTCCAAGTTGGTGTTCTCTTTGGTGCGCTTTTCTTCGAAAATGAAGTTGGACAGGTCAATATACCGCTCGGCTTATTATTTTCTGCCAGATAAGACCATATACGACGTTTACTTCGAGCGCGATACTGCAATATGCCTTAGAATTCCCGAAACAAACGTTTTAGTGCGCACCAAATTCTCTTCACACGTTCCGTTTCAAAGACTTAGATTAGCCCCCAAAATCAGATGATTTGACGTATTTATAATTATTCCGTTTACATGTTTCGAGTTACGATTGATATAAGAGTAATGACAATATATATATCGGCCACGATTCAAGCATATACAATCAATATCAAGGCATTTATTGGTAAGTTAGAACCACAATCATACATTTAGGTTACACAATGTTTACTAACAATGATGACTATTTGCAAGAGGGACAAACCGGTCAAATGACAGTTATTGAATCTTAAGTTTAACCCAAAAACTATAAATTTGATGCTGAATAAAATATCGTTACTTTGTGCAAATTATAGATGCGTTTCTTTAATTCAAATTGAAGATGCCTGAATATGTTACTGCGTATATTAGTTTTACTAATAGTTCCACCACTGAAGCACTTGTTTCTCAATTTAGCTATAAGGTTAGTAACTTAATTGATCAGCAAATTTGTCTTCAACATATTCCAGATCTAAGTCCAGTACAGAAAAGAGATATTTTTGCTTACCTCATAGTAACTACATGCAAAATTACTAAGTCTTTTTATCAAAGATGTATCACGAATAACTCATCATTAAGTCACTAAAGTCTCGTATCATTTCATTTGTGGAGTTACAGGCTCACAAACAAGATATGAATTAATTTTCCAGTTTGTGATGTTGGGCCCATATTTGCTGTTGATTTTATTCGTGTTAAGTTGATTAAGTTTGTCAAAAAGACTGCAATATGTTCTTCTGCGGCTGGCGTCAACATGCCGAATAGTCTCCAGTGAAAAGACTACGAACTTTCCTGGAAATTAGCACATTCCGTTCTAATTTCCGAATGACAGCGGATCAGAGTGGAATTTATATTGATGTGCAGCTTCCCTGCCTGCCATCAATGAAACCAGTGTGAAAATCAGAAGAAATTCACTATGAAAAAGCGCTAAAATCCATGCAAGTTAGCTGAGTTTTTAACAGCTGTTTGTATGCTTTGTCGATATGGTAACCCTGTCAAATGCGTGTCATTTATCGGGACCAAGATGGCCTTTCTGCTCAAAGACACTCTGACAAATCATCATGGAAAGATCACAACAACAATTTGAAATTGTGGAAATTTATTCTCAAACCAATGTTTCAATTAGAAATGTTCCTTGAGTGAGAGAATTGAATGAGAATTTTTGGCAAATGGCTACCTTAACAAGCATTACTAGTTATTTGAAGTGCGAAGAATCCTTCAAAAAACAGCATTTCATTCACAACAATACTCTGTTTGCAGTGGTGTATGCACTGGCAGACCTTGTTTATTCAAAAATTATGAGGTGGAACCTGTTACGGGTCATTGAACTTGAAGATATGCGAAAGAAAGAGACATGCTGCCAGAAAAACTATGGAGAGATTGGCAGATCAGTTCGGAATTAGTTTCATTTCACGATGCTTAAACTACTTGATAAGGGAACTTAGTTGTAGGAAACAAGAAGAAATGTGTTTTTAGTCAGTAGAAATCTGACACTATTGTGAGTCCACGGTCGCTCATAGTGCTTATGAAGATTATCAGCTACCAATTACTCGAAAAAGTCATCCACGACAGATCTCCAGAAGGCGCTAAGACAGAGGTAGCCGCAGTTCAGATGTGCCAGAAATGTATTTAAAATATTAAATGTTTAACGTAATCATTATTTATAATTATTTGTCAACAATTAAGGTTCAAATCCTGCCACGGGCTTGGTCTCCCAAATGCTTCTTTCTATAAAATCTTTTTCTCTTTCGAGTTGAAAGCCTCTGTAGCTAGTACTCATTCCCCCAAGACCTGGCACTCATAATTAATTATGGTGTAAGGAATAATACGGGCTTTTATGTGTTTTATGAAAATAGTTCTGCTATAAGCATGGATGGGACTGCAAAGAAGCATAATTGGAATTATTGAAAGAATTAAAGCTCTCTTCCGGGTCTCTGTTCTGAGTTCAGTTATTTCCAATTAATTCCATACTGAACTGCGCCACAGTATGTAGACCCACCTACTTGCACGCATTTATTGTTTTATGATTTCATTTCTACGCTGTTTGTACTGTTTTAAGACAGTCCATTAAGGGTGCATTTTAAAAGCAATAATAAGAACAACCACAGCCAGAATCACACGGAACCCCAGCAAACGATTTCCATTTAGCACATACAACTGTGCGGGCGTCCTAAATAGTTGTATTGGTATGACCGCAATAAAAGGAAACTACGCGTATGTACTTGCACAACATTAAGAACACACACACACACACACAGCCACGTACACCTTCAGCATTCACAGTCGCTTCCCTTCCCACTCATTAGCGTCAACAACAATAACAGGAACAACGAGATGCTTTTTGCATTGGAAAAAGAGTGCTTGCTGTTTATTTGGCTAGTCTGCATGTGCAGTCTTTCCATTTGCTGTGCTATTCGAGAGTGCTGCTAAAATCCTCATGAATATTTATGACGGTGTTTCGTGTATTTTTAGCGAATATCGCAAAGAAATTTAATATTCATTTACAAATCGCACCTCAACTCTGCCGCCGTTGTGTTTATGTAGCAAAGCTGTGGAGCGTGCCTTTGTGCCAACAAACGATGACGTATTGCATGCCAGCACCTTTGCTGAAGGTGCTCGCACAAACGCCAGGCGAATTATTGGCGATGGTGAACAATTTATGACAGTGATATTACATGCCGTCCATTCTCTTCGGTTAAATGAATTGACGATGCTGTGTTTGATAGAGAAAAAAAGAGAAAAATTATGGAAAAAATGTTTGCAATGCTGATTGATTGATTAATGGGTAGGAAGAATGATGCAAGAAATGGAGCGCAAATGCAAATTCAATTTGCTGCAACTGCACATGTACATAAACCAGCAAAGCTATACATGTGTGTGCTGTATATGTACGCATTAATAAAGAGCGTCTCCCATATTGCAAAACACTTACTCGCTTGGACTCGAAACGCGAACGCAAACAAATAAATCCGCAATAATCTAAACTGACATCCAATGTGGTTCAACAAACAATTGGCATTTTCATTGACAAAGCCGTTCCTCCTTATAGTGCGTCAACAAATCGTCATAACAAGAGAAAAAACAAATTTGATGCATTATGAAGTGCGGCCACCCTCCGCTGCGCCATTCCCCGTAAAAAACCCATCTCGATGCAGGCAGCTAACCGTCTAAGGTTGGAACGCCACTCCAACCGTTCCAACCTCCGCTGCTCATACAACGGACAGGAACAATGGAAGCACATTTTGATATTGAAATTTCAATTCCCTTGACTTGAAAATGTCGCAGGCGATGAAGTTATAAAAGCGCATTCTGCAAGTAAATGGCTCAGCGTCGTTTTATTGCCAGCAAACTGCATGAGCTCACTCACACCCACACATACATAATGCACCCGGGCCCCGGCCATCCTTCATCCAACGACCACTCGTGCGTCTACGTCTTGCGTTGAAACGCAATTTGCAGCTAATAAATATGTTAACAATTCTGTTGCCATACGCCAAGCCATATGAGCGATTCCACAATAGTTCCCTTCCCCAGCCGGCACGTCTCACAATCGCCTTCATCACCACGTCTCCGACAGCGACGACGTGGGCATGCACGGGTATGGGTAATAAATATGGCTGCTTTAGCGCCATTTTTCAATTTAATTTTACATTTATAATTTAAATTATATTTAATATGCATGCATAAACACAGACATTCCATCTGGAGAAACTATTGAAACGAATTTCAAATGGTTCTACACACATCTTGCATGCACTTGCATAGTTCGCGTAGATCAGCAGGATAGGTAAGTACGTTATTTGTACCTATAAAAATTGGTGTGGGCTGAGGACAGAGTGAGTCTTCACACGGCACCAATTCCGTTAACGGTTAGATTGGGCTTCGTAAACGGATATCTGTCATACGCAAATTCCTTTACGCTTCGTGTGCTAATCCACTGACGATGGGGACCCACCTGTTACATATATTTGACACTGTGTTTAGTTAGTGTTCAGCAATTGCCTACTTTAGTGCTTACGAACTGACGTCTCGCGGCTTTCGTCCGGCATCCGGAGTACCAGTTTACAAAGATTCATAAATTAGGAGGAAGTACGGGGTTTTTTTCGGAGGCCGGAGAAATCTTCAAAAGATGTATTTATAATGGGTTTTCCAACAAGAGGTGTTATTTTGAATCACCCGGTATTTCGGTAGCTGTCACTTTTGAAGCTTTTATTCTTTGAAATTTGACAAGTAGAAACTACGCCATTACTTAAAATGGAACGATACACGCTTCAACAACGCACTGAAATTATTAAAATTCACTACAAAAATGGTGAAAATCTTGCAGTCACAGTTCGCAAAACTAAAGCATTTTTGGGTCGTCGTGAAGCACCTTGTCGGACCGCAATACAGAAATTGGTGGAAAAATTGGAGCTGTTGGGACAAGTTAGTGATGTGAAGAATAAAACCCGTGCACGTCGCTCAAGAACAACTGCGAATATTGCTGCTGTAGCCCAAAGTGCTGAAGAAAACCCAGGTTTGTCCATTCCTCGTCGTTCTTTGGAATTGGGCATTCCACAAACGGCATTACACCGTATTTTGCATAAAGACTTGGGTCTTAAGGCTTATAAAGTTCAGTTAACACAAGAACTCAAGCCGGCCGATCATCAACAACGTCGTGTCTTTGCTGATTGGGTCCTTGAAATGCATGAAAATGATCCGGAATTCCATCGAAAAATCATCTTGCCTGATGAGGCCCATTTCCACCTCGGTGGCTACGTCAACAAGCAAAATTGTCGCATCTAGGGCTCGGAAAATCCAAGAGTTATTGTTGAGAAGCCTCTCCATCCTCAACGTGTGACTGTTTGGTGCGGTTTATGGTCCGGCGGGGTCATTGGACCTTACTTTTTCGAAAATGAGGTTGGATCAACAGTTACGGTGAATGGATTGCGCTATCGAGAGATGATTAATGATTTTTTATGGTCGGAGTTGGATGGTATTGATCTGGACAACGTTTACTTTCCCCATTCATCAACCATTGCTCTTTTACGGGAAAAGTTTCCGGACCGTGTTATCTCTCGAAGAGGTGATCACAATTGCCTTCTTTGGGGCCACGTGAAAGATAAGGTCTACGCCAACAGCCCAGCGTCGATTCAATACCTCAAAGATAGAATTCGTGAGGCTATCGAGGACATAGGGCAGCCACTTTGCGATTTGGTTATGGAAAATTTCATGAAAAGGATATGGTCCTGTAAGCGTGGTCGTGGTGGCCATTTGGCTGATGTTGTTTTCCATTATTAACGGCATACCTTCTTCTTTATTATGAAATAAATATCCGATAATTTATCTCAAAAAATGGCATTTTTCTTTGAATACCAAAATAACACCTCTTATTGGAAAACCCTTTATATTCACTCGCCCCCGAGGCTCGCAGGTTCAAATCCTGCCCCGGGCTGGGTCTCCAAAATGCTTCTTTCTAAAAAATCTTTTCTCTTCGAGTCGAAGGCTTCTGTAGCTAGTACTCATTCCCCCAACACCTTGCACTCATAATTAATTATAGTGTAAGATATAATAATAATAATAATAATAATAATAATAATAATAATAATATTCACTCGCACTTTCTGGCCCGTCGGCTGCTTTCAGAGAATTTTGCGTTCGTATGAGCAAAATGTTTGATGGACAAGAAGTTAGGAGACTTTGTCATTTTGCCTGGGTGCGACATTAACTGGCCACCAACGTCCGTTCGTCGTCAATACGACAGGAACAACAAATAACATAGGAACAAATTAGCAAAATACTGGCTCCACTGCACTCAAGACAAGCTGGAAAACAACACTTCATTCAAGAGTGTCTGTTTTTACCCTGGTCTCAGCCCCATGCTAGACCGGAAATTGGGTAATTAAGTATTTGCATTTTGCCATGCAGGTACAGCCATCCAAACTAATAGTGGGCACATGGCAGACTTGTTGAAATCAGTAGATAGGTATAAATTAAATCAATTCCTGGCTGCTATCAGTTTGAGGGCAGAGACTTAACGACACAGACTGACAGTGACGACGCGTTCGCACAGTACTCCTACTGACATGAATCTGGCTACATTTGTACGCTATCTGTTTACCTTTGACATTATATTGAAGGGTATGAGTATATTTGCCTAAACTCGCATATACTGGTCTGATGTGCGTTGTAATTCAAGAGGGAAACCTGTGCTATTTGGTTAATACGAGCAAAGTAAACACATCACATGTATGTATTTATTTGCATGCCTCCTTCATCGCAAATATTCCTGAAAGCTTCAGCCCACACTCCGGGCCCAGCCCACACCTGACACTATCAGCTCTTATCGATTATGTTAATTTATTGCTGATTAAACAGGGGCTCAGCAGTTCATTTGTCGAACAAGAAAACACGAGTTGTGTAATACAATTAAGGCTTCTGTGGCAGTTAAAATATTTATTATGAATTCATCGCAATGAAATTTATGACAGCCAACGGATGAATCTGTCTGTCATGATTCACGGCTGCAGTGCTGCGTGGCTTATTGATTTCCTGCAAAGAGGCGAGCAGCAGAGTCCGCGCACATGCACATCAGTGCCCGTTTCTTTGAAAAACTAATAAAACCGTTTTGAATGGCATGTAATGGACGTGAATAAGGCTCGGTTGGAACAGCTGCAAAGCAAACACATTTAAATTGAATATTCAATTATACGAGCAAAAAAACTGTGATTCCAGACTCAGAGGGGCAGAGAACTCCCTATTTTGAACAGATTATGTTGGAGCTACATTCAAAACCCAGACTAGATTCCTTAAATAAAATGTTTCTTATATTTTTGCTGATTTTTCAATAATCAGAGAAATCATCTGACAACGTACCAAGCCAACTGTTGCACATCAGTTACATTCCAAGGATTACTATTTAAAAAAACAAAATTAGCGGGAATGGTAACTGGAAATTGAATTAACTATTGTTGCCCCACTTTATAAGACTTCATAAGAATCCAGATCGTCAATTTTCTATTCACTTTTAATTTGGTGGACGTGTTTCAATTTTGTGGTAAACCATCCAACTCCCACTTGGTAGTAACTTTGATGTGGTACGGGGGTTTAGTTACAATGATCCGACTAGGCCGCGCTGACGGGCATGGTCAGACCATACTGTGGTGACATCACAGCGCCAACCAACCAACCAATGTGGGCGCGTTGGGCCAACAAATATGCAAGCAGCTACGTACACCGACCAACGATTGTATTGACGTCTGACAACGCGGCAAATTAAGTCAACTAAGTTGGGGCATGTCCAGTGGGTTCAACCGTGTCAGAGGGGCAGTCGGGAAGAACATATTAAAAATTACCCACCTACCCTCGCCCCATCCTCTCCCTCTCCACCATCCTAAATGTCCCTCCCAGCCAATTCAATCCAGCTTAGTTCAATTCCATAGTGAGTGGTCTCTAATCCATTATCCTCAAATGCACGGGGCGTCTGTTCCCTGACCCCTGGTCAGGTCTTCGTGTGACCCCAGTGGGGCGACAGTTATTCACACTTGGCAGATAAGTATAAAATGCAAATCATCAAGGTGATGTATCTGCACGGGGTATCCTATCCAGCTAACTGGTAATCCCCTCGGCAACTTAGGCATCGGATGTACAGGTTCAAAGCTCACCATCCCTAATGACCGAGACTGACACTCAGGGTCTCGGAGGAAGCAAATTACTAAGGGAAATTAGCGGCTAATTGACTCTGTCAATGGAACGCCTACATCTGGAGGAAAAGGGAGGCGATCTGGCATCGCACCAGTTGGAAACAACCAATGCTGAAGCTCTGAAGATGCTACAGAGTTGCTCTAGCTCCTACAGGAAACTGGTACCGCTTATGTCTTTGACAACGGTCAAAGCTGGTGCAAGCCAGGGAGCCAACAGTAAGAAGATGGAGGATATTGGTGGTCCTGAGACAGGCGAAAAGCAAAAAAGTGGGAGAGGAAAACCGCAGCAATGGCTGTGGTGATTACTCGAACTCCATCGACTTCCGCGCCTGTGACGGCAATGGAGAAGCCTGACAGAACAGACGATATCTCGCCAGCCATGGCACACTCTTCTGGTGTCAATCTGGAGTATGTGCAGGAAGATTGGAAGAGCAGAAAGGCAAAAAGGATTGGTATACGGCATCAAAAATTGTGGCAGAGGAGTCAATGAGGTTTTCTCTTTCCTCTTTTGACAACTTTAAGTCACCTGACCCTGATAGTGCATACCCAAAAATGTTGAAGAGAGGCGGGGATAGATTCAAAAAGCCCTTGAAAAAGATAAGCAATGTAGTCTTGCTAAAGGTTGCGTACCAGCTCTTTGGCGACAGGTTAGGGTCTGAAACCAGCTGGTGTTTTGGTTGTGCACAGCACTGCTCAGTTCAATCATTTTGTATGCTGCTGTGGTCTGGTGGCGCAGAACTGGAGTTAAGTCCACATGTTTGGGGTTAAAGAGACTGCAGAGAAGTGTATGCTTGCTCATTAACATCTGGTGATGCTCTGAATGCTTTGTTGAACTTGCCACCACTGGATCTTATGATTCAATAGGAGGCGACGAAAATGATATGTCGATTATATTCTTATGGATATTGGCACGACGACAAGAACTTTGGGAATAGAGAGATGTTCAAGAGGCTATCAGAGCAATACACGTTGTTTCTGGCACCGAAAGATAACCTTCTACCCAGAGTTTTTTTTTTGGAAGAAAGTAGAGCGTAAGCTTTCCGACAAGAGAAGAATGGAGAGATCCAGAACTACTTATAGGCGAAAACTTTCTTCACTGGCAGCTCCAAAACAGAAAAGGGAACCGCGGCTGGCTGGGATATGAAAGAAAATATCAGATGCTTCTCGGCTATGGGAAGTATGGCAATGGTATTCCAATCGGAAGTGTTTGCTGTACAGAAGGTAACGGAATGGGTAATTGAGAAGAAATAATGCGGTATGGAGATTAGAGTCTGTAGTGACAGTCAGCCTGCACTGAAGGCCCTAGAAAACGAGTTAATCACTTAAAAAATTATCCAATAATGTAAGTCAAGACTTAACTTCATCGCAAGCTGGAATTCACTTAAACTTATTTGGGTTTCGGGACACTGTGGTGTTCGGGAGAATGAATTAGCTGATGAATTGGCAAACTGTGGATCTGCGGATACTCCAATGTGACCATAGCCATTTATCGGTATTTGTTTAGCAGGGTCTATTGATTGGATCAACGGACCGATGATGCAGTTTAGTTGCCTGCAAAACAACCAAGTGCTTCCTAGAAAGACCAAACAAGAGAGTTGCAGATTTCCTTCTAATATTACGAAGGAAAGATCTGCGATTATTGGTTGGGGTAATCACGGGGTATAATCCATGGGGCCATCATATGGCCACAATAGGTCATGCTGCTAGAAAATGGTCAACCCGAAACCTTTCTTGTGTTGCATAAAATAACATTGGTTTTACCGAAATATTACTCATTGCAGCCTACCATATGTTCCCTGCTTCTGCTTCTGATTACACTAATAATCAGTACTAAGTTATTTGTAGACAATTTCGACAATGTGTGACCAGGCTCCACGCTCTAGGATACTCGTATAAGGGTATCTTGTAGTCGGTCTACTCTTAACTTCACTTCAACTCACCTAAGTGGCTTTGTGTCGTCTCTCTCTTGGTCAACCCTGTTGCTATGTTGGTTTGAGCTTCCGAGGTAGGTAGGTTGGGCAGCCGCATCGCCAATAATACAGTGATGCCACTTAGACCACCTGTTGGGTCCATTGTGAGCCGCGGATGCGAGGCATGGCTACACTTCCCCCACCAGATTGAACCAACCTGAGCCTTTGACAAAGCGAAGAAGGTTGTTAACACCTGACTGGCATAGACCATCTATACTTGTTAAGAAATGGGATCCTAGTAAACGTTTCCTATTTCTAGCAAAAGCTGGACATGTACAGAAGAGATACTGGATCGTTTCCAATTCCTCCTCGTTCCTGCAGCTGCGGCAGAAATCATGTGTATAAACTCCCATTCTTCTTGCATGATTTCCGATTAGACAATGTCCCGTGAGGGAGTCCTAATTTGTAGTCTATTGAGTCTAATGATATTCCTAGATAGACACAGATTTAGCCTCGGCCATGTTTGCCTGGCGATTTCACAGGTAGTGGCACAGATCCCCCGTTGATTGATAGAATTAATTAGTGTCTCCCTTACAAGTCGCGAGAGGTACACCCATATGCCTACTGACATTTGGCATACAAGTGCCATCTCTCGCAAGTTGATCAGCCTTGCAGTTTCCTGGTATATCCCTATGTCCTGGTACCCAGTACAAATGGATATGGAATTATTTAGCCATGTCATTTAGAGATCGGCGACAGTATAAGACACTCCTTGATGTTATTTGGAATGCATTCAAAGCCCTTAGTGCAGCTTGGCTGTCTGATAAAATGCAGTTATCCTTGACGGTTACCTCGTTTATCCTCAGCCAATTCAAGGGCTCGTGAATAGCGGTTGTTTCCGCTTGAAAAACACTGCAGTGATCCATTAGTGTGATGGATTCACTGATTGAGGGCATTTCGCAATAAACTCCTGATCCTACAACATTTTTGATCCGTCTGTGTATATCTTGATGGGAGTATCTGGTGATGGATCCCCCTCGCGCCATTCCTCTCTGGAAGGAATCCTAGCCCCAACCACTTCTTTCGAAACAGAGGGAAGAAGGAAGGTAATCAATATCAGTGGGTATATCCGTATAGGATTCTAAAATGGTCGCATGTCCATATGGAACAGCTTTCCATTGTGAGCTCGCCTTGAGCCGAATGGCGGAGCATGCCGCTAAATATTTGCAGAAGAGATCTAAGGGTGGCAGATATAGAATAATATCCAATGCTAAGGTTGGCGTGGTTCTCATGTCGCCACTTATTGCTAATTGGGCTTCCGATTTGATCAACCTGTTCGTGCATCCTATTCAAAAACGGTGCTATGTCATAACAGTTGCTATACGAATTGTTGAAACAATCGTCTGATGGATATAATGCAGGGAGATGCATGTATTGAGAACTTTCTTATCTCTAATGGCAACTATTACGCCATCGGATGCAATGAATTTCATAGTATAATTTGCGTTTTCATTATGAGTGCTTCGATTTGATTTAAAATTCATGTAGGCATGGTTGCTCCATCATTTGTTCAGGATTTGTATTGCCATAGCTATATTCTGATTTATCTGAACCAGCAAATGAAGCGATTTCCAGTGAATATTTTAACACTTTTTGGTTCAATTATTATTGAAATCATCGTCAATCTAATTCGTTGCTCAATAAGGTTGTTCAATTACTCCGTTTTGAATTTAGTTGGTAAACACCGTGCACCCGGCTGGGCAAATACTATTGTTTGGGATGTCATGACAATGTTTATAACAGATATTTTGATAGATATCACAGAAAATGCCACAACAACGATTTGTCAATCCGATAGTCAATGTCTAAATACGATACGGTGTGATAACAATTTTCGTTCCATTGATGCGATAACGCAACAGATGTAATTACAGTCGTTATGACAATTGAAAGTAAGATCAATTCATATACTAAAGCAATATGCCGATGCTATGGCAAAGGAATTGCTATAAAAGCTCAATATTCTGATTCGTATAACCTGCTATATCGAGTAGGAGAAAGGTAAATAAATATATACATATTAGACTCACATGGACAATATATACGAGTATATATACAAATTTGCCTTGGTCTCTTCTTATAGATATCGCATCAGGTTAATGCATCAGAAAATGGAACTGGTATCACAACTATTATGACATCATATCGGATGAATGAATTGATACTACTTAGCTTAATCGCAGGTTACTGATGTCATTTACTCATGCAACCACATTTGGTATACGTTACAACCAACGATTTGTCACCGAGGACTAAGAAAACTCGTGCAAGTACCAAATGGCGCTCCTAATCTCTTACTTACTTTCAGCATGCTCAAAACCTGATGCGGGCCCTAATAAAGCCCGACCTTCGCCCAGGACACTTCTGTAAGAGAGCTGAAAGCGTGTTTGCCTAAAAAGCCCGCTTTGCTTCTACCTACAGATGTTCCACAGTCTCCTCCTCTTCTTCATCCCCACAGCTTCTGCAGTATTCATGAGAGAATAACCCCAGCCTGAGAGCATGCCTGCCGAATAGCCAATGACCAATCACAAGCTACGACCTTAGAAATATCTTCTCTCGACAGGCCCAGCAAGTCTCTAGATTTTTCCCTGCCATGTTCCAGCTACTTTAGCCCAGTCGTTAAGAAAGTGTCTTCGTCTGCCCGAGACCTATTGGCCTCACGCACGAAGCTACACGTCAACATTAGTTTGCAGGTGACAATTGGAATTCAAACCTCGCATCTGTGCGGAGCCCGTCTGGCTTGCTCATCAGTCCGACAGTTTCTTTCAATATTCCAGAACCTATATTTGGCGTAGCCTGAAAACGGTGCTGATAGCATTTAAGGCTGCCAGGCAGTCCTGGGCAACCTCTCATTTCAATGCCACCGAGTTCATTGACTTAGTGGCCGCTTGGCTATCCTAGTAGATATTTATAATGGTTTTTGTTACGGCGTGTCTACTTAGTAGACGGCTGCCTCCTTTAAGCAGAAGGTATTTAACTGCAATTTGGGGCAACTGTTTCATAATTTTCCCATTTGTTGGGACACTGCCTGTGGCTTTCTTCAATTTTAGTTTAATTTGCTGCCTTCTTTCAGAGATATCAGTTGGATCCAATCGACACAATTTCTGGGTTAGGTGTGAAAACATTTTGCAAGTGCTCAGCGAATGCATTTCCTTCCTCTGAGTCACTTCTAGCCTAACTATCATTGGATAATCTAATGGGCCCATCCAGAGCGATCGAGCTTTTAGTTTTCGGATGGCCTTCCATATTAAGTAATCAGAAGCCCTTGTGTTACTGGGTACTGATATAAGGTTAAGGTACTGCTGAAGATCATGCTCAGCGTGATTTTGAAGTGTCTTGTGTAGCCTCCGAGTGCCATCTGCCAATAGCTGTTTAAGTTTTGGATATCAGTGGATTTGCCATTCTCTTCTTAATGTATAGGGTGTTTTTATTGAAAAATCCTTAGGTTTGAGAGTAGGTGTAGCGATGTTAGCTGCCCAAATTAGCAATTTTATGACTGATTTAACTGCAGAGTCTATATTTTGAGGGGTTCTTATCCCTCACTATCCCTCAGGGGTTCTTATCCCTCCTTATCACTCCCGAACCACGGGGCAAACCTAAACCTCCGTGGTGGAACTCGGAAATTGCAAGTCTTCGCAAAACTTGTAGAATGCTTTTCAACAAAGCTAAAGTTACAGCTGATTGGGCCCCTTTCAAAAATAAACAAAAAGAGTTGAAATACGCCATTAGGCGAGGGAAACGAGCGTCATAGAGGGAATTTTGCAAAAGCATTGAATCGACGTCCGAGGCTACCCGTCTTCGTAAAATTCTCCACTCCTCTAACAAAGCCCTTGACTGTATCCAAAAACCAGATGGCAGCTGGACTCACTCAAGCGCCGAAACCCTTGATATCCTGCTAGACACCCACTTCCCAGGGAGTTTAGCCTCAGCGGATCAAGCACTCTACCAGGTGGGGCAGGTTTCCCATGATAGCCTCCCCACATTCCAAGTGACAAAAAGTCACCTTGAGTGGTCCATTCAAACCTTTAAGCCATACAAGTCCCCCGGACCGGACTCGCATCATTCCTGCCGATATCCAAAATGGGGAAGAGATTATTCTTCCATGGTTGCTTCAAATATATAATGCAAGCCTCAGATTGCAATACATTCCCTTACGCTGGCGCACGGCTCGGGTCGTCTTCATACCAAAAGTTGGGAAGGCCTCGCACACCAAACCTAAGGATTACAGACCCATAAGTCTAACATCCTTTCTTCTTAAGGTTCTAGAAAGAGCTCTTGACCTACATATCAGGACATCGATCAACCCTTCTCTTCTCTCTGTATCTCAACACGCTTACTCTAAAGGCAAATCGGTTGAAACAGCACTTCATTCTCTCATTTCTCAAGTTGACAAATCCTTGGCGTACAAGGAATTCACACTTGCCATATTTCTGGACATCGAGGGAGCATTCAACAATGTATGCCCCAACGCTGTCATCTCCGCACTCTATAATCTTAACCTGAATTCAGGTCTTCTTAAATTTATAGAGCTTCTACTAAAATCTAGGATCATCACTTCCACGATCGGCAATGCCCAATCCAGGAGGGTGGTTAACAGGGGCACGCCACAAGGGGGTATTTTATCATCCCTCCTCTGGAACCTGGCAGTTAACACACTACTGGTGAGATTGGAATCTACTGGATGCAAAGTGATAGCCTATGCGGACGACATAGCAATCGCGGCATCCGGCAAATTCCCCCAAACACTTTCCGAAAAACTGAACTATTCACTCTCTATTGTGTCGAACTGGTGTCGCGAATTCGAACTTGGGGTTAACCCATCCAAAACCGAGACTATGCTTTTCACTAGGAAGTACAAAATTCCAAAGTTTACAATGCCTAGTCTAAACGGCACTCCGCTCTCTTTGAGCACACACGTTAAGTACTTAGGCCTGATTCTCGACCCAAAGCTTAATTGGAAAGCCAATCTAGCTGAGAGGGCACGTAAGGCAACATGCGCTATATACTGCTGTAAAAGAGCAGTTGGTGCACGATGGGGACTTCGTCCTCGAGTCGTGCTCTGGCTCTACACGACCATCGTTGAACTAAACCTGTTATACGGGTCGGTCTTCTGGTGGCAAGCTCTCGAAAAAGCCTGTAATATCAAACCCCTTGATAAAATCAGAAGATCCATTGCTCTACTGATCACTGGCGCTCTTCGTAGCACACCTACGAAAGCCCTTTTTGCCATGCTGCACTGGCTCCCCTTGGGGATCCTGGTTAAGCAGCAAGCCAAGCTGACAGCGATTAGACTTAATGCTCTTTCGCACTGGCGCATAACCCTGACAGGTCATGCTTCAATTCTGAATCAGGACCCACCTGTCCCCAACTTTATCGATTATATGTCGGTCTATCCCGATTTGAACAGGGAATTCGACCTCACTATTCCAAGTCGAAGCGACTGGACCTCAGAAAACCGAATCGTCGGTGAAACAGTCGAAATCTACACCGACGGTTCCAAGCTTGGAGGTAGAGTCGGCAGCGGTATTTATTCCGACAAGCTGGACTTAAACATCTCCCAGACCATTGCAGCGTTTTTCAAGCTGAGGTCATGGCCATTTACCACGCAGCCAAATGGATGCTGAGTAATGATATCGGCGCAGTTGACGTATCTATCTTCTCAGCAGCCAGGCCGCCATTAAATCTCTTTTTGGCTCCACGGCCACATCAAGACTAGTTCATGAATGTCCAACATCTTTAAATGAGCTCGCAAGTTACTCTCGGGTGCACCTAGTCTGGGTTCCCGGACACAGCGAAATCCCGGGAAACTGCGAGGCGGACGAGCTTGCCAAGGCAGGCACGCTAATGCACGACATTCACCCCTCTGTAAACATCGGCATTCCACTGGCAACAGCCAAGCTCGAAATCAAACGGAAATATCTGGCTGACGCCTACAAATCCTGGGCTAACGAGGAATCCTGCCACACGGCTAGACTAACTTGGGCATGCATGGACAAAAACAGAACCAATCAACTTCTTCGACTTGATCGCGTATCACTGTCGACAAGTGTGTCGGTTTTGACCGGCCACTGCATAATGGGACAGCACGCATAAAGACTGGGCCTACCCTCAAATGACTTTTGCCGAGGCTGTGGCTTCGAGGAGGAGGACGAGACGGTTTTCCACCTCTTATGCCACTGCCCATCCTTGAGCAGAAGAAGAATTCGCACCTTTGGTGCCCCATTTCTTACAAGCCTGACAGAGCTGTCATCCATTAATATTAGGGACATAGCCAGGTTCATCAAAGTATCAGGATGGTTTCCTGAAGCATGACGGGGGAGTCGTGCCTTTCCAGGCGCTGTCCTTGCGCTGACTATCACCATCCCAAGTATGGGAACCTTTTTAGTCAGTGCTTGAACGGCGCCACACCGTGGTATCACAATGGGCGATTATGTGTGCTCAAGTGTGCTTTTGGCAAACTGGGCGGCCACTCCAACCTACCTACCTACCTACCTAGTTGTTGAATTAATTTTGAAAGTTGAATTTTTGAATTTTTGAAAAATGTCTGGTTGTGGTAAAGGTGGAAAAGTTAAAGGTGGCAGTAAATCAAAGACTCGCTCGAATCGTGTTTGTCTCCAGTTTGCCGTTGGACGTATTCACCATTTATTGCGTAAAGGCAACTATGCGGAACGAGTAGGTGCGGAAGCTCCAGTGTATTTGGCAGCTGTGATGGAATACTTAGCCGCCGAAGTTCTTGAATTGGCTGGAAATGCTGCTCGTGACATAAAAAATACAAGGATTCCCGGTCATTTGCATCTGGCCATCCGCAACGACGAAAAGTTTAATAAACTGTTGTCGGGAGTTAGCATTGCTCAAGGTGGTGTCCTACCAAATATTTAACCCGTACTCTTGCCAAAGAAGACCGAGAAAATACATGGTAAAATGTGATTTATTCAATCAGGTTTCTGTTCCAGAAAAAATATTAAAAAAAAAAATCAGACACAGTTATTCAGTTTTTCGTTCGCCATAAAATAAAGCGAAGACACAAAATGTAAACAGTCGTGTACAGTACGACTAAAATATGATGTTAACATATTCGAATTCAGATTCAGAGAAGAAAGAGAATAAACGTCAAACGGCGAAATTACGCAGAGAACACAGAGAGCCGACACTTAAACGTGAAATTATCTGACGTTTAAATTATCTGATGTTTATCATTAGTTGCCTATATGGATAGGATTTTTATTATTGGTGCTGAAGAAAATCAGCCACACTACTACAATTTTGCGCTTGTGTAAGTGTGCGCAAAACGAGAGACGTTCAAGTCAGAGACACAAAGAAGGGACACTTAAACGTCAAATTGTCTGGCTATATGGATATTTGGTTGGTTTATCAGTAGTTAACCAGAATTCTGAAGAAAATCAGCCACATCACCATAATTTTACACATGTGTAAGGACGCGCAAAATAAGTCATTTTTCTGTATTCTCTAGTTCAAGTGTCGTGTCTCGGTGGTCTCTGGTTTAAGTTTCGATTCTCTTTCTTCCCTGCTGTTAATAGAAGACAGCTCGCAAATGTCCGTCTCTCACGATGTGTCAAAATGATTAAACAGTGTTGCTCTTTTGTAAATTTTGGCCGCTATTTTTAGATTTGAACTTTTTTCGTAATAATTAAAAACTCAAATGCCCTTTATTTTATTTGGTATTTTCATTTATTATTATTTATAAACAAAATTATTTATGTATTGCTACCATATTCGAAATATAAGGCTTGTACATACAACAACTTGTACAACTCAAAATAATATTTTTAATAATTTATTGTTGCCCATTATTCTTTGCTTCTTTTTTTGAGTTGTTAATCGTCGATTTAAATATTTAATTCGAAAATGCATTCGGTATTTAAAAAAAACTTTTTACTGCATTAGGTAAATTAACATTAATTTATCACGAAAATTACTTCACTGCACTATTTCGTCACCACTGATCTTATTAAATATTTCCTCTAAAACTGTGTGCAAAAATGTCCTTGCAAAAATCGTTGAGGGCTTTTTAAGACCTCCTTTTGAGGCTTGGTCATCCATGTCCAAATGCTCCCTTCGAATTCTTATTCACTAAGGTTCAGACTTTGAATATTGTAACCTGCTACATACTCCAAGGCGTCCTCTCGTAAAGTGTATGTTGCTTAATTGCAAGTCATATCATCCGATTCTATAGGGAACTCATTGCAGGGAGGATTGTTTTAAGACCCGCTTTAGGCTATAGACTCAGTAATACTCTCTTGAGCAATTTTCGGAATTATATAAATGTTCGAAATTGGTAGAATTTGTTGAAACGTTCAGCCTGTTGGATTCTTGATCTTCAACATTACGATTAATATATAAGACTATGTACAAAAAATAAAATTATGTTACGTTCAAATTCTAATTTTTTAATGATGCATAATGAAATTTACTAGAAAAACTTACTAACAACATAGACACAAAACACACATTGCTTAGCAATTACTGACTTCGCCACACATTTTTCGTGGTCATGACTGCTGTGGAACACAATTAATAAAACACATTAATATTACGACAAACACAAACACATTGCAAGCTAAAATTTACCTAGTATATATTTACTCATCCTGTATTTAGATTCCTTTGGACTTGGATGATCATGCAAGCCCCCTTTACTACGGATTGCACTAAATAAATGCTCCATAAAATCCCGGTTGAGTCGATTTGCAAGTACCATACCATATTTTTCTTTTACATACTCGTACAAGTACAGAAAGCGAAGTTGAAACGGTGCTAAAGATTTTTTATTGGGAATTATTGGTTGGCACATAAAGGCATTAATTGCATCCAGTACATCAATTTGGTAGAGTATTTCTCTTCCATATGCTTTCTTCGTAGGAATGTTGTAGGCAGTCCTTAGCTTCGCGTTAAATACTAATCGTTCACCAACTGGATAAAATCTGCTGTTAAACAAGGGTTGTACAGCTCTTTACCAACTGAATAAATGAATATAAAAATTAATATAGCTTTGTTTACCTGCATTATGTGCAAATAAGTGCTCCTCTGTTAACTTTTACTCAATGAACACATCCGACCCAGCGGCATGTTGCATAATTTCCTTAATCATTCTTTGTGTCACGACTAAAAATTAATCCTGAATCAAGAAAATGATTCCTAATTAATTTCAAGAGGTGTGGAACATAAGCGAATACAAACACTTCCTCTGGATTTGCTGGGTTTTCGAACCAGGTTTGTTCTATAGTAAGTTACTAGTGAATTTTAAAGAAAATATGTACATATATCAATATTTATTTACAAAATTACCTGTTGTGTTCAGTTGTTTTCACAGTATTTGATTAGTGGAACCCACGTCGGACGCATAAAATGGATTTTGACATTTTATTATCAAACCCATAAAACACTGTCTATTTCCACGATTCCTTCAATCCTCGAATCAATACAACTTGAATGTAGTTACAAGGAGCTCTCACGAGATCAAGTGTTGGATCAAGCTTGTAGATGAAAGGTATCTTCATTTCGTCAAATAAAAGGACACCGATTATTTTATCTACTGATAGAACAGCAGTTTTTAAGGAATCTATTGCAAAACTTAGTATTCCTTCCTCAAATTTGACATTTTGTGCCCATTTTTCCAGAGTATCAGTAGATGGGAGGGGAAAACCTTTCTGATACATGCGCCTATATGTTTTAGGCCCGGCAGCATGTAGATTAATTGCATTGGAGATGTCATTTCAATGCCAATGAATCATTTTATTAGGATTTCTAAAATTTTTGTAAGTAACTTCGCATTACATATACATATATTTTTAAAATCATTTCTACATACCTCAAATTCCGAATTTGACCTTCTGTGAAAATTCTGGTGAAAGCTTCAGCTATTGGTTTTTCTTCCTGATGCTGATTTAGTTTCAAAACTTCCAATTCCAGTTTCTTTACTTGCTTTTTCAGGTCCATAATTTGCAGAGTTTCTCAACTCTTCAAAAAATAATTGCTACACATAAGAAAAAGAGGATTATAGATGTCACTTTATTATTTTTATATGTACAGAAATTTAAAAACAAAATGTACTTACTCGGTATGAGTGCAGCAATCCTCATTAACAACTTTATTACACAATTCCTGAGTATTAACTAACGGGCCTTGTTGAACATTACACACATTTTCCAATGAAGAAAGTGCAACAATTTGCAAGTTAATAGAAGCAGCTGTTTGGTGTCCAAGGCAGCAAGATGTGCTCCTGGAGGAGGGGGTAATTCCACACCACTTGTCTCATGAACACATATTTTTGGCTGGAACCTGGTTCGAATTTTTGAAATGGACTAATGAACTAAATTGATATCTACTTACTTCTTCCATCGTTAATTCGCTTATATTTCTTATTTTCTGTTCATTTAATTTTGAAATATTTTTTTCATTTACAGAAAATATATTCATGTTTTCTTGATTGCAAATTCTTACAATTAAAAATTTATCCAGTGAAAACTTTTAAGTTCTATATCAGCGATCTGTCACTTTATTTTCTGGTTGCCAATTTTTTTGGTGTACTCGAACGCCTTTCAGACAAAAATCATGATAATTTGTACAAATTTATACAAATTTTTTGTACGCAACTCACCTAAATCACTACATACAAAATGTTTTTAACACTTTTGATTTTTCTTGTAAATTAAAGCTACAAGCCACGATCCACCGAATTCGTTTCATTGCGTCTTTAGGTACGCTGAAAAATGAAACTTTTTCAGTTCTCCATGTATTATGGCAAATAATATGACGAGAATTCACCATATTTATTTTTACTATTTTTTAATAATTTATTTTTAAGTGATTTTCACTACACTTTGGAAGCTGACGCCAATAATTAAATTTTTTCCAATCACTATTTCCCTTTTTAGTTTGTTTTCGTATACAACATTCGTAAAGAGAGAAGATTTGACACAATTAAAGACTGTTTTCCTCTCTTTCTCTCCATTAATAGTACCTTGTGAATGCATTTCGGAATTGGGTGTTTTGAAGGAAATGTCAAAATCAGCCGGTTGTAAAAAATATTTAGCGTCTAAATATTGTATGTAATTGTGTATAGAAGTGTTGTTGGTTCCGCAATTGTTTGTTCTAGTATTTTTAATACTAACTACGTCCTCCGACTAATCTTGAAATTTAAGTGAGAAAAAGTTTCTGGATGAAATGGAGGCGTTACAAGTTATTGAAGCGTGGGAAAGGGATTCGTTCTGCGACAGTGCAGCCAGACTCGGCCTGGATGAGTTTGTTGCGGTATGATTGCAATATGTTCTCGCATCGATGGATTTTCTCTTATCTTTACTAGCTTTAATATTATATTTGTATGTGCGTGCATATTTCATTTGCAGATGAAATTGGTTTATACCATGCACGATTCTGACCTGGATGTCTACGAACTAATGATATCCCATCGTCTCTCGCTGCTGATTTACGCTTGGAGAATCTCAAATGATTATATAGAGAAGAAGCAATGCGCCGTCACGAAGGATATAAGCATAGTTTTTAAAGTTCTAGCCAACTATTCCCTTGATATGTTGCTTAGCAAGGAGTGGGCGGACTGCCAATCATATAAAAGAGACACACTAATTTATTGTCTGCAGCGGGCTACCAGTACTTTCGAAAAAATACCTGAACTATCCTCGCTCTTAAATTGGAACTATCTGCTGGAGCGAGCTACGGAACCGTGGAGGAGCCAGTACTTGGAAAAATTTCTAATATCCAAAAGAAAGTTCATCCACATAAGTTCAATTGAAAAATTGGAAAAGGCTGTGGCTGTCGAAGGTACGTGTTTGAATTTTTTTGGCCAGCGTAGTCACAACCTATAGTGGGAAGTGTTAATCATTATATTCTTGGATAACAGCTGCGATCCACGCCCAGGGCTGATCGTCCAAAGCTGTCGCATATTTCTAATATCTCTGAGAATCGAACGCATTACTTTACTGTCTCTTATTTCCCGTAAAGCCTTCCAGAAAAATGAATTATAATGCACGCTGGTACTCATTACCTCTAAAGCCATGCACACAGTTACAGTGCCAGATGTTAATAATGATAGTTGTAGAAGCAAAAAAAGTACGCGAAAAAAAAAATACATTGGTTGCTACAGTAACCTGGAAACTTGTCAGACATCAATGGTGAAATCAGCCATGAAAACAAACCTTTGTATTCCGTGGACAGTTGTTACTTTCCTAATAATAATAAAAACATTTTTTTTTTATATATAACTAATAATGGTCTTACGTGATAAAGCAGCTATTGTGAAACTCAATGTGGTTCTTGTCATTTATAGATTTTGAGTACTTGGCCACGGAGAGATTGGTCATATGCTTCTTGCGCTTGGTTAAAATGTTCGATGGTGGTTACATAGAAGGTGTTAAAATAATGTCTATGCGTGTAATATCAACATGGAACTTCATCTATAATACTTCAAATCCGAAGCAAACCCCTGCACATATAAGCAAGCAAGATGCACGTTGTTTGGTTCTGATATACAGCTTATACCTCATGACCATCTACGAACTGGATGAAGAACGTGGTTTTGTTATAGACAATATGGTAAAATTATTTAACGCTTTTTCAAAGAATGTAGTTTTAACTATGATACAAAACTTTTCATTGCACAGATTAAAAATATACGCTTCTACTATCAATGCATGCAAAAGGACACGGTAAAATATCAGAAACCTGATACTAGAAAGGATTATACGCCGGCGTGCTTAATTGCGATGACCTGCATGAACTTGGGTATGCAGAACAGTCACGAAATTTTCACATCGTTTACTTTTAAGAGGTTTGAAAAGAGACTTACGACGCTGTTTGGCGTCGTATCTCAAGCCTATGTCAGCTATATTCTGGGAAATTTGTTAATCGAAATGAATACCATGCATGAGGAAGACTTCTTGGCGAATCTAGCTGATTTCAAGCGTATATTGAACTTATACGTGCTCGAACGGGAGCGTAGTGAAATCTTTCTGCATGGCGAAATTCAAAAGCAACAAATGCAGCGGACCAGTCACAATAAGGCAAACACAATAAAGGATAAAACTGATTTCAAAACAAAAATATCCAAAGGGAATCGCTTGAGTAACACAAGTCAACACGACAGTTTAAAAGATTCAGAGCAGGAGAAGGACGACAACAATCTAAATGATCTTGGGGATTGTGAAAGTGGTCCATATGAGCCCATATTTCAGAAGCTACCCAATGACATCCACGTACTCACTTTCGCTTACGACAATGTGCTCCGAGAAAGGGTATGCTAAATATTGTATTTCACATGTTTGCTCGTATATGCGTTATATGGCATTATGCCCATACGTATTTAGTGTGAGTTTTTGTAGGATTGTGTTATCTTCAAAAGAGGTTTAAATGCTTTTGAAAAGGTCACCTTAATACAAAAACCGCTGAAGCCATGTTTTAGTTAAACCGTGTGAGTGTAGCCGTGTTTGCGTATCGTCATCTGAGAATTGTTTCTACCATGAGTACGGCAAATACTGTGCTAATAAGGCGTCACCATATACCACGTCTTCAATTGTAGTGAGGACCGTGGTATGTGTAGGCGCAGATGTATACCTAAAAAATTATGCAAGTACCTGAACTCAACAACTCTCCGTCCTCCATTAAATTTCAGACTTACAAAGGTTGGAAGTTTGCCAAACTTGTGCTGCTTCTTAGAATCATTGGAAATCACTTGAAAACCATTGCCATGTGGCGTTATCATCCCGGTCTAACTACTGACTTCATGATTGATTTGGATGTGCAGCTCTCTCGTTACTATGAGGATTTGGCGGAGATCTTCAACGATCACTATTTCATGGAGCAGGAAATGTGGCTCACTGCGTTTTATTTAAATCCAAATGAGAAGTATTACAACGCCGTAGTACGCTGTGGTGTCCGTTTCAACAGACGGCATCACAATGTCAGTGTGAATGACGAAAATTTGAAGCCTGGGCAGAAGAAATTGGTGAAAACTGCTGACAACTTCGATGATGTGAAATTTGGTCTTTTGAGTTCCACAATGGATATACAGGAAATTCTGCAAATGTCGAATCATGAAGACCCCGACTCTGACAACAGACCTTTGCATAAGGCATTAAATTCGTTATGCCTGCCGGAAGGTGTCGTTAAGGATCTGTTGACAATTATTTTCATTCCACGCAACAAGGGTTACACGTGGGCTGTCAATTGGCCGGAATTGCGCAAACGATGCAAAAATCTGTTGAAGTTCTCCGAAGAGAAACGTCACTTAGTTGAGTTGAATATGTCGGAGGCTAATGAACGTTTGAAATTTCTGAAGATTGACTATGAAAAGTATAAACATAGACCTCAGTTAGATTATGGTACCATTGAGAAGGGATACGAGAACGCAGTGGAATTCGAGCATGAAGAGGAGGATGACGACGACGATTATGTTGACTATCAAGAAGAAATTAATAGAAAGAAAAAAGAATCTAAGAAGCCTGGTATGATTGTCTCCTTATAGGTTTTTTATACATACAGATTTGCTTATTTATAATTTGATTAATCCTTTCAGGCAAATGGGACATGGACCCAGATTTCCTTCAAATTGATTTTGCAGGTGGAAGACGCACCCGTACCCGAACGGCTGCCGCTAAAGCTATTGTAAAGACCCAAGAATCCAACAGCAATGAGAGCAAAGCTAAAGAAGTGAAGCCACTCACGCCAACACCTCCCGTTCCAAGTAGTGTGGATTTCAGCATAGCAATTCCAAGTGCTGCCACAGTTACCGAAATCCGGCAATTCGAAGAGTTGGTCAAAGAACGTTTTACGTTCACCACAGCAACCGTGGGCTTCAAGGAGTTTCCAAATGTTTGGAATTTCCAAGCACAGGAAGTACGGGCTCTTGAGAAGATACCCATTGCGCTTGTAGAAACCGGAAATTTCTCTGAAAAGATTGCGAAATGGAAAACCGTCAAAAGCTCCTCCCAGGAAGAGGATGAGGAAGATGATGAGGGGGATGAAGAAGAAGAGGAGGGTAATGAAGAAGAGGATGAGGAAGAAGAAGAAGAGGAGGAGGAAGAGGAGGTGGAGGTAGAGATAGAGGTAGAGGTTGAGGTGGAAGATGAGGAAGAGGTGGAGGAGGTAGAAGAGATGGAAGGGATGGAAGATATGGAAGATATGGAAGAGGTGGAAGTGGTGGAAGAGGTGGAAGAGATGGAAGAGGTGGAAGTGGTGGAAGAGGGGGAGGAGGAGATGGAAGATGTAGAAGATGTGGAAGAGATGGACGAGGAAGAGGAGGAAGAGGAAGAACTATCTGAAGAATATAGTTCGACTGAGTCAGAAACCGATCTGACGACAATTTTTGACGGTGTGCAAAGTAACCCATTCGTGTTCATGGCGAACATCGGTAACGATTCAAACAGTTTAACTAATTCAAGCTGTGGTGACAATTTAGAGATCAACAATAAACAGGACGAGGAATCCAATGAGACATCGAGTGAATTTGCTGACACAGCGGCGACTCTTGATAATGAATCAACAATGACTGGAGATATTAACCTGGTAAGTCTATTCTTGTAGTCATAGTTTGCAGTTACTCCAGTGCCTTTTTGGAATAAATGATTTGCCTTAAAGTACACTTCCAAATCCTAATTTCTTTCCAATACTTCGAGGTACTAAAATATCTCGCAAAAGTGGATCACATACAGACACTTTTTTCAAATTTATAATCATCACAATCTTACAATTTTGTATAAGAACTCCCCCAGCAGATTCTTTCTGCATCCTATGCCTTCACCATATGAAAATGAGAGATAATTCTCCAAGAATTTTGATTCAGAGGCTGGTTAATTTTTACCTAAGTTTAAAAATTATATGAAGTACGAAACTTTGGAGCAACATTACTTTTCGAGTAGAATAACTGCTTTTTCTGAATGCCTAATCAAATATGAAAACTTGAATATATGCAGAATTTCAATTTGAAAGTTCGGACAGTCATTCGAGACGTCTAAGAAAATTTCAAGGAACACAACTCCATTCACATGACGATTTATACAGGCCATCAGTAACACTGACCAACAATTTAACATATTTTTGGGCCAGAGAAACCGATTATAAAATGTTGTCGGTTTTGTATACTATCATTTTTAGTTTAGGAAATGTAGGCATATACGATGAGCATATAAAGAGTTTCATCTTTATTAACTTGTAGTTTCTAAACGGATTGTGTGAATTTGATAGTAGGGGCAAATTGTTGAAACATTTTAGGCTTTCATTTCTTACGGTTTCTAAAATACTGGCGATTCAGGTTCAAAAATATTGAAAAGATTTTCAAATTTTGCATACTTTCAGGAGCTCCAAGATATTGAGAAATGGCACTAAAGCCACCGGTCGACATTTTTACGTAAAATATTCAAGATATTTAGGAAACAAGATACTTAATTTTTGTTCTTTGTAAAAAATTATCATTGGAATCCAATTATTTTTAGAATAAGACCATTTTCCACTGCACCAAAATGTGTGTTGTAATAGTTTGCAAAAATCCGAATTCGATATTTGGCCTTGCTTTAAAGCATTTATAACTTTTAAGAAGTGAACAGTGGGCGTGGTATATACTGTCTGCCATTTTCCACGTGATCTCCAAAACTATATCCAAAAACTCTCCATACCTGATTATATGAAGTTTTGTCAATTTTTTCGGGTAAGACCACGTATACATGGTATCTTTGAATGTCCCAATACGGTTGTCTTTAAACATGCCTAAATGAAATAAGCATAGTATATAAGAAGCATGTCACACATTCACATCTTAGAAAGGCACAACATACTCGTATAGTTGAAATCGAAACGAGGTTTTATGTCCAGCTACATTAGTGATTCTTACCACTGAGCACCACTTGTAGTTCCAAATGATAAGGTTTTGTGACTGTTTTCCAGATAATAGTTTGAACCCTACTTTACCACATAAGCTTCATTTGAAAAAGTTGACTCCAATCTTATATAATGATCTGTTTAATTGTATTTAGGTGTTTTTTGCTTATTTTAACTTTATAACTGTATAATATTTGTTCCATATATGATGCAGCATCCGGCTAGTGATGATGATGGTGATAGTATGAAGTCCGATTTATCGACTACAGCATTTACGGATAGTCAGGATACTGTTAATTTCTCTATGGGAGAAAGCGAAGCGGACAAAGATTCCGAGAAGGATTTATATGTAGAATTGTCCGAAAGTGTGTCCTGGGATATGGACGAAGATGATGATGAATGTCAAGAATTGACACCTGATGAGAACGAGGTCGACATGGCTGATGTTAATCCTCGACCTAAGACTGATAAAGAAGCTGATATAATTGTGGGTGACGCTGACCAGGATACGACTCAAGAGAAGGCTGAACGCATAATTGAAAAGGAACATCTTAAGGAAGACGGACCCATAAAAACAGTTTCTGAAATAAACAATGAAAGCACCGAAAAGGTTCGCGAAAACAGTATTCCAGAGGTAGCAGTCAGCACCACTGATGACGCAAACAAGCCTCTGCCTGATAAAGCCAATGATGATGCAGAACTGATTGAGCAGTGTATGCAAAGGAAGTGGAAAGTGTGCTTGCGGCGGTTAAACATCAATGATATAAGTTTATTGCGCCAGCCCAGAGTATTGATGAAGCGCATAAATGTGGAGCAATATATGAGACGGTGCTCGAAACGGCGTCGTATAAAACGCAAAGGTTCGTCTTGAGTTTTTGATAACTTGCTGTTGCGAGAATATTTTAATTTTGCATTTACAGTTTACTTTGATTCTGACGACAGCGCTTACTTCCCAAAGTCGGACACACGAGGGCCAAGAGCACGTAAGCCGCGTAAGGCGCGCAAGCGTGCACACGCTTGGTCTGGCTCTTCAAGTTGTGTTGAAGTTGAGGAAACCAAACCGCGTCACCGACATCGAGACAAGATTGCGGCCCGAGGGAAGAATCTGATTGCTACTCCCAGTAGCCCCAGTGGCTTAAAGTTGCGCATCTCATCCTATCATAGAGATGTCCTTCCCTCTTCCACTTACCGTGCCAACCCCCACATTATTGACTATATACAAATACCGACATCCACCACGGACTCCGATGAGTGCAATGTCTCTAAGGCGCTCTTCGGGAATGTACAGGATGCCACCGATCCTTTGTATGAGGAAGAAGTCATATTACTAGATTAAAACGCATCCCAATGCCATAATTAAGAGTTAATGCCGATTCGACCAGTTAAATATAGAATATGTACAGTAGATAACATTAGCACAACCAGCTCATCCCCAATCTTGTACATACGCGTACACATGAAGTATTTTCGAAAGAATTGAACCTTAACAGTTCTATTCATTAACTAATATTAGTCCCGCCGATTGCATACGCTCGCATTATGGCATCTAAAATATTGGCGATGGAATCTAATATTAGATTTTGAATAGGACTGTTAGTAACTAAGTAATGTATTTATAATTATTAGTTGGTAAAATTGTAAAAATATTGCATAGCATTTTAATAAAAATTCTATCTATAATTATGCTCGCACGGTTTATAGTTACTCTTCGAGCGTGAACGCAAGCCTGATTTTGGACAGCACTTGAAGCGAAATTCAAGTGCCTCTCGTTGCTTGCCACAGCCTAGGATAGAGGCACAATAACAGTGCTGCAGCATCCCTTAATTTCATTTAACAAGTTTCGCTTTCTGCCCATTGATTCAAATTTAATTGCGCACAGAACAAACCTGCACCCGCTACAGCGCATATCTTCAGGCTATCGAAAATAGAAGAATGAAAAATTGTAAATAAAAAATTTTATATTTATTCATGATACATTTTCGTACTCGACGAGAAACATTAAACACCCGTCCGAGGTTTCTCGTCTCGCGACTCCTGAAAGCATCAAATTTGCCTGGAGCTAATTGCATTCTAATAAGCGGCAAAATTCAATTCGCAACGCTCCTTATGTTTGATCAGGGAACTGAACTCGGGGACTGCTTGCCAACATTAAGGACGGCGATGTCGCGCCGCGGCGCTGTAATTTGATAGCTCAACAGCCTTGAGTACTTGTATGAACGCAAGCATGTGCCGTATACATACATATGCATGCAGAAGCCGAGTCCGCATCCCACCCCAAACATTGCTGATGCCGTTGCCGCTACCTCTGTCACTGCCTCACAATGGAAATCCTGTAAATCTTTTATTTGACTGCACCTGGAATTCGATGTGGTAGTTATGCGTTTGATTATGGTGGACAGTTAAATTCGTTGCGCTCACATTCGAACACACCAAATGCCGCCCTGAGTCCAACAGCGGTCCCCGCCGAACGTTTTAGTGTGACCAGGTTTTCGCTTTTACGCAGATTTCTCTGAAAATGCTATTAATATGTATTCATTTATTCGTTCCCAGAGGAACTATTTCTCCAATCGAAACATAATTGCGAGGTGTTGGTAATAATACACCAGAATAAAATAGGACGAGCAACTCATGTTGATGGTTCCAGAATGTAACGTTGAAACCTGAATTTGGTGTTTATTCATATTTCCTGAAATGGCTACTTCATCACAATATATGGAGGCGTGTTTGTGGAGTTGATGGGGTGAAATAAAAAACTATTGCAGCAAATATCATTAAAGTGTAATTACAGCAATGCCCCAACCCTTGTCTAAAACAGCAGATCAAACATCAGGACTGTTGTAGAACCTGCGGAGACTAGTATAAAATAGTTAATTATTAACTATTTTATACTAGTCTCCGCAGGTTCTACAACAGTCCTGATGTTTGATCTGCTGTTTTAGACAAGGGTTGGGGCAATTATAATTCAAACAAAAATAAAAGTTTAATGACTCCAAGCAGATCAAACATCAGGACTGTTGTAGAAGTTGCGGAGACTAGTATAAAATACTAAATAGTTCAATCAAAAATAAAAGTTTAATGACTCCCTTGCACTTCAATTCCGTTTGAGAATCACACTCTTGATAAAACAGTTCATTGATCCCTTCCACATTATCATCCAGATTCGGGTTTCGGAACAGTGCATTCGCTGGAGACACAACAACCTTACCGAAAATAAAATACAGGAGCAAATAAGGATTAGAGCTGAGTTGAATTTGTTTAGATCATAATTGATGGGGATAAATGAGCAGAGTAAAGATTCTATAATCATTGAAGCTTGTTGTGCCAATTTCTAGGACAATTTCTACAGACAATTATAAACCGAAAATATAGACATTTTATACGTATATATATGGATATATGTTTATTACATAATAACTATGTATTGAATGTTTTTATATTATAAATAGTTCCTCAATATGTGGAACCATGGATGGTTCGTTGAACATAATATATCTTTAGATGATGCTCAGCATTGTAAGGCTGCTGTATATTGCTACTTACATTCCCAGAGCTTCACTGTGGCGTACAGCTCCAACTTCTACTGTTATATTCCTTCTAAATATTTGCCATCTTCAGTTGCGCTATTTGCAAGCTATAATGTACTTTCAATAAATTCCAACAGCTTTTAAGTGGATACTGTACGGTAACTGGCAATCGGACTACCTAGGATATCATATATGTACGAAAGTGGGTTTACTCCACAACATTTTGTCGTGTCTCCATAAAATATAGAAACAAAAAATGGGGAGTTCTAAAAAGTATTCAAACTTAAATATTCGTTTAGGCGCTGTCCTTGCGCTGACTATCACCATCCCAAGTATGGGAACCTTTTTAGTCAGTGCTTGAACGGCGCCACACCGTGGTATCACAATGGGCCATTATGTGTGCTCAAGTGTGCTTTTGGCAAACTGGGCGGCCACTCCTACCTACCTACCTACCTAAATATTCATACTTACATATTCAGGTCCAATTGAACTCTGAAACTACTGCTATGAAGCGTATTTTTTTGTTTTTCACATTTTGCTCGAAATGAATACCATGCCAGGCGTATACCCTGCACGCTTACTGCACATATGTAGTTGCCTGTGCCTAAAGCTGGGCACCTTATTTTCTCATTAACACTATTACTGAAATGAAGGCTGTTGGCAAGGGCCCGTATGCTAGCCGTGCAAACGTAAGCGTCAAAACCTATAAAGCAAAATGTAATTGTTGTGGATGTGTGCTCGTTTGAGCACTTTTCCACCCAAAATATTCGCATCAATCACGCTTTCTATAAATGTACCAAATACGAGTACACATAAGCGCATCGGCCCCTCTGTCCACACGACACACACCACGCAGTACGCTTACACTGCAGATTGGAACATAGGAGCTAGGGGCACATTCACTTTCGCTCGTGTTCGTCTGTTACTCGTACCTCCGTACAATGATTGTGGACTACGTACGAATGTGTGTGTGTGTGTGTGCCCATACCCACTGTAAATGTATTAATAATGTTTACGCAGCTCGGGATTATATCCTTTTGACATTCGCCAGCAAATAAGCCACTGACTAAATATGCGAATAGAAAACAACATAATGCAATAACAACTACAACAACAACAACAGCAACAATGAACCAATAATGTACGTGCGTTTATGTGTACCCCAATTCGGAGTGTTGTCTAGAACTGAACACATTCGTATACAATGCACATCCTAGCGAAAGGACTTGTGCAAATATAATGGTAATTTTAAATTCGGACAAAACAACAAAGTAAACAGAATTTGGGTTTTTTTTTGTTTTATTGTTTTTTTTTCATGTTTTATGACACCCTGACACAATGACATTGACAAGGACAATGAGCGAAATGAATTTTAATGTGATTGGGATTTAAGTGTCTGCAATTTGCATGGTGGCGTCT
The DNA here is from genome assembly GCA_920105625.2 of Clusia tigrina. Classification (NCBI taxonomy): domain Eukaryota; kingdom Metazoa; phylum Arthropoda; class Insecta; order Diptera; family Clusiidae; genus Clusia; species Clusia tigrina. Next base: position 18,171,376 of record OV050032.1, read on the forward strand.
GCAATTAAAGGGCAACGAATTGGTTTTTGTGTAAATTACTTCGGAAATGTGAAACGCTCCCGAAGAGAGCTGAAATGGCTGCGGTCGCCTTCCTGTGTAATAGAAGGCAATATCGCGACTTTGCGATATATGGGAATGACAGAAACACACTGTTAAATTGATATATCTACCAATAAGCTTAAATATAAAGAGATGCGAATCAATATAATGGGTACAATATATGGCCACATAATCACATGATGCTGTTGGTCGTGTGGATCAGCTGATATCATACGCATACGAACGTATAAGAGTCGCAAAGATGAGCGAGTTTGGTAATTCGAACTATATGCGAGTGTAGATAGGTCTGTGTGTCCTTCTGAACAAATATCACGAGTTATTAGTAACGTCATCTGCCCTTGCACCTTTCTTTGTGTAATCCACAATATAGCAGTCTTTTTGTTTATCTCCTCTCACATTATACGTGAAATTGCTTCCAGTGGCACTTCAATGAGACTAAAACAACACCGAAGAACATCCGGCACACAGAATACCTCGGCTCCGTGAATACTACCCAGCTTAATGGGATAAATAGTATTGAACGCGATACAAGCGACAATATAGAAAAGTACGGGGAACGTTGGATTCAATAATAGACCACTGCCTTATACATGTATAAGGGAATATTTTTTGTGCATAATGTGAACAGTCCAATTTTCTAGTCTTGTGTTTCTGAGCTAATCAGTTCATCGTGATATACCTCCATACACTATTTTTTATTTATTTATTTTTTTTTTATTGTCGAAGCAGTCTAGTAAGCGCAGCACTCAGACAGAGTATATATCCATTGTACTGCACTTAAGGTTCCCTTTTACTCTGCTTTAAATCTACCCGACCTCCGAAGAAATAGAAGTAGATCATGTGGTGCCAAGGAGCCAAGTTGGTTACTCCTCAGAACATCAGTGCCAAAAATCCCAAACCTGATTCGAGCAAAGGCAGGGCAGACGCAAAGAAAATGGTCCGCCGTCTCGTCCTCCTCTCCACAGGCTGGGCACAGCGCACTGTCTGATATGCCAATCCTTTCCAAGTGCCCAGCCCATAGAAAGTGCCCCGTCATCACGCCAACCAACAGCCTGCAGTCCCTCCTACCTAAAGATAGAAGGAACCGTGACCACTGGTCAGAGATAAAGGGTAGCATAACCTCTCTCAACAGGTAGCATAACCTAGCGCAGCCTCTCTCAGCCCGCCATGCTCACTTGTGGGTCGAAACAACCCACTTGTTTGCAGTGGCTTTGATGACAGCAGAAGGGAGTGGCAGAACAGGCTCAGGGCCAATAAAAACAGCCTCGGAGCCCATCCTGGCCAAGGTAGGTAGGTAGGTAGGTAAAGCGGCCATCCGAAAAGGGCGCACTTAGGCCAACATTGACCCTTTGTGATACCGCATGGGACAGCAGGTCCCATCCCTTTCAAAGGTCCAGCCATTTGGAGCTTTTAATGAAGCTGTTGATGGAGCTAATCTTTTTTTTTGAGATATCTCCCAAGGAGTCCAAAAAGTAGTCGCCTAGGAAAGTGCGCCTCCTTCTGGACAAAGCTGGACACGTGCACAACAGGTGAGCAGTAGACTCTTCCTCCTCCTCGTCCATGCAACTCCTGCAGAAGTCATTAGAGGCGATCCCCAGCCTACACCCGTGTGTGCCTAGAGTCAAGTGTCCCGTTAAGACGCTAATCACGGGACCTATGCTTTGTCTATTTAGAGCCAGTAGGTCCTTAGAGCGCTTGACATTTATCTCTGGCCAGGTTTGTCTAGCTATTTTACATCCTGAAAGTTCAGACCAGCGCCTGCCCGCTGTTCCTGAGGATATTGTATTTACTAAGAGCTTACATGTGGCAATAGGAATACCGAATTGCGACCTATCTGGTTCCATCGGTATGGTAGTACCCTCACGGGCAAGTTCATCCGCCTTGCAGTTCCCTGGAATATCTCTGTGACCGGGAACCCAGCACGGGTCTGCTTCTCGTCTAAAGATTTGCGGCAGCTCTTGACGGCTTTTGAGGTGATAATAACCGAATCCAGGGAGCGCAAAGCAGTTTGGCTGTCGGACAGAATGCAAATATCAAGTCCAGATATCTTCTTCTTCCTTAGCCAAGACAGCGCTGCCTCTATAGCCGCGACCTCTGCCTGAAAATCACTGCAGTGGTCGGGCATCCTAAAGGACATGTTAATATCCAAATCTTCTGAGAATACACCACCTCCCACCCTACTCTGTAGTTTGGATCCATCTGTGTAGATGTGAACCCCTTCTACATGAGTGGGGATGCCATCCTTCCATTCGTCCCTGGAGGGAATGGAGATATTGCACATACCATTGAAGGCGTACATTGGTGTGATGTAGTCGAAAGAGTCAGGAATACCCTCAAAATGTCTTAAAATGGACGCATGACCTATATTCCTGGCATCCCATTGATGCGTAGCTTTTAGTCTGATAGCTGAGTTTGCAGCCATTTTTTCGCCAAAAAGCCTAACAGGCAGCAGATTGAGCATAATATCCAATGTTGCCGTTGGAGTCGTTCGAATGGCACTACTTATGAATACCTCTGCCGTTCTTTGTACCTTTGTCATCAGCCTATTGTATGTGGACTTACTTAGGGCTGTCCACCAAGCAAGCACCCCATCCTGGCCAAAGAGTCAGACGTCTCGTTACCCGCAATGCCAGCGTGTCCCGGGTCCTAAATCAGTCCATACGCTTTCTCCGACACATTCTATGGGCGGGAGTGGAATTTGGATACATTGGAACAAGAGAATCGCAAACTTTGCGCAGAAATGCATTAAACTACTAAAATAGCACACAACCGTGAGGACACTCGTCAGTCAAATGCGCCCGCTACAGAAGCTTGCCACGTCTCAGACCTATTTGCCTTCCAGATAGCTCAATGTAAACATATTTTAAGACTTCCGACCATCCATGATGTGGGATTGGATGTGAGAAGCCATCCTAAACTAAATTTTGAACGATGGTCTAAACTTTTGTTTCCACTTGATCCCCTATACCCTGGTTGTGGCATCCAGGTGAGTGTCTCATAGTCCACCAACTTTAGCGGCCTATGACAGATTTGTGATGAAAAGTTTGATTGTCCAATACTTCAATGGCGGCCTGGATATCTAACAGTATATTCATATTTCTCTTGCGTGGTTTCTTTTTTAAAAATTTTATTGTCACTTTATCAATTTCGAGATGGTCAGCTACAAGCTGTTTTGCAAAGAGGTAATGGAGTTGGCATCTTGATTCAATCACTGCTTACCACACACCATTTGGGGCAGTGCTCGGCATTCGTATGGCAATTAGGTTAGGTTAGGTTAACCTGGCTGACATAAAGTCACGCATATACCGATTGCTCCCTAGCGATACCAGACCTTCTGACCTTTATGCAGATTTCCAGTAGACATCTCATAGGATGTCAAAGCTTTTTGCGAATTTAAGCAGTGCTGTCAGCTCCTTTCTTGAGATGTTTTCCAATCTCCCAAATTGTGGGGCTCCTAAGCATTTTAAGCGTGTTTTTGATAGCGCAGGATATATACAAAGGAGATGTTCTAGAGCTTTCCTTACTCCAACCTCCCTACATTTCCTGCAATCGTCATTGTCCGTAATTTCTATCTTGTGTGTATGTGGTGCCAGTAAATTATGGCCTGTCATTATACCTATCATAGTTCTACAGTCTTTTCGTGAGAGCGCCAGTATATGGCAATTACATATGGACGTATGGCAATTATATAGACTCAGAGTTTGGTTTCGTAGATCCGTATATTGCATCATATAATTTCCTCAAGTGATCCAGTTCAAGTTCTCATATCTTCTGAGCCTTCTGTATATGTATACAATATCATACAGCTAAGGCGATTGTTTAAATGCTGGACTCCTAAATAAGCTTGTAACGTTTGATACACGTTGTCAAGTACAGATAAGAATTTATTTTGACTCACCGATCGAGTAAATCGTTTCACGAGTCTCATGCTTCAACCTCAGTATGAACGGGAATCTAATTTGTGATAATTGGAACAATTTAACTACACAATATGCAAAAGGTGGTCAGTTTCTTTGGATTATATTCGTGGAACAAAAACTTTCCTGCAAAATGCGATAAAGCAGGCTCTTTCAAAAATATTCCCTTCTGGCTGACTCTCATTGCATACGCAATGACATCAATTTAATACATCAATTAAATTCGGCAGGACCCGACATCAGAAGTGCCCATTTGGCAGGATCGCCATGTAATTATGGGGCTGAATGAATTGTATAGCGGCGCGAGAGCTAGCGCACAATTTAAATCGGCGACTTCGAGAGTACAGCCAAATATTCAAATGAGAAGCGATTTGTATGGTTCCCAGATCGAATCTCTTTTATTGGTAAATTCTTATCGCTATTTATACCTTAAATTCTTATGTTCTAAGACTTAGTATACAATGGGGTTCTTAATACATAAAGGGGACTTTTGCAATGTCAGCGGAAAGTATCACGGTCAATGCTGGCGTACATTCGTTCAAGGATATTGAACATTAGAATACAGCGTAATCAAAAACGTGCGCGCTGTTCGCGTTTAGTAACGTTGACACTTTTGTATGAGAGTGTGATGCACTTATGTTGGGTCTCCGCTTACATTGCATGTGCCTACGCCGCGCGTGGTGCTGGCGTTTATGTGTATATACATACATACACTATACTTTTCATACATGACAGCACAAGTAGTTCCATCGATACCTAAGGGACAAATTACCGTAACCGACTTATTGTCCCTAATACTCGATTGTTGTTCTATTTGAAGGTTTCGGTGGACACATGTGATACTCCGGTATGAAGGCTCATATGTTGGTTACAATGTTGACCTATATTTGTGACGAATTAACCATTTCATGAGTACCACATACAATTTTTGTCTGGAATATTTGATATGAGTTGTTGTTGATATTCAGGAAAAGCACAAGTCAGTTGTTACTTGGCAGCAGCAGGGATTTAGAAACAAACGTGAAAGTGTTGTATCGACTTAAACTTTGCAAAATGTTTCTTAAGTGAATTTGCGGTTATTATCAATTACTTTTATTACATCTAACTTAATAATCAAACAAAAGGTTTCACATGTTGTTGTTGTTGTTGTTGTTGTTGTTATGAGGCCTAATCACAGAATCTGTGAATATAATCCGCTATCAAGTTACAGCCGAACTTAACAGCGCTCGCCAGGCGCCTCTGATTTACGCGCGTATTTTCCAATCCCTTATACCAGCGTCGTTAGGGCTTCCTAGACTTGGTCCTTCCATCGGAGGCATGGTCGTCCTCTACGCCCTCGTCCAGCGGTGTCCGCTTCTCGCTGGAGCTTCTTCGTTCATGAGCACGACATGTTGAAGCCAGCGCAGACGAAACAGCCACTCTGTTTAAGGTAAAGCGAATTTTTCATAAAAAGTTAGCATTCGCACCAGATGAACGTGCTGCCGGCTGGTCTAAACACAACGCTCGCCTGAGAGGTATTTAATTTTATACTTTAGGTATGTGTTCTGTGTCTGCTCTTTCTTATCGGTTTGCTGTATGATTTGGGAGGACGCGTAATACAACAAAGGTATTAAAGAGAAAATGGTGACAGGAAGCAATACCAAGGGACTCCAGCTCAATTACCAAAAGAGCATGGAGGATGTATAATAGGACATTCTTAAAACCGTGCTTCGGAAGTGCTAATTTGAGTGAATTTCTTATTAAATTTGAAATACTTTGAATTCCAATCATAACTGCGTGGAGTGCAGTAAATGGCGGCCCGGACATCGTTTCTATCATCACTCAGAACAGACGGCCGGCATGTCCCTTCGATATTGAGCAATCTTTGTGTAGTTTATTAAACGCCCATTAAACAAAATGCTTGAACAACGAGTACAGAAGCTTATTGGTGTTCACACGCTCCTACTCGTAAATAAGGCGTGGGCACGCTGCCCAAGGACATACTCGTAATTCATATGCTCGTACGTATTTCAAATTATGATTGCCTTTGTTTGCATGAATCCGCTCAGGCAGTGCCATATTTGCATTTTTATTGGCCGCACGTGACTGTTGCCAGTGTTAGAGACACAAACTCGACCCCAAGATAACTTCATTTGCGGTCTAAGCCCTTCCTGGAACAACTGTCCGCACAACTGTTGCGAGAGCGCTTCAAGTGGCAGCGACACACTCCTCTGACTTCAGGACTTTCCATGTGGCATAGAGTAACTTATTTGCTGCCGCTAATTCAACTAAACCTGCCCTAAACGCTCGCCTGCTTTAGGCACGTGCGGGTGGTAAGTATGAAGTGTTGGCAGGCGTCGGTGTTGGCAAGCGGGCGGTGTTTGCGTTTCCAATACGTTACGGTGTCATCCGGCGCATTTGCATGGGCTGTTGCGCCTTTGTCATGTAATTATGCTATTACGATATTTAAATGCGGCGCATGTGAGTCACGTGACCGTGTTGTGATACCACAACTGTTGGAGGCGAACGGCGAAGTGTGAACATTTAGCCGCAGATAAATAAACACAGAAAGAACCTTCAGTCGCCAAGGGTAAGTCATGAGTGTGTGTCATCAATTAATTACGACATTTGGTATCTGATGTCCTAATAGAATTAAAATTATCCTTTTCCGCTAATATAAATTAACCCAGTTAATGTTTATGATGACATGCACGGTACACAAATTCTACCACTCTGAGGGAGCTAATTCAAATTTATTGTAATTTTTACATATCTCTATATCTCTGGGATATCTAACACATGCTGCAATTAAGCCGGAGCCACGAGGACGTTCCTATAGAGTGTAACACGCATTTAAGTCCAGTTGGTCCGATTATGGAAATTGTTATTTCTTTGAAAGAAGTCTGGCGGACAATTTGAAGAATCAAGCTTTGATAATCCAACAAACCATACCTCCGTGATAGAACTGGAACTGTTTGTCTAAACAATTCACCTCAACTATAGACAACTTCTAATGAAAAAACCGATGTCACTTCCATAATGTTCGACAAAGCAAGCGTTCATTGATGAGAACGTCGAAATCGTATTGATTCCTTGAATGTAGTACTGAAGGACTTAAATATCGGACATTAATACACATTTACGTACATCCAGGAAAAGGCAGAAGATAATGTGCGCTTTTAACTTCTTCAGCTAAAGTGCAGATTGGGAGTAAATCCACGTATGGATAGAGTTAATTAATGTTTTAGCTGTAGCAAATTTTTTCCTCTAATACCCATCGAGTCAGATGTGTCGAACTCCCAAGGTATAAACTGTGACACAAGACTAACCAAATCTGTCTAACTTCTATGATTTGGCACTATCAGACGAATGCCCACAGGGAACGAGCACCTTTTCCAGCATAGACATTGCAGAGCCTGAAACTGAGACGAGACTGGCAGTGATTGATCTTAAAATAAAATGCTTGTTGCCGACTAAAAGAAACGCACTACAACAATAACTACATATATCTTCCTTCTCTAGTCAACTTATTTGGTCCGTAAACAACAACTAAGTAAGAAGTCAATTGGTAGTATGGTGCGGAGTCTTGGACACTTACGAAAACTGACAACACCACCATGGGTCATGTTGAGAGTAAAATAATGTGCGTGAGATTTGGTGAATATGTCTGGTGGAGGAGAAGTAACAATGAGAGCTGTACGCAACAGAGACCTTATAAGTATCCCTCATCCAACATTCAGATGGTTAGGGAAATTGATGTGGATGGACATCAATGCTCCGGCTCAATAGGTTTTTACTCCCACCAGAAGGACCTAATAATAAATGGAGACTACAACTCAGAAGGGTTTAAATGAAAAGGGTTAACGGAAGGCTGACCTAGATGGAAAGGTTCATTAATGGAGGTACACGTCCACCTTGGACTATAAAGCCTTACAATCAAACAGTGGTACCACAATGCATATTCTTCCTAGATTTGAACTGTTTAGCAAAAGTATGAGGATTCTAAAAGTAGCTTTAAACAATGTTTGGATGCTGCAACTGGGTATTCCGAAGTCGTTAAATGGTTAAATACGAGTACTCTCCGGGAGTTCCTTCCAAAATAGTGGCAATAACAGCAACGACTACGACACAAGCATGTTAACTGGATACCTTAAAGTTCAGGAGGAAATCCTAAGGGTCGTTTCTATCGTAATATATATATATATATATATATATATATATATATATATATATATATATATATATATATATATATATATATATATATATCTGTAGAATATTCATAAAATATTGTTACTATTAATTTCTTTGTAAAGTAGGGATAAGGAGGTGAATGCAACAAACATTCAAACAATATATTGAAGAAATGTGTTATGCACGGCATATCTTACTGGCTATGCATGGCAGTTGCTTGAGGCTGAAATTGAGACGACCTTTGCACTAAATTCATTGCTTGGTGTTGGCTAAATGGGGACTGTGATGCTGCCGGCAAGGTTACTTGCTGTTCTGCCCTCAGTGAATTAATTGCCCACAGTCAATACTCTGCTCTGCAATTTGCGGTTGGGCAACAAACGCCATTGCGAATGCCAACAACAAAGATGGTGGAGAGGCTGCACTCTCAGATTCGAAAGCAGGTCTTACAGGTTTCCAGAACATTTGAGCTTAGAGACCGCACTTCAGCGTATAAAAAGCAAAATGCAAATATTCGAGCACACATGTAAAAAAAATCCAAACACCAGTGAAGGATTCATTGCCACTGGACAAGGGAATTCCTCGCTGTTATAATGAGAGGCTTTGTGCCGAAATAAACAAATTTGAATGCATCCCCCCAGGGTAGACAAATACATTTATTGTAAAACGGTACAACTACCAGTCACGACTGGTGCAGGCACTAAGTTGGGTACAGCGGAAGCGGCCTTAACACATGAACGAAAGCAAACGAGCCAAATCAACCCTTAAGCATGCGTTTCTGATAAGCCTCCAGGCGAGACATACATGTCGCAATTCCGACTGAATAGAAAAAAAAGGAAAAACAATTACCAAACAATGCCGTAGTACCGAACAGCGACCAGTGCGGCCAGCGTACAGCGACAACTTCTAGTGTCTGATTGTTGCCAAATCCCTTTGATCACAGTGCATTAGTGCCGCTCGACGTAGTCATCCTTCCGATTGGTGCTTCGTGATAGTAGTGGTAGTGGAAGCGGCAGCGTGATTGCATTCCAGTCCGCGGACCAACCCCCGAACCAGCGCATTTGGGTGAGCTGCAAAAGGATTTCGAATGGCGCCGTCACGACCGACACCAATGCGTTGAGGGTTGCTCAATTCGGTCGCGTTTGCGTTTGCCTACGCTTTTGTCGAATATCAGTGTAGGTCGCTTAAAACTAATGAGCACCGGTAACAGGCGTTTAGTTGGTGAAGAAACGCGCTACGGGCAACAATACACGTGCACTAACACCGAAACTCCCGCAACTAGCATGCAACAAATACTCAACGACCTGTATGCATATTGAAACTGAAACACTAACCACAAGTCAAAGACATCGAACATAGTGCGAGACGTCTTGTACGGAAACCGGAGAGATCGGACGCTGCGAAAATGTCCTCGTGCTACAGTGGCTTCGATGATCGGTCATTTGAGTTCGACGATTCATCTTACGACAGCGGTTATGAGAAGAGCTTCGAGACGGACTGCAATGGAACATCACGGAAGCTCTACTTTGACGGCTCGGCTGATTTCTACCCAACAGGCGAGAATTTGGTTCCGAACCCAAACTACGAACATCCCAACTTCTCCGGGTTGCACGACAACTGTAGCAATCACAGCAGCCGCAGCACTGGACGCACGTTAGTGGAACATGTCATCAGCAAAGCTACCGCGCTTGAAGCGGATGCGGATTTCTCACCGGAGCTGGGTGTGCAAACGTCGACACCCTCCAAAAAGCATCCCAATAATGGCAGCGGTGCTGAATCAACTGAACCAAAACCAAAGCGCAAATACGCCGTCGGCAAGAATCGCGTGACGCGATCGCGCAGTCCCAGCCAGGTAATACGCATCAAGAAATTTCGCCGTATGAAGGCGAACGATCGGGAGCGCAACCGCATGCACACATTGAACGATGCGTTGGAGAGACTGCGGATCACACTGCCATCGCTGCCGGAGGAGACGAAACTCACTAAGATCGAGATTTTGCGTTTCGCGCATAACTACATTTTTGCGCTGCAGCAGGTGTTGGAGAGCGGCGGTTCAATCAATCTGGATTTAGAGAAGCTGCAAAACTTTACGCTTAGTGGCGAACGCATCACAAAAGAGCTCTTCAATGCGCTATTTGTGAATCCGCCCCCGTATCCGATTATTGGCGTAGGGTACGGCATGTCGGGTCGAGTGCCGTTTCACCACCAAGCTTCACATTCCCATCATCAGTACAACCAGCCTGCTCACCATTCACCCGGCTTCGGCAATTATGATCCCTACAATGACATGCCTCCTTTCAGTGCGCAGCAGGTGCAACGTCCCACCATGGAGGATCCGACAGCGAATCCACACTTTTGCCCTGAGAAATACGAGTTATTTAAGGGCACCTTTGAGGCAGCTGCGAACATACGTGGCTCAACGTACCAGCCGCACTACGCAATGGATGCGGGCTGCGGCCAAATGAACGTGGAAGCCTCGTGTTACATACAAAATGGAATAGCTGGCGGCCAGACGACAATGGCAGCGCCACCCATGGAGGCGCAGCTACAGCGGAGCACAGCATCACCAGCTGGCAACCCGGTAGTGAGCTCAACGGCAACGGTGCACCACAGCAGCAGTTTCTATTCACAAACACCGCCCTGGAAGGATTACAATGAGCAGATTGCGAATACCAACAACGGCTTCGAGCATTTCTCCGCAGTATAGCAAAAAATTGTGTTTTAGGGGTATACCATGTGTTTGTGAAGAGAGCAGAGGACATAGTTAGTAAATAGAGCGATCCACGTAAGGGGAGCACCACATTTCAGCACTAGACGGCGCGACGAAAGAGCCTCGCAACCTTTGTATTAGAATGCTTGTCGCTGATTTTCGCACATGTCGCATGAGTCTCGAGGGATCTTACGAAAGTTTTCGACAATCGTTTTTCCTAAGATGTCTGCTTGAATGCTTTTCGTCCTGCGGTTTATTGCTGAAATTGAACATTGAATCATAGAAAAATGCAAGTATCAGAATCCAGAAAAATTGGTTGGCTGTGTCAGTGAAAGCAATTTCCTGGCTATAGCAAATCAATTTTAGTGTTCTGGAAATGCGGAAAAGGCTTGTTTGCAAAGTTTCAGTGCAAACATTGCAAACAACTCCTTTTGCTTAGACATTTTATATATAAATATTAAGTCCCGAATACTGGGTCCGATTGTGATGAAATATGTACCAAGTGTATAATATAAAGGAAACTGCACAGCGTAGTTTCAACACAGTCGCATCCAATATGACACAATATTGGGATCAAAGGGAACTATTAAATCAAATGTTAACATACGAGGACGCTTGCTGCCGACGTGCACATGCGAGTTTATAAGGTTGTCTTAGGAAAACGGTACCTTTCTTGTTAGTTCCAAATAGTCTGCGAACTGATAATTGAAATTATAGATATAAATATATTATAGACGCATTTACATATACAAAGCCACGAATGAAAATTTGCTTGTTGTAATTGTGCTGAATAGTTCGAAATTGTTGTGGGTCCAAAGTAGCCAATGGGACCAGTCACTTGACTGGATGTCGAATGAACCTGAATTTGATAAAAGGAGCTGCGTTGATCAACTGCACCAAATACAATGTGGAACTATACAACACAATTCTGGGTGAAACAAAGGATCTAGTCACTTGTTCGAAGAATTTATAGGTTAATTATGCAATAGGCTTTATAAAAAATTACGATTTTTGAAAATATTTATTTTATCCTAATAAAGTTAAATGAAAAACAAACAAATATATTCCATTCTTTATTTATATTTTTGGAAGTTATATAGTAAGGTGGCAAACATGGTGTGATGCAGCCGGCGTTTGATAATGGTACGATTGTGTTTTTCTTTTCAGTAAATTATTATTAAATTATCATTGTTTATAATACAGAAATACTGGCAAAACCATCAGGAAAGAATTTTTAACGAAAGAATCATAAAATTAATAAAAGAACCTAATCTAACTCTCATATAAATCAAGATAAGGCAAGGACAAATTTTAAGCTCTACATCTAAATACGAGTATTTCAGTGATTTTCCAATAGTACGTCCTACAGAGATATCGCCCAAATAGGCACTAGTTCTTCCCCGCCATTCACCTCATACTCCTCTTAATTTCTTATGGGCTGCTTGTATATCTGGAACTCATAATAATGATAGATAGAGGTAGGGTTTATTAGGGTGTTGTACACCGCGACCTGAAAGATCTATTGTGGTGCCCCTATTTATTTGAAAGATGAGGATCGTCTCATCTATAAATCTTCTGTCAGGTTAATTTCCGATAGGATTTCATATATTTTGGAGGAATCAAGTTGAGGGATCTTGTTCATATCTAAGATATATTCTCCAAAACACCTGAGTCTATTGTGTGCCAGTGGTCCGCAGTCTGTGATCAGGGGCAGTGAGGTTTCGTCACTCTCTCCACAGAATCGACAGATGGCATTTGAAGATAGTTGAGTCTACAGTGTGCGTTTGAAATGCCTGTGATGATTCTTAATTTACTCCAGGGCATGTTTATTAACTCTTTAGCTCTTTTAGGATTAAAACCTCCCAGAAGAGGTTTGGACTGTCTTAATCCCGGAAGAGTTTTTCAGGTTTGACTTCTTTTTGCACCTGTACACTTCTTCACCAGACCTCCAATGGTGTTGGATGATAGTCCACAGAAGGGTTTAGGGCCGTCTTCCTAAGCTATCAGCCTTCTCATTTCCCTCTACTCCAGTGTGGCCTGTTACCCACAGTAGAGATAGCTTTTTTTTGTTGCCTACGGAGTTCAGTTTCCCAACACTTTCCCATACAAGTTTAGACCTCACCAAGGGTTAAGCACTGCCTGACTATCTGATAGTATCAGGATGTTTTTTCCACGATACTTCCTGTCAAAGTTTATCTGGGCGCATCTTTTATTGAAGTGAATCTCTGCGTGAAAAATGATTGGGAAAAGGCCCATTGGTTCCCAGTAGTTGGTTCTAGGCCCAAATTTTAATAATAATGATAATAATACTTTATTTTGCAAATTTCAGGTAATTAGAATATTTCCAAAGATCTGAATGGTAACTGAAATTATGACAACGGTTTGTATGTAATATTTTTATTTTTCCTTTTATAAAATTTGACAATAAAACGTGTTCAATGTGGGTATTATTGGTTTATTATTATACACTTTGGAACATTATCATGAAGACACATACTCCAAAATCAGTGTTCAGTAGAATATGTTTATATAATACGGTTTGTTCACCAATAATGCTAATTTCTACCTTAATGGCTCTATAAAGACGCCAGGCAGACGTATTTGGAGCCAGCGCAACCGTTGAAGGGGTACCATTACATTTGCAGTGGGATCGGGTCTCGTAATTCTTAGAAAATAAGGCGGTGGAGTCCTTTAACGAACGTTAATCAGAGATCATTGGGTTCCAAATTTACTTGACATTGAACTGGAAAACACATGGTTCCACAAGGATGCGCCATGTAAGAAGGAGCCGCGTTTCATATGTGCTTGTAGTTATATTTAAATATGAGTGCAAAGAGCGAGAGAAGAGAGAGAGAGTTAAAATAAACTGTTAAATTAGAGGAAATTTGGTCGTCTCATAATTTTGTATGTGTTTTATTTAAAAAACACCTTGTTGAACAATGTAGTACCATTCGGTGTCCAAGGCAACACAAATAGTATTTACGGAGTTGAGTGATTCAGTGATGCAGTTTTCATTTGGAGCAAAGAGTACGAGTATTCTGAATGCAATCAATGCCACCCATATTTGTAAATGTATTTTTCTGCCAGGAGAATAATAAGTAACATATAAATACAGTTATGCGTCCAGTGAGTTCATGCACACACACATAATGGTGTATTTAAGAGTTCACACTTTGATACGCGTACGCTTCTGCCTGAATTTGAATACGAATTAGCGCGCAAATTGCCTTTTAAACTCGAAACTTTATGCAAGCACATTCCGCGGCTGAGTTCTGTTGTTGCATTTATTCTGCAGCTTTCCTACACTTTTCATGCACTACACACACTTGCTGGGCATACTTAGTTCTGGCAAATGTTTGTAGTGACCAAGAGGAGAGATGACGGGACAACCAGAAATCTACGAGTATGTGTGCAAAATTGTTTTCTTTGAATGCGAAATGGTTTGTTAGTGATTTAGAATCTCAGGTTTTTAAATACGAGTATGTTTTGCTGCACTTGACAAGCGGCCATTCCGTGCTGTTTTTATGTATTTTATGTCAAACCCCCATTCTGCTATAATTCTAGTAACGCTTGAGAAGCTGGTGATCGTAATGGGCAGTGGCCTGCCAGCTTGATGCCACGTGCTATTAGGCTGTTCGCTGAGCTTGACTATCGGGCATCGTCATGTGAGAATGGAGTAATGAAAAAGCGTATATAACGCCATTCAAGGGTATATATCTTCCATGGCAGTGACATCAAGCACGTAGATTAGATTTATTTAAGGGTGCTGTACACCGCGACCTGAAAGATCTATTGTGGTGCCCCTATTTATTTGAAAGATGAGGATCGTCTCATCTATAAATCTTCTGTCAGGTTAATTTTCGACAGGAATTCATATATTTCGGAGAAATCAAGTTGAGGGATCTTGCTCATATCTAAGATATATTCTCCAAAACACCTGAGTCTATTGTGTGCCAGTGGTCCGCAGTCTGTGATTAGGGGCAGTGAGGTTTCGTCACTTTCTCCACAGAATCGACAGATGGCATCTGAAGATCTACCCAACTTGTTCAAATGGTAGTTGAGTCTACAATGTCCGCTAAAAATACCTGTGATGATTCTTAATTTACTCCGAGGAATATTTATTAGCTCCATAGCTCTTTTAGGATTAAAATCTCACAGAAGAGCTGTGGAGTGTCTTAATTCCGAAAGAGTTTTCAAGGTTTGACTTCTTTTTGAATCTGAATACTTCTTCAGCAGACCTCCAATGGTATTGGATGATAGACCACAGAAGGGTCCAGGGACGTTGAAAGGAGAGGCCGAAGCCTTTCTAGCTAAGCTATCAGCCTTCTCATTTCCCTATCAAACACGTAACAATGAGCAAAATATCAAAACAGGAGATCACTCTCGACTGGCACAAACTAAGAAAAGGCGAGCTCCCGAAAACAGTCTGTCTGAAGAAGAAAACAAACTAAAGAGCTCAAATTGTATTTATCCGTATAGTTAATCGAGTTTGAATACCTAGCAAGAGGTTTACGACATATAAGAGGGAGCACAACTATACGAAAGTCACAGACACCAAAAATTTGTACAGCACTTGTAACAGTCGGTATGGCCGATAGTAACCATTTTTTAGTACTTTGATTTATGAATTTGTGTAAAGGGGAGATGTGGTCGCTCTCGCTAATGGTCCTTCCTCCGAGTAATTTGCGTGGGTCGCGGTGTCGCTAAGAGTCCGCTCCCTACACTCATAACAATACTTTAGGTTTACCAATATGCATCAGCAGATATATTCGAAGGCTTTGCCAATCGTAGCTGTGCATGCAGTCGCAATAATTGTGTATTGAGCTTTTATAGAGCGCCTGAGTTTGTGTTTGTATGCAAACTCTCGCAGTGATTGATATTCCCGGTTGGTAGTGCACGTGCATTTTCGAAGTAGAGATGACATTTTTAGTATAAGATCCGGTTATCCGAATGGTATTACCCGAAAGTCAAAAATAAGAGCGCAATCAAATAATTAACTCTGTTGTTATTAAAGAGATTAGAATAGATATATTTAAGGGTGTTATTCACTGCGACCTGAAAGATCTATTGTGATATCCCTATTTATTTGAAAGATGAGGATAGTCTCACCTTTAGATCTTCTATCAGGTTAATTTTCGACAGGAATTCATATATTTTGGAAGAATCAAGTTGAGGGTTCTTGCTCATATCTAAGATATATTCTCCAAAACACCAGAGTCTATTGTCTGCCAGTGGTCCACAGTCTGTGATCAGGTGCAGTGAGGTTTCGTCACTCTCTCCACAGAATCGACAGATGGCATCTGAAGATATGCCCAACTTGTTCATATGGTAGTTGAGTCTAAAATGTCCGCTTAAAATGCCTGTGATGATTCTAATTAACTACTTAGCTCTGTTAGGATTAGAATCTCCCAGAAGAGCTTTGGTATTTAAGAGATAATAAACATAATAAAAAAGATGTATATTTATTAAAGTACAGAAGAACGTCCATATAAAATGAATATAATATTCCATTCAAAATGGAAGAGGAAATAAAAAAATCTCCGGAAGACCTAAACATGCGAATTCGAAAGATTAATGCAATTGATCCATATAAAATCAGCCTGGAAATTTTATTTATGAACAATCTTCTCATATTGTGTTCATTGGTTACTCTGCCTGTTTCATCGCAAGCTGGCTTGCTAACGCTGTTGTCCACTTGTGAAGATGATACGAAGAAGACGTGTCCTGTTTTCAAAACAAAGTGTTTCAAAATAAAAATGCTGCTGCAAGTACTCATACGCATACAATTGTAACTCACATTTTACAATGTTTGTCCTGAAAAATAGAAAAACTGTTTTCTTTCAAACTACTCGCATTTCTCGTATTTAAAAGTGGATTACACTTTTCTCGGTGGCCGATATTTTTCTTTGCAGTACTGACTAGCAACGAGAGAAACCATACCAAACGACCCCTGAATATGAGGAATATTGGCGAAGCCGGCTTTTTAAAATATCATTTATGACAAAATTAATGCCAGTTGGGAAGTGTCTTGGTCGAAGGTATCGCTAAACTAGCGAAGAATCTAAATGCATCTCATGTATGAATCGCTTGTTCATGTCCTTTATTTCCAGTTTCACGGTTAAAAATTGAAATTTACCAATTGAATTCGCTAATCGACAAAAGAAAATAACCGGGTACAGGATTCGATGTGTCGGTTTTTTACTTCCCTAGTTTAAAGAAGGCTTAGTTCAACTGTAGTTCCCACAATGGTATTTACTCTTCTGGTACAGCGCTCCGCATGCGTCTGGTTGTTCGATAGTGTATGCCTCCTTTATTATTTTGTTTCCATTTGCTGACTGATGTCTGCGAATCAATTGAAACTTAATCTGCAGTGTTGCTGTGGGTACGTAGGTGTAGCATTCGCTGGCATTCAATAATTAAATAAGGAATTAAATGTTTTTGCATGCAAATTGTTCGACTCCTGCATCATCAGCCGAATTGTGTGTGAGATTTACGATGTTAGGCATATGCATTGAGGTAGGAGCGAAAGCACTTCGCAAAAGTAAACATTCACGTGTTCTCACTGGAGGTTGATTTTCAGCTTCGGGTGTTGCCCTTTGTCCTAATACAGCATAGATAAGTTTAAGCAAAGTAAGCAATCAAGCAATGCCACCGGGAAGTGTTGGTTTAACATTGTGGAGATATTGCAACAGGTGCTGCTCTCGTGTACTTGTAGTAAAGCTAAAGTTGTTTATTTGTATGGCTGATGAGAAAATATATTCTTTTGTATGCGTTTCGATCCAAATGGTTAAATTCTGATGCAAAAACTATTCGCGGTAAAAATTATCAATGTTCTCATACCAAACCCATAGGTCCGCGATGTGTGTTTGTAGAATGAAATGCACAAAAATAAATCTATGGGCAAGGGTCTTCGAAGTCGGCCTAGAAGAGTTCTGAGTTTTGTGTCTTCAACCATGACACAAATTAAAACATATTTTAGCCTGATCTCTGTTTGACACAAACCGCGATTTGTATATAAAAACTCTTAAATTGACGATACTGCCAATGTTCATGGCAGTACAATTGCGGAATGGTCGTTGAAAAGTTCCTGAAACATGGACGTTCAAGGTTGATCTATAGTCGAATCTGAACGCGTTTGTAAATATTCAATATGCCCAGCAATATTCTCGAAGAAGCGCCAATTTATCGCCCAAAGAAGAATTTGAACAAATATTCCGTTTTTGTTAGATGGAATTGGTCCCAGTCAGCTTTTAAACCTGAGACCTCTGTCATAAGAGACCCAGCACATTTCCACATATTCCTCTATATATAATAGGGCTTGATTAAAATGAGAAAAGTTGTCGTTTCTAGTTCATTAACAGTTGAGCCAACAAAAGCGAGAGAAATGGTTTATTTTCACAGTTGTGTGGGTTGTGTAATTACTTAAAACAAAAGTGATGCTTGTCTATTGACCTGTTCGAACTGAATTTTCAGGCAAACAATTCAGTTTATCGAGTAATATTCTAAAAAAAATCCTATTTATTAAATGCAAATATCAAGTCTAGCATGGGTTTTCCTCATTTGCAATTATGTGCTTCGATGGCGGCATTATTTGATACCACTGCGTTAATCCCTTCTGATAGTTTTAGTATTTCAATGCCAGTTTGTAATGTTACCCACATACTTGAATCCTTAATTAATATAGTATTTATGTATATACAAAATATCTGCCAAACACGATATTTTAAAAAATATTTTCTATTAACTCGCTGGCATACATAAATATTTCTCTTGGAATCAGTGTGTTCCACGCACATATTCTGTAAGTGCACAAAGTACAAAGTCATAAAAACAATGCTCACTGCTACCAGAAGCTAAACAAACAACCCCGTACAGATTTGTACAGCACGGCCCTTTAATATACCGAACGATTCGATATGGGGTGAGAGGGAAAACAATGGAAGTATTCACGTCACCTGCCACACATAAAAACAGAGAGTGCACAGAGAATGACGGAGCTGCCCTAAATCGAATGAATACAAAACTCATGAAACATGAGCACTGGACCTGCATGAATGGCACTCAAATTATTTAGTTGAATGAACCGGCAAGAGTCGAGATGCCCGAGTGATGGTCCGCAGTTATGAGGGAAAGTTGAAAAATATATGATTCCGTTTTACAGGCAAAGGTGACGGCAACAAAGAAACTTTAATGAGAACATTTTTCATAACACAACACAGCCAAAACTATTAACGGAAATAGCAGCAACCAAAGAAGTCTGCGAAAGAAACACTTTCACGTATTTTAAATCAACTTCTTCTGAGCTCTCACTCCTTTTCAAAGGATTAAAAGGCAAAAACCAAGGCAAAGAACAACCACGGGGACAAAATGGCAACACAACATGCTCACCAAATTTGTATTCAAAGCAGCGCATCCGGAATGGAAGAGCCGCAGCCACTAACGCTCAGAGTCGCGCTTATTCCGCTGGAATGGTTTGATCCACTTTATCCCAGATGACAAAACTGAAATTTCGAATTCCACACAAATGCAGCGTCAAAGCGCAAATCCATTGAATGTCATTTACGAGTTTTTGTCGAAGGTGTTAAGATTTATCTTTGCAATCATTTGTCTAGCAGCAGACAAAGGGCCAAATACGCAGCAGGACAGATTTACCATTAAGTGCAGTCCCGGCGCATAGCATTACAACGCTCCGTTCAGCGGGAGCAGAAGTGAACGCACCAATTGTGCGTATTATCAAATCGTATGTGATGCCGGGCGCAGGGGTTGCAAATTGAAATACGAGCGACAGTGGTGCAGGGAGCAGCATGTTAGCGCCAGCCTCGCACCATCCATGCACTTACGGGTACCAGTACGAGGACGGGGACGCGGACGCGGACGAGGACATCTCACAATAAATGCAGGAAAGCCATCCAAGGGTAGATGCTTATCAGCGCATCACAGATGATTTCTGTAATCGACGACTATGAAAATGCATTTCATTTGAAATTGTTAATACTCGTAAAAAACAATTTCCTGATTTGTGCGAATCGATAAGAAAACCAAAAAGAAACAAATTGTTATCCTGCATTTACATCATATTCGCCTAATAAACTGCACCGTACTTGCCTGCCTCCGCAAGTGTAGCTGCCCGTAATATCCTTTTGATCATTTTGGGTTCGTTATTGTTCGCAGCAGTCGGCTCAAGTCAACTGGGGATTGCCGTGGCTGCTGCTTCTGCTGTTTACATTGGCACATTGTACGGGTAATTAAAATTGATTTAAAACAAAATCTGTTATGAAATGTATGTGGCAAATTAAAAATTAATCAAACAAATACAAATACAAAGCAGTACGCAAGAGCGCAGGACCACCACCAATACAAGCTGACTATGGCATTAGTTCACACTCGCACGACGACTTGGCAAACTTGGCACCCACCAGATTTTCAAATGTCACGCGAAATGTGATGAGAATTTAACAGCACAATCATCCTTAAGAGCCAGCCCAAAGGTCAAGAAAAATAAAAATGTTGTGGGAGGCGTCATTCAGTTCACTTAAATAACCACACAGCTTTCATTGCTCCATATCTGCAGATAGACAAGATTTTGACTTCGTGAAACTTGATATACAAATGATTATAAAATGGTCGGTGGTCCCGGTGCTGATGTTCGTGTTTGTGGAATGAGCGCTAGGATATCAATCATTGAGTTTTAAAATCGAACACGTACGCAATTCAGACCTTTGCGGTTATGAATTTTCAATAGGATAAAATGGTGCAGCCATTCAAATTTCCGCCGACAGCCAAATAGCGCTCAGGGAAGCGCGATAAAACCGGATAAAATGGTGCAGCCAAGTAGCTCTCAGGGAAAGTGTACGTACAGATTTATTCGCAGCTTCTGAGAGATGTACCAACACCTTACAAACTAGAAAGCTATGCCTGTCCACTATGGCATGGCAATCAACAAAGTTAGTTAAGAAGAGTTCGTCAACAATATATGTTAACCCTGAGCTTTAACTTTGAACTTGGATGATTTTTATCTAAAGGGGTAATGGAGGAGTGGACGATAAATGGCTATTATGTTAGAGGAGCCACAAACCTTCTTCCCCCGGTCACACAATTACGCAATTCCTATCGAAGATTCCTTATGGCTTTGTATATGGAAGCTTATTCATCCGGTACTTAATAAACAAATTAGGTTTGCACAATAAGGCGTAATATCACCTGTGTATGGAGGAGGATAAGTCGATAACAGGCATTATCCGTAATAGTCCAGCTTGGGCTTGTTAGGCCCTTTAAATGCTCATTGATCATTCCACTAAATTAAAATATATTTAAGTCTTCATAGAGATGTGCGTAGTCAGTACGAAATAAACGATCTTCAGAACGCTTTACCTGTATATTGGCTCTTCCCCATCAAACTACGTAAACCGATTTGGAGTACGATAAAATTTTAAATAAACTCTAATTTATCAAAAATTACCCTTAAAGTCGGCAATGAAGGTGACATATTCCCATGCACCCTTTCATCTCGAAGATGAACCATTGTTATTATCTCTAGTGTTCAGAAGTGATTCTATCCAAATAGAGTCGTCATTAGTCTGAAACATTTCCTCTCGAGAGATTTAGTGTTAATACAAAAAAACCTTTTTAATTGGGACAAAAGATCTATAGATGAGACTATCCTCACCTTTTAAATAAATGGGGGGCATCACAATAGAACTTTCAGGTCGCGCTGTATAACACCCTTAAATAAATCTAATCTAATCTAATTGGGGCATGGTCCAAATTATATTAGACTACACAAATAAGTGTACCCATTTAACATAATAGCTTAATTATGCTGAGTTTTCTAGAACCAGAGAGTTTACACAGAGAGTTGAATTAATAAACAGTCAAGCGCTTGGTAACTTTACGAACTTACTCTGAACAATTTGCAGTTCAGTTGAACACTAAATCCCAGCACTGAATGGAGTAAAGCATATCTCTAAGCCGTAATGGGATTTTGCAAATACAGGAGGACAATCTTTGGAATTGTTCTCAGATATGCCCAAAGCTACTTAGCTTAGATATGTGGATAATGGAGATAATTTATGATCGTTAAGATTACTGCGGCTTTTAAGTGGGTTGATTGAAAGACATCTTCTTGTTGACATTGCAATCCCTACATTAGTATTAGTCCTGAAACTCTACCGTTTATCTGTCATTCCATGTCTGTTAATCATAGTTTTTGCCTAATAGAGTTTCATACAGTCCGTTACAAGGATCTGTTTTCTATCGAAGTTCTCTACCGTTTCGTCACTCTAAACAAAAGAAAAACAAAAATAGCTCCAGATAGCAAAAGGAATCAAAAATGTATATCTCATGTTTACTATATATCTGGCTGGTATTATTATATTATCCCGAATATATTTTTCTACTATAAGTTACGCCACTCTGTTCCGTAGATCAGCGACAAACAAGTTTCATTGCCGGTTTATACAAATAAATGCCAATAGTTCCACTTACTTTATTCCAACAGCTTCAAAGTATTTTCTTGCTGGATCCGATAGTTATATTATTATCATTATTATTATTATTATTATTATTATTATTATTATTATTATTATTATTATTATAATATCTTACGCGATAATTAATTATGAGTGCAAGGTATTTGGGGAATGAGTACTAGCTGCAGCGGCTTTCGACTCGAAGAGAAAAAGATTTTATAGAAAGAAGCATTTTGGAGACCAAGCCCGTGGCAGGATTTGAACCTGCGACCCTCGGGGTGTGAGTCTAGCATGCTTACCACTAGACCACAGAGGGCGACCATATAAATGTTTTACGAAAACTGTGACTCTCGGGGAGTGAGTCTAGCATGCTTACGACTAGACCACAGAGGGCGGCCCGATAGTTATAAAACGTCAACAGCGAATCCCAGTCAATAAGCCAATATCAATAACTTCTTTCAGATAAGTAAAATAAACAATAAATTTATTTTATAAAATTAACTTTTATTTTGCAAAAAATGCACTGTCTTATCCTTGTTCGTTTGCTAATAAGCATCGCATCGATACTCATCGCAAAACTGTTGCGAAATGGCCATGTGTGCATTGAGGAATGCATCCTTTTTCCATGCTCTCCACACGCAGATACACTCGCTTCTATTTAGCACGTTCCGTGCAAAATTGCTCCTGAAATCGATTGGTCCCAGGCAATGTTCCGGTTCACACACGTTCGTAGCCATTGCGTCAGGTCAAATGAAAATTGAAATTTTCGCGCCTAATGCATCGATGACATGACATTTGGCAGCGTGAAGAATCGTCGCATTATTTGTGCCGATATCAATAAAATGCTTGATCGGAAATTAAAAATCATGTGTAAAAATATGTGCAAAAATATGTTTAAAATATGGCAACCCTTTCCTATGCCTTTCACAAGCGCGATCGCAATATTGAGCAGAAGTCGTGCTGGAAATTCGCCACACTATATGCATATAGGATGAATGATTCCTCCATTAACAGGCACTTGCAATGCTGCTGAGTGCATCGTTTTTTCAACCCTTCTGGTCTGGTAGAAAAACAAATAAAAAAACCCTTTCGCAAATATCATAAAATTTTAAAATTCGCTTTGGTTGTGCAGCTACACGTTCCATTCGAGGAGGTTGTGTTTTTTTGCCGTGTGTGTTTTTTCGACAACCTTTTTCGTTTTATTACCCTTCTCGAATTGGTTTATCTGTGAAATGCGTCATTGTAGTGCCCGGAATCTGGGTTAAAGAAGTTTGTAACAATTTCCATCCGTGTGCGATGGGCGCATTGCGTTTTTATGCCCGCCTCACTGTCACGTCAGTATTTAGCATTTAGCATTTAGTGCAGTGTGTCCTTTAATTTTTGTGTGTTCTTTCAACCGAAAAACATGGGATAAACAAACAGACGCAAGTATTTGTAACAAGTATTTTCAATTTTTTATTCCTCTTGTTTGCATTTTAAGCCGGTGATGTGTCACATTAGAGGACTCTAACGTTAACGGAGCCGCTGCGAAGCGCTGAGCTGTGCTCTGGTGTGCTGTGCTTTGTTGGGTTGGTAATTTTAAAGGAAATTCAATTGATGATTTTTAATCCGTTAAAATCGTTTTAGTCAATATTTAAAGGATTAGTGTCAAATGAAAGAATGCGAGTTACCACTTTCTTACATGGTTGAAGCAACGGAGTCAGTAACTTATTTTGCACAAGTTACTTGTATGAACTACGAGAACGCAATGCCAACAGCATGAAAGAAGGGAAAAGGATTTCAGTTTAAATTATTATCTTGAAAGAGCATAAACATTGTACATTGGGAGTAAAGGTGTAAGTTGTAGAGGAAGAGAGCAGCGCAATAAGGAGGAAAAACAAAGCGTGAAAATAAGTAAAAACCATTGAAAAGAATTTTTAGATACGAAGAGATTAGTATGGTAAGTAGCGAAGAGGTACGTACCAGAATGCCACAAGTTGCATTGGATCCAAATGGAAATATTTGACTGTGTTTTTTATTATGGTTGATTTATATCATAAATAATGACAACAACAAAAAAAGTTTGAAACTTAGCCACTAATAGGAGTATCTAAGATCGACAATGTAAAAAAATAAATCATTTTATTCTATCTTTTCCACCAAGGACCAACAAATTAAGTCTGAAACACTCTGTTTGGCCATGTGCCGGATAAATGTATGGTTGCGATCTTAGACCTTTCTTGAAAAAGTAGGCAATGTTATCGGGAAATGACAACAGAGTGTCCAGTTACAAAGCCCGTAGGAAATCTTCAATAAGAAATGTGTGCGTATGTGATTGTGAGCAAAAGTTCCGACAATGTTTCGCCTTGTCTAATAGCCAACCTGATAGCTATTTACTGTCGACTCTTAAATTACCCCTTTCGATGAGAACCATTCAATTTCTTAGTTAGAGCTCAAGGTTAGAGTACATGGTTGACGCACTCTTCTTAACTAACTCTGTTGATTGTGATGCCATAGCGGACTACCATCATTTAATGGTTTGAGAGGTGTTGGCACATCTCTCAGCAGTTTCGAAGAAAACTGTACGAGACGCTTTCCCTGAGAGGTACTTGGCTGCACCATTTTATCCTGTTTTATCGCGCTTCCCTGAGCGCTATTTGGCTGTCGGCGGAAATATGAATGGCTGCACAATTTCACCATGTTGAAAATTCCTACACGCAAAAGTATGAATTGCGTACGTATCGGATTTTAAAACTGACTAATTGACCTCTCCGGCTGGCTCGACAACCACAAGCATCAACACCTGGACCATCGACCATTTTATAACCATTTGCACACCAATTTTGAGAAGACGGATCGAAATTGGAGTCATGGCGCTCAACTTGGAGCTAGAGGGAAAAGCAGTGTAATTTCCCACCAATATGATGCAGTTCAAGGAGAATGCTCATGTGTCCTAGGGCATATTGTTTCACATTTGATGAAATTGTGTTCTCAGAGCCAGAGAACACAGAAAAAGAAAAGTCTTTTTCGCTGCCAGCGTCAGTAGCGGACACAACACGATTTTGAGTGGATTCACCACGATTCTGAGTGAATTCACCACGTGCTCAGAGCACTGATGTCCGCGGTTTTCTTTCAGATTATGCGGATGGCGTCTACTCCAATAACCACCTCCAAAGCTCTAGTTCAGCTGGCGTGTATACACAGTCAATTACTGGTAGGTTCCCGACTTTGAGGTGATAGAGCAGGTTTTCAGGTCATTGCACAAAGGAAGGGTAAATGATAATTGGCCTAACAGGGTATAGACTCAGAAAATGTTTTCGGTAGTGAGAGTCGGGGTTATTCCTCGGCTTCTTATTGACTTGGAGAACCCTATTGACCTGCGACCATGACTGTACTAAACTTTTTGGATGTCTTATTGAAGGGACTCAGAACTCATATGATGAATTCTTTGATATCTTTCTAAAATCAATTGAAATTCTTTGGGAGTACAGAAAATCATGTGGATAGGCATTTCGTTGCATAGAAAGTGGTTTGCCATACGGCAAACAAACGGTTAAACGGCGATTTGTGTGGTGTGTAATCGTATCAAGTTAATTGTGACAGCCCATGCCACTGAAAGTGTGGCACTTGTGTGTCACCGTCAGAAACGGCAGCAGGTGTGCTGTGCAAATAGAAACGCGCGAGTGAGCGAGTGGCCTTTTGACTTATTCACACTTTTCCAAAGCACTCGTTCTGACGCCGCGTGATTATTGTCGAAGGACAGATGTCCAAATAGCAAACAATGCAAACAATTAACGTCTGCGTCTAAAAAACGAAACGCAAGGACATTATTTTGAGCCGTCGACGTTGACGGCGACAGCGACAGTGAACAATAAATAAGAAAATAAAAACGGAATGCAACAATAACGCTTGCGTGATTTCGTATAGAAAAGTAGAGCAGAGCCGTACTTCTGGACTGAGTTCGCTGCTCAGCCGCTGCTGCTGGTGTTGCAGTTACTGCTGAGGCCACTGCCCGGAAAACTTGCGAACCAACCGAACCGCACCGAACCTTTGTAACGTTTCTTTTACATACTGCTCTGCGTTTTGAGGCAATTCTTGTCATTTTTTCGAGGGTAAAAATTTGCACTGTTCGCGAGGGATTGACACTTTTTCCGTCGTCATTGTTTACGAGAAATTAATTACGCAGCATTTCGCACACCGGAAGTTTAGGATTTTTTATTTTTATAAATGCTCATGTTCGCTTCCGTTTTTCCTTTTTTCGAATGGAGTATGGTGCGATAATCCCAGTTGAGCGCCTGATTGGACTAATAAATGTTTGATAATCCCGGAATTTGCCACATGCTAGCTAGTTACTCCTGGAGCGACCGTTATGAGTAGTATTATTACCTCAATTCTGGTAGCATGGACTGATTTCTGAGCAGACTGCCTCTGAAAGCGTCCACCACCGGTTCTCAATTAACATTCGCCTCGACATTATGCAGTTGAAAATGTACGTACGAGCATTCAATTGAATTGCCCTTCCCCCGTTTCAATTAACTGCACCAAGCCGTGTTTACATTCGCACTAACCAGGCATGAAACCGTTGTTTTGTCGCAGCCTTCTTGCCTTGGCATTTACAATCGCACAAAACAAAAATCGACCATAAATTACGGATGTCACATTAATTATTCACATTCGAGAATGTCGCTGCATTTTAATTAGCCGAGATCTGTGAGTGTTTGACTTTTTAGTATTGTGTGCTTCAGAGTGCACACGACGTAATGTAAAATACTATTTTATGCAAAATAGTTTTTTGTCCTTGTGCTTTTTATTTGGTGTTTTCTCCTGACTAAACGAGCGCATGAGTTACGATTATGGCAACTTGATGAAGTGCAACCAGTGAGCGGACTGTTTTTTGGGCAACGTTGTACCTCCACAGAAATGCGCAGAGACACTTACTGGGCTGGCCGGATGGATGGTTGGGTGACTGTTTCGAATTGCTGTCGAAAAGGTCGTTTATGAGCATTTACATAACAATGAAGTGCGCTGCATAATTTTCCACATTTTTTTAACGAAGGACTTGTCTACAAGCACCCATACAAGCAAAAATATATCAACATCGCATATCCTTGAACATATAGGCTTCTACCGACTGCATGTGTGTGCAGCAAGGGGATGTTAATGGTGATTGGAAACTGCCAGCGGGTGTGAAGCTGTAAATTTTACATTGTTTGTTTTTAATTTTTACATTTGAAGGGACATGAGTTTTATTAAAAGGCGGACGAAAAAATGGAAAGTTCCTCAAAATGAACTCTGTCAGAGAAGTCAAACTTTGGGCGAGTGAATCTGTATGCACATGAGTGTGTGAGTGTGTGTGTATGTGTTTGTGTGTGCATGTGTTTGTGTGTGCATGGCCACTTCTTCTATTACTCATACTGTGCTCAGCTGCTGCAATCATATATGTACTTGTATAGAATAGCAAGAATGTTTGCTTAGCAGCAGAAGAAGTAAGGGGACTACAAAGTTCAGTTCCCTAAGGCTGAATTTACATAAGGATACACTAACTAAGGTAGCGACCTCCCGGCGAATGTTGGCACAAACTTTCACAAAGTTTCACAGACAAAAGGGAAATGAAGCAACATCTCAGCAGGAAAGTATGTTTACTAAGTCTACGATTTTAGTGTGGCCCTCGACAAACATGTCTCAGTGAACGATTATTTAAAATTTACGATAGTTGTGGGAGAGCAAAGCATTTGCAATGCTGTCAAATGTTGGCTAGTATGCTCGTATAGACTTGGCAATGAAGCCTGCAGAATTTTAAGCTATTTTTATGGAGAGCAAAATTGTACTCTTATATTTTCATCTATTTCCGACTGGGTCGTTATGGCATAGAAAAACTTGTTACCACCTTCGTAGGTATGCCTGGAAATCCAATCAATATTTATTCTTCATTTGATACTTGAAAATTTTAAATTGAATAATGGCCATGAGCAGCCCACTACTGGTACACACTTTAGCAGAACATTTCCGATATATCTCGTATCTTGTACAGAGTTAAAATATGCCTTTAATCCGAACACTTACAAACAAAATCTGATGAAAAGCAAAGTCTTGATAGTGAGTAAGATGGACATAAAGAAAAAAAGAGAAAAAAGAGTAATGAGGTTCTATTCGTCAACACTTCTGGAACATGTTATTATTATTATTATTATTATTATTATTATTATTATTATTATTATTATTATTATATCTTACACCATAATTCAAAACATTTGACTCTATGCAAAATGTAGGCGACATATGTATATCATATTTGTATATTTGAAGTAATTTGCAAGATTTATGGATGAAATATGAAGAATCATAATATTACTCTAAAATCATATACAAAAGTTGGGCGGCATCAGAGGAAGGTCACACCTATGCCTCCCATACAAGCAACTCTCGTGACTTCATTTAAAATAAACTCAAATTGGCTCCTATTGAATATAAAAACTCAAATATGCATTTACTGTACTCGTATTCATGTCTGCGTGCAAGAAATGGGCATAATTCCAATGTCACGCCCACAATTCAGGCATATTCGTAACTGGGACTGTATACGAGTATAAGAATTAGCTATCAAATTATACATGGTGGATCACAGTGCTCCTATAAATAGGTGAGATCAACAAAATTTGCCATAATGGTATAAAATTAGTGTGTGCAACTTATTGAACAATAGTGGCATCAGATTCTAACTGTCACGCCCACCTTCATGCAGAATTAAGTAATATTTAAAACTTTTGTAAAACAAGGCATGTTCAGTAGTAAATTATATAGATCTCAAAATGGTCTTAAAATGCTTCTGTCTACATTTTTTTCTCTTAGAGTCGAAGGCCTTTTTGCGAGTACTCATTCCCCCTTCCCTTGCAGACATAATTAGATATAATAATAATATATAGATCCAATATTGCCATAGTTTCACTTAATGCCTATCGACGTAGTTTGATAAGTTACCTTAGGGTTAAAGAATAACTCGCAGTTGGTCCAACCCGCCTTCAGCTGTCTTTACTGGACTTCGTTTATTTCATTTATTTCGTTGATGGTGGGCAGCTAATAATGTCTACAGATTGAAGTAATTGAGAGATGAATTGTACTGAGCAGGTGAATGGACTGCCGGAGCAACTTATACAATATTTAAGAGTTATACGAGTAATTCCTCGACATAAAATTGATGCTCTATTGGTGTGTCCTGCTCCAGGTTCACCAGTTGACCAGTTTAAGACTGAAGCAATAGAATAACCTCCGCAACAGAGACAACTCCTGTCACATTTTAGATCACAAAGTATGTTGGTGTCGTGTCATGTCATGTCCATTGGAGTTTGTTACTTTATATAATCCAGTTTCAGAATAGTTAAATTAAAATTAATTAAATTATGATTGATATCATTACTAACATAATTTTTATCCTTTTCGAACTACGCTGTCTCCAGCTCCACTGTTCCACTGCTTGTGGCCAAAGTGTCAGAATAGTCATTTTAATTTCGTATATGAAAGTAAAAGCCAAATTCACAAAGATAACAAAAAGCAAAAAAGCAACAATAGCGGAAATGATAGAAAGTCCTTGTTAGCAGCAGGAAGTATTTAAAAAAGTAAAAACGAAAACCCATAAATAAGCAATGCAGTTAATGCAGCGCCCATTAATGTTCGGAAACAGTGAACCCACATCCAAATCTAAGCTGAGTCGAGGAACAGACAAAGGGGATGTTGGCCACTGAAAAGTGCACGAGTGTGAGTAACGAATTCACAAATATCATAAAAACTGTCAGGGTAACCGCTGTACGGATCTAAATCAGGATCAAAGGGTGCAGCGAAGTGAGAGCCAAAAACCGAAATGAAACAACGGCAAAGGCCGCCTTAAAGTAGGCTGGTTCTCTGGTTTGCAGAATGGCTGGATGGATGGTGCGATGGTTGGCTGGTCGACAGATATACCACACAGACACACACTCCCGGGATATGCAAGTGTCTAATGTGTGTTCATAACTGCACACATAATTTTTGTAACTTTTTAAAACCCAAGCACAACAATCAGACGAGTGCCCACTTGCCAGCGGAGTATGCCAGCGGAAACGCACTTCTCGTCCAATAAATCAACCAAAAATTAACTATGTCTCGTATATACACATTCATTTGAACAGCAATAACAACAACAACAATTGCAGCAGTAGCAGCCGCAGTGGAAGTGGCAGAAGCAGAGACAGGAACAGGAATAATGAAGTGTAATACTATTGTGGAGTTATGCAAAGGGTGGAATTTTATGCGATTTCTTAAAATAACAAGTAATGCAATCAGCGGCCGGGCTGTCTATGGCGAAAATTATAATTTGAAAAATAATTTCGTAATTGGTGGCTACGACGCTGACGGCAAGGGTTGTGGGGGTACACATAACGTTCATTATTACTATTATTATAAACTCTCCGTCGCAATTACGCCGCCATTCCTGGCTGCAATTAAAGGGTTCCAACATTTTCGGCTGTTCGTTTAAAAGCGGTTTTTCACTTAGAATTTTGTTGTAATTTTTTTTATTTATTTTAATTTAACTTGCAGTAGGAGTGGCAGGCAGTCTTGTCACTTGCGCCCCCAGGTACACGTCTACTGCGCGTGCTAACGGAGCACATGCTTGACGTACGAGTAATGGCTGCGAGCGCACGAGTAACTACGCGTACTTGTTGTTTGTTTGTGTAATCACTTTTGCACTCTACCGTTGATTGATGATCGACGCAACATCATAAATCATACTCAAGTGCCACTGACGCCGGCTTTAATGCCAATTGGCGTCCCTGATTTGTGCTTTCCGATAAACATAACTCACCGGGGAGAATTCCGTTTTGATAAGGAAACATTATTTACCAATTATGTAAATAGGAAGTTGAATTTCGAATCAGGAGCAGAGTGAAGAGAGCTTCACTTAGGAAAACCTCATGTGAGTGGCACTGATTTTGGAAAGGACGAAAAAAAGGGAAAACAATTAACTGTAAACAAAACACACACACACGTACGAGTTGTTGAATTGCTTTTGCCAGTAAGGAAACTGTGTGAGAAATAAGGAGAATTTATACCAAAACAGAGAGAAACACGAAAATAGTTTTACAGAAAGCGCTTCAAATAGAAGGAGTACATATCCTATTTGCTACTGGAAGTACATTCTCGAAAAGGTACATTGTCAGCAATACCCGTACAAGTAACTGCAATGATGATGACTCATTTTCATGATGGACTTTTCTCTGGCACAACATTTTGATATGAATCGCGCCTGCTGTGACTTTTTTAGTGGTAGGGCCAACGCAAAATGTCGAAGCATTAAGTCATAAACACATAAAATATGGAATAAAATTTATTACCTCTTTTGTTTGTGTACAAAGCACTACAGAGGTGTAAACAGCATTGTACTCAGGGAGGTTCATGTGTGAAAATACATGAACACTTGATTACCTGGGAAGCGAAAAGCGTCGTTTTCCATCGCTTACATGTTCGATTACTACTGTCACTCCTTTACTCGTACGTCTTCTTCAATGTAATCCTCGAGAAAGTTTGGTTGAACTCACAAGTTAAAACCTGTGATCCAAATGTCCAGCTTCTAGCAAAATCACACTGCATTAATATTATCGAGAGGATGTCCAGATCCGTCGGTCAGTGAGCAGAGACTCGGAAGCAGCTAAGATAGACTTGGCGCTGAGTGAGGTCCATAAATGCCACACAATACTGATAATAATGATGTATGACTTCATATTGCTTTCTATTGCAGTTGGTTAACATTTAAAATGTGAACTCCTCTATGCCTTACCCATATTGAGTGATGTACTCTAGAGTTAGTTTATGGGATCTGTACTTGGATATAATGCTTATAAACAACTCCGGCTGGTTGTAATCCATAGCCTATCACCATCTTTAGACTCGCAAGGGTATGTCAACAAAACGCCAATAGTGCTACTTCCGTGACCCGAGGGTTTGCAGCCATATTATCTACCTACCTACCTATAATGTGGGAGAGAATCGCTTTTTTTAGTATTTCTATTTAGTTTCTTTGACCTAATGTGTTGCTCCAGCACTTCTTATGCTTGAACTTTGCCGGTCTTCAGCATTATTCACACTACAGATGCTCATAGTTTCAGGTCTTGTCTTTCACATGACAGTATGTAAAAAATTCCAGTGCAAGTAACAAATCTCAGGGCTCTCGAGTTGGATAACCATGTGTAATGGGAAATATATACTTCTTTAAACAAATTATTCTTGTAAAGTAAATTATTTTTACTAGTTGAAGACTGCTGTCTTTGTCTTAAAAAACATTGCACCCAATGCGGAGAATTCTGCTTCTGTGCTTTAGCTCCATTATCGAAAACCTTCCACAATTCAAAATCTGTTCATTCAATTCGTATTGTGTCTTTTTAACGGCAAATATTCGTGAACCTTTAAATTCTATGAATAACAGAGGTCCAGTTAGTGGATCAAGCATGACTTTGAAAGAAAAACCACACTTACTTTCGGTGCTATACAAGAGTCACAAAATTTACCATTATTCTTTCTACCTGTGGAATCATTTTTCGTCCGTTAATCACCACACCAGAGTTTTTCCTTCTTGAGCATCGCGGGTACACATGATTATTTTCTGGAGCAAGGTGTCTTTGTGGGTGTAAGGTACTCGTGTCTTTTTCTTTCCAGGAATCCTGTTAGAGAGCATGTTGCAAGTCAAGGCAAGTCAATAATGTCGGGCTTCCAACAAGTGAGCTCGGCTTTCAAGTTCGAAATTCAATTCAATACTTTGCATCCCCATTTACAAATATCTTAATTAAAAGTCAGTAGCTATGTGCAAGCGAATATGGGCGTGTCAAGCACTGATGATGGGTTTAGTTTTCACATTTGTGACATGCAAATAATTTGAGTAAAAAACACCTATTAAATATGCATCAATTCGGGACACGCCCAGGGCACTTAGATAAAATATTGACTTTTTACCTTAAACAGGACAAAATGTTTCATTATTTGCACATATGTTGTGAGACCAAAATAGAATGGAATGAAACCAATATAAGCGCAAACAAAATGACAGTGCAAGGAGCAACCAAAATGAAAACCAAACATATGTAAATGCCGCAAATACACGATTGTTAATTTCCGCCAGGCACGCGAAACGGTGGCCAAGTATTATTTGATTTGTACTCGAAGAACGGTTCCAAACTCCCTTCTGGACGCGGTGGAACTTTTAGCGTTGTTTGTTCTGCACTTGTGTGCTGCATAAATAGTTAAAAGGCAAAGGTGAGATAAGATAAAATCTATTATTTTATTTCCTAAAAATGTGTTTATACTGCTTATACAATAAAACGTGGTCGGGAGCGCTTGGAGCATGGACTTTGGAGCGCTTTGACAACTTTACTTGCTGACACTACAAATAATTAATTTTTGTATATTTTGAGTACTTAAAATAAATAAATTACAATAATTTTTACTTATACAGAGTGCATGAAATGAAGCATTACCGATTCAGTTGGACGTACCCCCGACGGACTTAGAACGTGCGTATTACGCACATTATTCGTGTACGAGTATATGAAAAGCTTTTCCTGACTTTGGATGAAGGACAAGTTTCGGTGTTCGTCTTAGCAAAATATTTATGTGGGATGGAATATATAAGAGGGTCATTCCTTTCAAATGCGTGCAGCAATATATCCAAGGCACTTTTAATCGCGAGTCAGTCATGACAATATCTTGAATTTTGTGCACCATTTGTCACACAACTGCTGCTTTTGGCCGACCGGAACATGGTGCTTGTTCAACGCTTATCCTGCCTCTCTTGAATTCGTCCTATCACGAAATTCTTTCGCTGTATTCGTTTCCAAATATAGGAGTTGGAAAACACCACGAACGGCAGTTTTATCAGAATTTCTTTAAGCACTATATTTACGAAACTAAATGGCGACTTGATATGGAATTTGACATTTAATATACTGAAAGATTGACATTTTCTGAGATATTTATATATATTTGTTTCTTTCCTCCTCCAGAAAACTGCGACACAATCAACTTTTCAGCCCACCCACTGATGAGTACCTCTAATAAATAAAAATAAATCATCCTCACCATCTACTCATTTAGAGCGAATTCGGTTCTTGGTAGGCCCTCCCTCCACAACTAGCTGCAATTCTCGTTTCGATGAGCCCTTGGAGGAGTATTTTACTTCGTTTTTCTTGCATTAACAGGAAGAATCCAAAGCTTATCACTATATTCGGGGCTATATATCTATCTAAAGATGATGCTATGATAGTGCCACAACTATTACAGGCACACTTATTACACTCACACTCCCGCAGGGACCATTGATTGCCATTTGAACACTTCATTTCGTGCACCCTTTATATTACAGTATTCTACGAACTCTCCTACATTTTATTCGTATATTACACTCTTTAAAACTAAAGGACTTTTGCTTCTTCACATCTTCCATTAGAAATGAGCACTCCTCACGAACATCCCCATTCGCCTTCGGGCATCACATGAAGCAGGGTAATCTAGCGTAAGTGTAAACCTTATAACTAACTGAATCACAGGCATATTATTTTAATGGTTACAACCCAACTCTTAGAATTAAATAATATGCGCAGTCTTTGTCACTAAAGTGAAACTATACAAACAAATGATAAAAAAAAAACTAAAAAATCAAAAAAAAAATCAACAAACAAAAAATAAAAATTAAAAGAAAATCACTAAAACCATACTCGTAGTTCTATAAACGCTAATCTGCCAGTCCGCTAATACTTCCTTAACCTAGTCCAAATGATTGGTTGCTACAACGGACCATATATGGGCTCTGAGTAGAACACGGCTGGCACACCAACGCCGTAGGGTTCGGTTGAGGCACGCGACACCTGTAAGCTGCGTTTGGAGTGTTTCTTGTACCTGGTATGGAACAGAAAATTATTAATGCTTATTTTTCCCATCGAAGAGGAATAGAAACCTACTTTTTCTTGAGGCAGCAGGCCGTACACGTCGCCACTATGGCCGCCAGGCCGATGAGCGCCGCCAATATGACAAGCCAGGTGCCAGCCGAGGTCATCATGCTAGCCGCCGCCTGGACTTTGCGCACCGAGCACGACTCCACTTCGCTGACGCCGTACTCCACATAAATATCGAACAACTCCTGCTTCATGTGTTCAGAGCTCATGAGTTTCTGCATGTCCTGCAGCGGCATGGCAGCGCCGTTCTTAAACATTTGGAAGCAGGAACTGGTAGCGGTGAAGTCCAAGCTCAAATCGGAGCGGGTCAGCACCTGCGTATCCAGTATGTGCAGCTCCAAGCCGAGCGGTTTCAGTTTCTGCTGCACCTTCTCCTGGAACGGTCGAATTATGGTTTGAATCTCACTGGGCGGGCGAGCGAACACGAATTTC
This sequence comes from Clusia tigrina, assembly GCA_920105625.2. Taxonomy (NCBI): domain Eukaryota; kingdom Metazoa; phylum Arthropoda; class Insecta; order Diptera; family Clusiidae; genus Clusia; species Clusia tigrina. Next base: position 18,207,080 of record OV050032.1, read on the forward strand.
AGCAACGACTTATCACGTATCACAAAGATCTTCAAGTTGTTGAATGTGTGGCGCTTGGCCTTTGCCGAGTTGTTCGCTCGCACTCGCATTTGGAAGTAGCCGTCCACGTAGTCGGCGAAGGAGCCTCCAGTGCGTAGTTCACCCGTCTGGTTGTTCAGCGTGAACAAACTGCTGAGTAACCCGGTTTCAATTGTGCGTGTCCGCTTGTAGAATTGCGGCACAAATGTGACATTCTCAATTGTCAATATCACCGGCGGAGCTTCGGCATCTCTGTCGGCGGCGCGCACTCTCGTTATCACCGTATCAATGGGCACATTGATGCGTATGCCAATCGAAGCATCCTTCTGCTCGAACTTCGGCAAATTGTCATCGATATCGATAATCCTGATCGTAACTCTGATGTGAGAAAAATCGTGCCGATCGTACTCATCACCGATAAAAGTGTAGCTGGGGAAACCACGCTTTAGGCATTTGATAGTCAATGTATATGACTCCACCAGCTCTCGATCAATGGGCCGAGTAGTCCTTATAATGGCGGCACTTGCATTGTTGCGCTCAATTGTGAAGACATTTTCATTGTTGCCTTCAATTATGATATATTCTATTTCCGCATTTTCTGCAATGTCTTCATCGATGGCAGTGAAATTGCCCACTGCGGTGTCTTGGGGTTCTTCTTCCTGTAGAGAAAACACCAATGGACCTTCGTCCTAAAACAGGAAAGGTTTGTGTAAAGAGACAACACTGGTGTTAATGAAAACCCAAATCACTCACCACTTCTCTGGAGAATCTCGGCTCGTGGTCGTCCATATCCAGTACCGTTATTTGGAGAATTCGCGTCACAGATTGGCGCGGCTGTCCATTATCATATGCCTCAAGTATAATGTTGTACAAGTCCTTCTCTTCGCGATCCAAAGACATCAGCGTCGTAATTAGACCTGTATTCTCGTCAATTGTAAATGCATCTGCATCTGGTGTGTCCTTCAGAATTTTGTACAATAGTGTGCCGGATGGTGTGTTGGGATTATCCGGATCACTAGCGATGACTTGAAATACGGGTGAGCCAATCGGAGCGTTCTGGGAAGTGATATCGTATCTGTAAAATATCACATATTGCTATATTTCAAAGTAACTAACCTCAGTAATATTAGCCACTTGGCCCACTTTAGGCGCCAGAAAGTATGGTATGCCATCGTTGCCGCTGACGTCACCAATATAAATTACAACATCTACATCGGCAGCGAGTGATTCCTGTTTTGGCACTTGGACTCCATTGTCCGTCGCTCGTACAATGAGATCATACGGTTCGGCTCGCCCTTTGCCCGTCAACGCGCGCTTTGTCTTCAATTCACCCGTCAGCGGGTTGATCTTAAACAAACCATTAACTTCACCCTCATTTACCAACTCGTAGCGAACTTCGCCGCCAGGCCCTTCGTCCAAATCGTTTGCGAATGTCTTCAGTACGAATGAATCCACTGGAGCATTTTCTGGGATGACGGCCGTGTAGTTTCTCTGATTGAACTCCGGTGCGTTGTCGTTCACGTCCAACACATCAATGGTCAATTCCACAATACTCTGTTTGGCGTCTGTAGGTCGTCCGAGAGAGTCTTCTGCCTTCACTTGCAAATGTATGTGTGGAGTGTGCTCTCGATCAATCATTTGATTTGCGGCTATTATAATCTCACCAGTCACATTGTTGATTTCGAATAAAGCCGCGTTTTCTCCCTGCAGAGAGTAGAACACTTTATGATAGCCAAGACGGTCGTCACGCTTCGTCAAAGCAGCATCCTTATCAATGGCTTTGACTCGTATTATCTTCTCCGGATGCACTTTATTCTCAATGATAGTGGTATGGTACACAGCTTCCTCAAACATCGGGCTGTTATCATTGACGTTTTCCACAGTTATGTTCACTTTTGTGATTGTGCTGCGCAGCCCGTCCGGACTGTTAGCTTTCACCTGGAATTCAAATTCAGTATTACCGGCTTCCAGTCCTTCATAATCAAGGCGTTTCTTTAGTATAACTTCTCCGGTGCGATCATGAATTTGGAAGTATTCCAGCTCCTCTGGATCTATCAACTCGAAACTGGAAATGGGCGAATTTGTTACTGGATCTTCAGCATGCAATATAAAAAGTGCACTATCGATCGGCATCTCTTCCTTAATTTTAACGTTCACAACCGGCTTGGAACTGGACCAGCCTTTATTCTGGAATACTGGATTAGTGTCTTTGAAGGACTGCACATAGATTGTGACTTCAGTTGTGTCGACTTGTGCCTCAGGATCAACTTCGGCATTTAGATCACGTACCTCAGCTGTAAATATAATTACTGCAGCGACGTCATGCCTCAGGGAACCATTTACGAACACCTCTCCCGTCTCTTTATTTATGCGGAACGCCTCCTGAACATTATAGTTACTGCGATTAGTTATGCTAACTCCTGCCTTGGTGGTGGCTTGGGCTACACCTCTTATAGTATATTCTAATTTTGAATTCAAGTCCTTGTCAATGGCTCTGACTTTCAATACGCTCTCGCCAATAGCAGTGCGTTCGGACACATATCCTGCATAACTAGCATGCTCAAATTTGGGTTTTTCATCATTAATGTCCTTAATGTTAACATAAACTGTGGAAGTAGCAGTCTCCGGAATGGGAGTACCCGAATCCACCGCATTCACCGTAATTTCGAAACTGTCCATGTTGGAATCACGATCAATGCGCGCCTGGGGCGAAACAGTGATCAACCCCGATCTGAAGAAATGAAAGCCGTTAGTTCATGTTCTGCCCTATCACTACTTAACTATGCAGGAGTATACTTACATAGCGTCGATTTCGAAATTGTCATTAGCGCCCACAATCCGATAGCGCAACAGACTGTCAAGACCATCTGGATCATGTGCGGACACTATTGTGACGTTGTAACCAGGCGACGCATTTTCCGGAATAGACACACGGTAGCTGGGTGGTCCCAATATAGGCACATTTTCGATGTTCTGGAAATGTCCCTTAAATATTGGGCGTTGGTTGCCAGAGATGCCGACGCGTATTAATACCCGAGTGGTGTTGGTGAGTGGTGGAATACCTTAGGGCGGAAACGCTTATAAGAATGAGCTAATGAAATAATAAAACCAATTGCCTACCAAAATCAGTTGCCGACACTACCAGTTCGTACTCCCCCCGTTCCGTATCCATTGACTTGGCCACCTTTTGCAATGTGATTTCACCAGATTTTTCATCGATGTGAAACACATTTCCGGAAATGCTATTCTCCGATATAATAGCATACCGTACTTTTCCACCGCCCTGGGTAGGGCCGTCGTCATCATGTGCACGTATAAAGAACTGCGGCTCAAAGTTCAGGGCACCCTCGCGTATGGTCCGCGTGTGTTCTAAATTCTCGAAAATGGGGGTGTTGTCGTTTACATCTGTAACATCCACATACACGTTAGCATTTGTCTCACGACCGCCGCCGTCAGTGGCGACAATAGTTAAACTGTAACTGCTCTGCTTTTCATAGTCCAACAGTTTCTGTATATACAGCCCGCCCGTGTCAGGATCGGTGTAGAAAATGTCTGAACCAAAGCCTTTCAACAGGTAGCTTATTGCCCCAAACTCGTTGGAGTCCTTGTCCGTAGCCTTGACCATGCCTATTCTTGAGTCAATTGTTAGATTTTCTGCTGCCGAGAAGCGATAAACGTGCCTTTCGAAAATGGGGGAATTGTCGTTGACGTCGAGCAAATGTACCAACACGCGCGCCACAGCCTTCTCCAGGCCGTTCACAGAAGCCACCAAATCAAATTTAAATTGACGCTTCTCCGGATCAGCCACATCGTAGTCCAGCATAGTGGAATTCAGTATTCTCACAACAACTGGTGTTCTGCCCTGAGCATCCGTAGGGGTCACAGCAAATATACTTTCAGCGTTATCCACATCCCGCAGGGACAGTTGGTATCGGCTATTTTCATTCATATCGCGATCGTCCACGAAAACCGAAAGCCCCGGCAGTGGCATGTCATAACCCAAATTTTCTGGTATTGAAATCTCGAAGAATTCCGCATTGAACTCCGGTATGTGGTCGTCCACATCCGTCACTACAATCGTCACCTGCGTAGTGGCATAATCCGCTGGCACTTCGCCGTCAATGAGTTCGGTGGCGCGCACCGTGAAAACGTAAACACCACCATTCTGTAATATCTCCGGATTTTCACGATCCAATGGAACATTTGTGGTTTTCAGCATAGCTGTGCCATCTGTGGGTTCGCCGTAAGGCTCTAACTCGAAATGACCAAACATCTCGTCTTCCAAAGAGAGGAAAATGGCGCGAGGTATGCCGATATCACCATCGATCGCTTTGATTGCCAAAACACTGACGCCAGGTGGCGTGTTCTCCGCCACTGTGGCTGAATACGGGGCATTCGTGAATACTGGCGGCTGGTCCTGCACATCGACCACACTAATCGATACAGTGGCAAACGAGGTCAGACGGTTATCCAGGGCGCTGTCGGAGGCCACCACGGTCATTATGTATGAAGGCCTGCTTTCAAAGTCCAGTGGCTTCTTGAGCAACACGCTGGCCGTGTAGTTGCCTTCCGATATGCGTTCCGCGCGCACTTCAAATGTGTCGCAAATGTCGTTTTCCTGCATAAGATTTTTATAGATAACAAGAAAGCTGAAGACTCTGGGAAAAGGTAACACCTACCTGAAAACATTTGATCTGTAACTGTGCATTCACACCCTCATCCCGATCGATGACTATGATGTGGGGATTAATGTCCAACTCAACGCCAACTGCTAAGGATTCGCTGACACTGGTCGAATATGGTCGTCCGATGAAAGTTGGTTGATTATCGTTGAAATCTCGCACGGGTATTTCGCGTCTCAGCGACACCGTATTCGGTTCGGTGCTGTAGATGCCCACATCTGTGATGCTGATGATTACCTCAATTGTATCTTGCGTTTCACGATCAAGTTCTTGACGCAAACGTACGACGCCAGTTTCGCGGTCAACCGAAAAAACTGGCCCAGATATGCTGTACTTGAGCCGACTTCCCTCGGGGTCGATACCTGTGAGAAAACAACGTGCGAAATAAGAGTTTATTACGAAAACAAACAGCCAAAGCAGGGATTTACGAGTGTAAATGCTAAAACTACCCAGCAGAGAAATTTAGCAGGCCGTAACAATTTAGTGCTAAGTGCAACTGTTAAGTATTCATCCCCGATCGGTTTAGAGCGCAATTAAAGCTAGAAATTGAATGCAATCTCCGCAGACAAAAGTGATGATGAGACTTCAACTTTCTGCCTGGACGGCAATTACCCCTTCTCTGTCGGGTACCACCGCAAACGCTTTGCATGCTTACTCAAATGTGGGTTACTTAACCTCTGCGCCTAAGAATGTTTCGCCACACCATTAAGCAACGACATGGCTGGGGTTTAGTGTCTTGCGGTATGGTGTAGTGTGGCGTGGACTGGAGTGGAGCGACGTGGCGTGGTTTTACTTAATTGTGAGAAAAATGCTAATTTAATTCCCACAACCTTGTTCATAGTTTCTTGTTTGTGTTGTAGCGTTTTTTACGGCTGTGATATGCTGTGCCATTTTTGAAAGCTTGTGGAAACGGTGTTGTCACTCGCTAAAATAGGTAGCGACAGTTCCGCTCGCTGCTGTGCATCACACACGTTAACATTTGTGGGCACTTTTTGTGAGCAGGCTGTGACATAAGCACTCAAATTAAAGCGCCGACACAGTGGTATCGCTGCACATGCACCTCCCCCCATATAAGAATATAGGGCAAACGTAAATGAAATGGTGCGAGTATTTCCGTAGAAGAACTCCGCACTACAATGTGTGATTGCGAGCTGGGGCCGAAAGCCAAGTGGCTGCATAGGCACACACACCAGTATGAATCATTTACAAGAGACTGCAAGTACGCTGGGAAGGAACTCCTGGCAGGCCAAAAAGAAATCGGTACACGCTGTCAGGCTAAGAGCCAACTCACATCTGGAGAGGCTAGCGAAAAGTGTCAGTGAAGCCAATCGGTGGTACAAAGTGGATATAAGGCAACGGAACAATAGCAGTCAAACCAGCAGCACACGCTCCCACCATGCTCCATACAGGCACACACACGCATTCACAAAACTTCCACACAAAGAGTGAATTACCAACTAAACTCGTAACCAGTGTGTGCTTCATTTTCCCTCATTTGTCCTCATTTCTTTTCATTTCATTCCTCATTATTACGAGTATCATCACAATTTCTACGAGTTTAGTGTGTCCGTTGCTTATGTACTTATTAAGCGGAGAAGAGTGGTAAAAGTGCGTCCGTCTTTGGCCAACACACTCGAGCCCAGGTGTGAATGTCTTTTAGGTGAAAGAAAATGCAAACAGACTTTGAAGGCAAACAGTGCACCGCATGCCAACAACGACTTCCTAATTCCCAATACTGTACGAGTCAATACAAGTATGATTGCATATCCGTCAACGTCTGTCTCTATGGACGTGTAAGCTGCGTGTCCCATAAAAGGCCTCTAATAAAGAGAAAGTTTCATGGGGAACAATTAAGAAGCAAACTTCTCATAGTACCACTTGCAGGTGATGAAAAAATGTAGATAATGCACCTTCATCACCCTCACGAAATTGTATTTCTCTTCTGGACTTCTTATGGCCTTTTGTAATGAATTCTAAGTCAGATTACCAGATTAGTTTCTTCAGTCAAGATATTTGAACTCCTTCTTAAGCGGAACATCAGTTTTAAAGTTCATTAAATGGAATTATTGTGTGGAGAGTTATTAGAACTCCCTTATTCTCGCGACATTTCCATATTGTATTCGTGGCGATATCCATTTGGTCTCTAATATTATGGCCATTTATAACAATTGTTAAGCCATTTCCATAGTGTAGTCAGAGTAAAACTTTTGTCGTTGAGGGAGATCGTTGACAAGAAGTGACCACAATAATGGAGACAAAACTCAACCCTTGTGTTTCCGCATTGTTGTGTTGCTTCATAGACTTTTGTGTGCAAATGGTCATTATTTTACCAACTTGTCTAATCACTGTGTGATAATAATAGTCTATTCGAAGATTGGTATCCGATATTGGCGAATTTTTCTTCGGTCTTAATGAAAACAAAGCGGTAATTTCTGGGACCTCAATCGCTTTTCCCGTCCCTGATACCACTTTGTATACCGAATTGTCTGCATTTATTGAATTCTTCGGTAATCGATTTGTCAAACAAATGCTTGAGGAGTTGTAAATAACTCCGATTGGATCCCAAATACCGCCACCACAACTCATCTCATTATGGGAGTTTTTGCTGGTAATATTTCATTTTCGAATTTTGAACAATTAAGTTCAATTAACCATTTTTACAATTCACAAAAACACAAAATTATATATAAAAAAAGTTTAACAAAACTTGAATTAAAATAATTATTTCTTCACTTTACACAGTGTAATTTATAATCTAAACAATTTTGACTGCGGCACACGAGCATCTTTTAACGTTATTGTCTTTTCGTTTTCTCGCTTGTGCCTGTATTTCGTTGCTGCATCAAGCCGCTGAAAAAGTTGGTGATTTCATGCTCTGCGAAGCGCACATTCATAAATGTACAATTTATTAAAGTTCCAGCACAGCCTTTCACGGAAAATTTGGTAGTTTTCACTTACTTACAGAGAGACAGACAGACGGCACACAATTTCGAAATAAGTTAGTCATGGCTTTTCGTCAGAAATCCCACATGCTTCTTTACGTTTATGTTTCACAAACTATTTTGCCTTGCAGAAAGGGTGAATTTAGCTTGGCTCGAGATGGTAATGAATCGGGTTCACATGCACTTCCTCTCCACGCAAATATTTCCGGTCAGCGCTTTAATTATGCTACAACAATCCGTCGACCAAGCAACATAGTAAAAAATATGATAATAGTTTCCCCCTGCAACTATAGCTATGTACGTTAGCCCTAATAATGCATTGTCAAACAAATGCTGGAAAAGTTTAATAAGTATGGAAGTGAATTTTGAAGAAGTAATTGTGTGAGAACAACATTTCAGTTATGAAGACTTGGAAGCTATACTAATCACAGACGCTTCTGTTTCTACCATGAATATTTTTACTTAATCTTTGATTTTGTTAGTTATGTATACTAACATTTTTGTTTGGCCTGCTCTAGTGTAGCACCTGCTTTCCAACTAATTTGGAGTACTTCGCAATTCATGCCAGTTTAACACCAAAGGTGGTTATTTGACATGCCAAAAATGTGTGATTTTTTCTTAGAATCAGCGATTGTAAACTAATGGTAATGTAATCACCAGAGAATATGGGCCGATTTGGTTAAAGCAGTGGCGTCATGACCACAGTTCATTGGCACAGCTTTGATGCATTTCATGGATTTAGGTTGCCAATAAGGTCGTTCAAGTATGTATTCAGCAAACTATTTGTGCTGCACTTCTCAAAATACTTATCCTTGGACAAATAGTGGCGCGGAGCTTCTCATATCCGAAACATCCCATGAAATGGTGCGAACAGTTTTGTGAGAAATGCCTAGATCCTGAGACCAACCTTTCCTTATGACAACTTTCCATAAAAACTTTCTTCACTTTAACGATATTATCGGCAGTGGAAGGGTGAATTTATATTGAATGTGATGAGCACAAAACGGAGAAAAGCAGCAATGAGAGAAGCTGTGATGTTAACGAAGTGAATAAAAACCCAAACGAAACTCCCAAACGAGCATAACTGTTTATATTGAATCAGCGCATTTAATGACTCTTGCTTAATAATCATAGATAAGAACAGCGGAAATCTCTGGTATCGCGTATGGATATTCACAATTCAATAAACGAAATATACATCAGATCCATAATGAATGTATTCATTTTGGAGGAACTCGTCCTCATGTGTTCTCTACAGTGTGTTTGATTCCACACCAATCTAGTTAGTTCCAGAATGTTTTGGAATGATCGGCACCCGAAATATATAACAATACATGCGCTGCTATGGTTCAGTTTGAGAAGTGGTTTAGAAGTAAAGCGAAATTGTCAAAGAAACTTTTTGTATTACTTGACAAAATCCAGCGAACAAATTTTCATAAATACGATAGACGTTTGGTTGATAGAAGTTATAGCGGACTCCAAAAATTACATCATGGAAGAATAAGTAATGTGTCGCCTTCGATAAATCAAATTTATGTATTGTGAAAATGATAAAAGAGGTTATTTTTATAAATTTACCCATAACTTATAGATTCCTGGTGGAAAATTGTTCGTTTAAGTGTAACAAATTGAATCATATTGTATATATATATGTATATATATTTTTTATTTTCTATTTTTTATATGATATAAATGTTATTTATTTAAAAAAAACATTTTTTTTTATGTTATTTTATTCGAATCTCTCCAGAATTCCTCATATTATTTAATTAGAATTAACTAAGAGAGGTCCTTCTATAAAATTGCTTTCTATAACATTTGGTTTGGAAGTTTTCTGGATCTGAATCTGAGTTCCTTTGAAAATATCTATTTTAATTATACTCGCAATTCATATTCTTAACTGAATTGTTCTAAGTTTGAACTATTCACATTTCTCTATTCGAAGGACTTTTAGGTGTTTCCCCCTTTATATTTCGGGCTGCGGTTGATGTTCCAAAGGTGCCATATTTTACTACATGAAACTCATCATACTCGTATGTGCATACGTAATTATAAAAGGCACATATTACACCATCTTTCAGTAAGATTTTTGCCACTAGTTTCCCCTCATCATTGTGTTTGGTTTCTCACACAATAACGTACTCGTATCACATTTTGCATTATTACTTAACTCACACTCGCGACACGATAACACAGAGGCCTATTTTTTATTGTTTATTATAAAAAAAAATGCAATTAACTTGGCTTACATTTCCATTCCACACACACACACACACACACACACACCCAAACACAATATGAATATGTGCGTTTGTATGTATTTCCTTTGTGACTAAAAAGTTCTGCTCGACATTGTCTGCAGTTGGATGTGTCGTTACTGCTCGCATTCATCATTGGCAACGTGTGCGGTAGCGGCTGGTCCTATCAACGTAGAAGTGCCACAACCAACGCCACTCACACACACGCACACATCCACACAAATGCTACATGATAGTGGATAATGGTATTTTGTTGAAATTGTCAACGTGACTAACTTCCACGAAAACCACAACCGTTTGCATGCGCCAGCAATCAAGGCAATCACCTGAAATTGAAAGTGAAAAACTCTGGCAAAACTTGTTGCAAAGGAAGCACTGATGAAATCATTTAATTTGCCACTCATATGCATGCACAGTGGGCATGTTTCTTTGTGCGAGAGCCGATTTTAATTGCGATCGGAACATGGAACACGGCTTGGCACCTGTTGAAATTCAGTTCGCCACTGATACGAGTACACGCTGTAAGCGATTGGCTGCGCTAAGGCAAATTAAGTCTAGCCAAATCAAGTCAAGTCGAGTCAAGTCAAGTAGAGTTATGGCGAGTCGTTTAAAATGTGTTTCCTAATCTGCCATGAGTAAATGTCAATTTTGATTTCTTCCTTTTATAATGATCTTTTTCTGGAACTCTGTGCAAACTCATTTTATTAATAATTGCCAGTCTACTTTTTGTGCGCACATAATAATAAAATTGTAATTAACACCAGAGACACGCATGCGCTGTGCGGGCATGGGGTTGCATAATTCGGTGGTATTATTTCATTTCATAATTGCAGCTACCGCGCAAATATGAGAGCTGTATTTATTCATATTACACTCGTGTTGGAATATGCACGAGTTGTTCAATGTGCCAGTTCTGCTGTTGGAAGTGACGAAGCAGGATGCGACAGCAAGGGAGGGTATTGTACAAAAACTTTGGTGTAACTATAGTTAGTATATGTATAGCGCCTTAGATCAACTAATTATACAACAATACCACCAATGACAGTGCGTTTGATGTGTAGGGAATTGCCCGTAATTACACTATAATCATATACAGCCGCTTAGTTCGGAACCCTAGTTGCCAGCTTACGACAAGAACGACCAAGTCGCCAATGCCATATTCGCTAAAAATGATTACAACACTGGCCTCAGTCAAGTTTTTAACTTTTAGTTAAAAAGACCACATTCTCTGCACAAACCCTCATAAATCCAACTTGACATCACAACTGTAAAGCCATAAATGGGAACCAGTTAACCACAATTATTGTAATTAGTTTGAGAGACTTCTCTGAGTTACGAATATGTTATTATGCGGGTGAGTCTGCACAAGTGGCAAGACGAAGTCCTTAAGAATTTTTTATAATGATTCATTATGAAGCTTAAATGTTTATAAGAAAGGTTTCATAGATATTATTGAGAGTAGTGCCCTGCATTCGTAGAGGGCGTGAGAAGCTTTTCAACATGTGTACGCATATCAGATATCACCTTAAAATACCTCTTAAATACGACGCACGCCCGACCGTGTATTATTGCATTTGTTTTTTAGAGCAGCGGTCCTCAAACTTATATATTTGCAGTCTGCCAATTAATTGTTCATTGAAACTGATGGTGTTGAAAGTAAATACATAGCTTAAAACAACTTTGGCACGAGTGCGGGGCATCTCTAGTTTAAGCCAGTGACAGCCAGCCCATAGAAAGCTATTGTATGTACAATTGATATCGAATAGAAGATTATAGCTCTTTTTAGTCCTAGGCTTGGGTTACAGTGTTTGGGAGCAAACTGTGCAATTTTAGACAGCTTTATATACTTATCAATGAGTTCATAGAGCATTACTAAACCACATCTTGTGTCTGTCAGCCTTTAGGGTGGATTAATACTACCAACTAATTTGCAGAGATAGAAAGAAACAAAAGAATACCACGTCCCAGGTGGACCATAATGATAATCATGACCTAAATAAGTTTCCATTGGGATAATTATAGTCTGGCACTGCCATACATTTGCTAGAACGACGAACGACACTCAACACTGAGGTGAGCATGGTGCTGTTTAGTGAAGTACTAACATAATTGGTGTCCCATATTCCAGCTAAGAACATAACAACATAATTTCAAATAGAATCTCTTTGTACATCTAGAAAAAAAAATGAACACGGAACGAACAAAATAAGTTAATAAAATAATGAAAAAATGAAGAATAAAGTGGCAGAGTAGAGAAGAGAAAAGGTATGAGTAGCTGCCACAAATCATTGCTATTGTGAAATTAATTTCCCCTGCTTTTACAACACAAACTTTTCACATTTCAAAACGCGCATGTGGTACCGCTTAATAATCTGGATGAATGGACTGGCCATTTGCGCCTTCTCAGGGCACAGTGCAAACAAAAGCAGTGCTCGTTAACCGCACTGAAAGCCAAGACGCAGACGGCGAGCAGCACCGAAACCGCAAGACAGTCGACAAGACAGCGGGCCGCGGCGATTCAAGCAGCTGGAAAACCGTTGTTGACCCATTGTTGTCAGAATTTTGAACGTGTAATTATGAAAAATTAACATTTTTGCTTTATTACTTTAATAAAGTAACAAACAAATAAAAATAACACAATAAGAAAACGAAAAGAAAAACAAAACGACAATATAACCAAACGAAACCACAAAAAAGTAATAATATGCCAACACAGAAACGAAAGATCTCGAGAAATGCCAAGCAAGTCACTCAGCACAGTTTTGAATATGGTCTACTCATAAATTGCAAGTGAAAGTCATTGAACTGCTCCCCTTGAACATGGAGATTCTTTAATGAAATTTTCAATTTATTCTTTTTCAAAGAAACAATTCAACAATGTGATCGCGTTGCTGCTTACCTCCTATCGAAGTGCTTTTGCTAAACGTGCTCTTAACGAAAATAAGTTAATCGCTACGCACTCGAAAGCACTCCACAAGTGCTCTCAAGAGATGACCTGTATCTGTTTTTCTTTGATAATTTTTTTACGCATTCTTGTTCGTACGACTATTTTCACAAGCATCATTTTTCAAAGTTAACCTCGATAATAGCATTACGCCGACGGAAGATCTTGCTTGTGGCTTTCATCGTCGTTAGGAATAATGGCTTCATTAAAAACCTAAAAAGATTTTGCTAAGTAATGTCTTAGCCTGAACTGAGTGCTGTAGAGCCGCGATTATTTAGGCCAAGTTCCGGCTGCATCCTAACACCATTTCAAAAGTTTGCGTTTCCAAATAGGAACTGGGCCACTACTGATCTTTCAATAGAAACAATAAAGAGGTCTAGAAAACGAAAATTTATATCGGATGGATGAAGAATTGTCTTTTCGTAGCTGCCATGTAAAGAGAAGACCTAAACATGCTCCCTTGTCTATTCTCCGAGTAGACATCACGAGCGAAGCGGCATTGGAGCACCCCTTAAGTGTAAGAATTGAAGTTTCTCGTTAGGTTTTTTAATGTTTGCTGTATGAAAATGCAATAGAAACACCAGGGGAGGGCCTAGCAGAGCTAATAAAAGCTTATTGGGCCATTCTTAGCAGAAACAATTCACACACAGCTGGACACTTTAATTTCTAGGATACCTATTTGGTTTATACGAGCATATTGTGACGAAATATTAAGTCAGTCATTAATAGCCGGATGTGAATAAATGCTATAAAGCTTCAAAAAGTCATTAGTCATTACTGAAGATGGATTAATGGAAAGCTATGAGCAAAATAAATAGCAGACAACATACCATAAATGATAGTGCATGAGTGTGTTTTGTAATGACCGGGAAAGCAGCTGCAATGGAATAGAAAGAAGATGCGTTGAGCGAGGGTGTACAATTGGAACTTGAAAGCAGAAGTGATACAAATGTTTGTAAATAGGAAGTGACGCTTGTGAAAGTGTTGTTCAAGTCTATAGGAAATAACTTTTTAAATTATATTTTTAAAGAATTGCTATTAAATTAAACGTATTTATTAAAACTAAATTATCGACCAAGACTTTTTGAATTACTCGCACTTAACACAATCCAATGATCAAACTATTAGTAACACTTTTTGCGGAACAATATACAGTTACAGAGCAGTATGATCAACTAGTGATATATTCGACCTTAATGATCATGATCGATTTTCGTTTGCCAACTACTAACTAAGGCACAAAGGGTATTCTATTTTATATCCTGTTGAACACTTTTCTTAATATTTCTATAATCTAAATACTTTTTTCTGTAACCTGTATGCCAGCCTCGGTATCAGCTACTACTTTGAATGTATAGATGCTTCCTACCGAAATGCCTTCTCGCTATATTAGTTTTCCCTCTAAACATTTTTCCTTTCCATTTATCTCTTGTTTTCATATTATCCTCAAAAATTATTATTTGTTGCCAAATCTATATCTCTGCAATTCAAAATCCTGCGTCTCGTCAAAGCGTGGAATTCAGCGGAAATCAAATTTGAACTAGTCTGGTAGTGCAAGGAGCACCTTAACAAAGTAGAACACATAACGGAAACATCTCTAATTTCCAGCACAGAAATGGAAGAGATGATTCTCGGGTCAAGTCTTTTGATTCTCAGCAAATTTCACACGTGGAACACGTTCATTTTCCACACAGAAGGATAGCCGGGAATATTTCTTATGGCTAGGCAAATAGTGGTGGGAGTAATATAAGCAGTTTTGGACCTGATTTCATTCGGTTACACCGGATAACGCCCTTAGAAGCAAGCATACTAATGCAAGGGACTTAGTGAGATCAAATGGTATCAAGTACTGATCTCTGGCAGATGTATTTCTATTATACAATGTATTTCTATTATACAATGGGAATCCCTATGAATACACACTAGATGCAGCTATAATGACGCCACCAGGAAGACATCATAAACACACCATCCCTCTCAAGAGCCAGCTGGTAATACATTACTCAAAACAATATTGTAGTCTACTGACAAGATTGAAACGACCGTTTGCTTTCGACGTTGCTTCACGACTGACTCTTTATTCTCCAAGGTCCAAGGTTCGTGAAATATATATATATATATATATATACTCGTATATAAATTATTGCTTTACAAAGGGTTGACTTGCTACAATATATTGAAATTTGGGGTTTCAAAACGGCGTCCATTGGTCTGACTCCTTCATGTAAGTTCCACTGGGTCGCCGTTCTAACCAACTAAATAAGATAAGGGAACACTCAGAACTAGATGATGAAATAAAACAGAAGCAACAGGTCAACTTATACCTATCGATCATTTGCAGAACCGGATGTGTACACATCAAAGATATGCAGACGCTTATTTAAACGATACACGTCTGAATAATTCTGTGGTATTCAAAGGCTGTGATACTATAAGTAAGTGTTTTTTACGCATTCTTGTTCGTACGACTATTTTCACAAGCATCATTTTTCAAAGTTAACCTCGATAATAGCATTACGCCGACGGAAGATCTTGCTTGTGGCTTTCATCGTCGTTAGGAATAATGGCTTCATTAAAAACCTAAAAAGATTTTGCTAAGTAATGTCTTAGCCTGAACTGAGTGCTGTAGAGCCGCGATTATTTAGGCCAAGTTCCGGCTGCATCCTAACACCATTTCAAAAGTTTGCGTTTCCAAATAGGAACTGGGCCACTACTGATCTTTCAATAGAAACAATAAAGAGGTCTAGAAAACGAAAATTTATATCGGATGGATGAAGAATTGTCTTTTCGTAGCTGCCATGTAAAGAGAAGACCTAAACATGCTCCCTTGTCTATTCTCCGAGTAGACATCACGAGCGAAGCGGCATTGGAGCACCCCTTAAGTGTAAGAATTGAAGTTTCTCGTTAGGTTTTTTAATGTTTGCTGTATGAAAATGCAATAGAAACACCAGGGGAGGGCCTAGCAGAGCTAATAAAAGCTTATTGGGCCATTCTTAGCAGAAACAATTCACACACAGCTGGACACTTTAATTTCTAGGATACCTATTTGGTTTATACGAGCATATTGTGACGAAATATTAAGTCAGTCATTAATAGCCGGATGTGAATAAATGCTATAAAGCTTCAAAAAGTCATTAGTCATTACTGAAGATGGATTAATGGAAAGCTATGAGCAAAATAAATAGCAGACAACATACCATAAATGATAGTGCATGAGTGTGTTTTGTAATGACCGGGAAAGCAGCTGCAATGGAATAGAAAGAAGATGCGTTGAGCGAGGGTGTACAATTGGAACTTGAAAGCAGAAGTGATACAAATGTTTGTAAATAGGAAGTGACGCTTGTGAAAGTGTTGTTCAAGTCTATAGGAAATAACTTTTTAAATTATATTTTTAAAGAATTGCTATTAAATTAAACGTATTTATTAAAACTAAATTATCGACCAAGACTTTTTGAATTACTCGCACTTAACACAATCCAATGATCAAACTATTAGTAACACTTTTTGCGGAACAATATACAGTTACAGAGCAGTATGATCAACTAGTGATATATTCGACCTTAATGATCATGATCGATTTTCGTTTGCCAACTACTAACTAAGGCACAAAGGGTATTCTATTTTATATCCTGTTGAACACTTTTCTTAATATTTCTATAATCTAAATACTTTTTTCTGTAACCTGTATGCCAGCCTCGGTATCAGCTACTACTTTGAATGTATAGATGCTTCCTA
The DNA here is from genome assembly GCA_920105625.2 of Clusia tigrina. Taxonomy (NCBI): domain Eukaryota; kingdom Metazoa; phylum Arthropoda; class Insecta; order Diptera; family Clusiidae; genus Clusia; species Clusia tigrina. The sequence continues at coordinate 18,223,659 of OV050032.1, forward strand.
CCGAAATGCCTTCTCGCTATATTAGTTTTCCCTCTAAACATTTTTCCTTTCCATTTATCTCTTGTTTTCATATTATCCTCAAAAATTATTATTTGTTGCCAAATCTATATCTCTGCAATTCAAAATCCTGCGTCTCGTCAAAGCGTGGAATTCAGCGGAAATCAAATTTGAACTAGTCTGGTAGTGCAAGGAGCACCTTAACAAAGTAGAACACATAACGGAAACATCTCTAATTTCCAGCACAGAAATGGAAGAGATGATTCTCGGGTCAAGTCTTTTGATTCTCAGCAAATTTCACACGTGGAACACGTTCATTTTCCACACAGAAGGATAGCCGGGAATATTTCTTATGGCTAGGCAAATAGTGGTGGGAGTAATATAAGCAGTTTTGGACCTGATTTCATTCGGTTACACCGGATAACGCCCTTAGAAGCAAGCATACTAATGCAAGGGACTTAGTGAGATCAAATGGTATCAAGTACTGATCTCTGGCAGATGTATTTCTATTATACAATGTATTTCTATTATACAATGGGAATCCCTATGAATACACACTAGATGCAGCTATAATGACGCCACCAGGAAGACATCATAAACACACCATCCCTCTCAAGAGCCAGCTGGTAATACATTACTCAAAACAATATTGTAGTCTACTGACAAGATTGAAACGACCGTTTGCTTTCGACGTTGCTTCACGACTGACTCTTTATTCTCCAAGGTCCAAGGTTCGTGAAATATATATATATATATATATATACTCGTATATAAATTATTGCTTTACAAAGGGTTGACTTGCTACAATATATTGAAATTTGGGGTTTCAAAACGGCGTCCATTGGTCTGACTCCTTCATGTAAGTTCCACTGGGTCGCCGTTCTAACCAACTAAATAAGATAAGGGAACACTCAGAACTAGATGATGAAATAAAACAGAAGCAACAGGTCAACTTATACCTATCGATCATTTGCAGAACCGGATGTGTACACATCAAAGATATGCAGACGCTTATTTAAACGATACACGTCTGAATAATTCTGTGGTATTCAAAGGCTGTGATACTATAAGTAAGTGTTTGATGATAATTTTATATCACCATTAATAAATAAGTTCTCAGAAATCTTGTAATTACCTGAAATGAAGAAAAAACCAAATAATCATAATTAAAATAATGTTAGCAAGATTGGTGGTATTCACATTATCCTATATTCCTTTGTATTCAGATCGAAACATATTTATGCATATGAATACATAGTCATATATGAGTATAATTTCGACGGGTCAGTGTACGAATATTACAACTTCGGTTTGAATAGTTTTGAGTTTTATTTTTACATCATTGCTCGTGTGGAAATACACTTTGTGCCACTACTTCTTGGCTCTCTAACAGAGGAACAATGAGGCCGAAAACAGTGTGGAGACTGCCCATATACGAGTTAATAATTGACTACTATACTCTATGATTCTAGAGCAGTTCGAAAAAGCATTTTAGGTACTTGCATTACGCATAAGCATTGGTTTTGGTCGCGGTTGGGAAGCAAACTAAGCAAATCACAGCACACAGCAAATCAATGTGCTGTTCCATGTCTTGTGATTTGATTTCCTGTCAGGCTTCTATAATTTTGCGCGGTCACACATACATTCTTTATGGACCTGGAATGGCAAACAAACCTACTGGAAGGACAGTTGTTACACGTACGGGTGTATACGGATATGTAGGACCATATGGACATGGATATGTAGGACCATATGGATATGGATATGTAGGACCAGAAGAGAGATTGGGATAGTTTAACTCTCTCTCTCTCTCTTTCTCTCTCTCTACTGCGAAACTGAGAATTGCATCAGTTGTTATGATTGCAACTAAGTATATACTATAGCAACTAAGTTATACGGGTTGCAACCACCGTAGAAATAAAAAAATAATAAGATTGCTGAGTAGCAGTCTACAAATTTCGTAACCGCTGCAAAACTGTCGATATATCAGTACGACTACGAGTATGGGAACACCAAATTAAACGAAACAAGTTTTCAGCAATTTGCAAGAACACCAACCACATGGAATTGCCCAAGAATTAATGACACCAAAAGCAGCGGCGTTAGCAACAGGTGGCTGCAGCAGTTGGTGTTGCATTCTTGTGAAATGTTGCTGACCAGCTAATAATTGTGTATGTATGTGTGTGAACCCAAAATATGGGTAGATGAAAGATTGATTGGTACTAACCTCGCAACTGGTAAACAGGACTGCTCACTGGAGTGTTCTCCGACAGACTGAAGCGTGCCATGTCGCCGGAGCCGGGCACAAAGTGTGGCGGTTGATTCAGCAGTTGACATTTTGCGCCGGGAGCACACAGCAGCAGCAGCAGTAGCAGCTGCCCGTAAACACAGAGCAGCTGCAGCAGTGCTCCGCAGCGATCCGGTAGCCGCCAAAATGAGTGTCGCATTTTTGCCCAAACAGTCAAAGCCTAGTGCAGTGGCAGCACTAATGCACACATGCACGCGAACACTTCTGCAGTGGAAATCAGGCTACGTGCACATAAAACTGAAATTAGAATTTATTTGGTTTAATTGTAATTTTTCTTGATTTGGTTCTGGTGTTTTTTTTTTTTTTTTTTTTTTTTTTTGGCAGTCTGGTGTCTTTTGCTCGACTTTGGTTGACTCTTGGGAGCGTTGTTAAATTTGATCGTTTTAATCTATTTGAGATTTTTCAATTTGCTCGTTGCTGGGTGTGTGTGCGCTTGCGTGCGCGCGTTCGGTTCTGATGCTGCGCTGACGAAATCAAATCAAACCAAGTTTTTCGACTTGGACGCTTTCTGTTAACCTTGAGCTTAAAACTTGTTGCCAATGTTGCTATTGGGATCTATATATTGACAAAGGTGCTGAACTTGCTGCTGTTGTTGTTGTTGTTGTTGTTGTTTTATCATTATTATTTGTTTATGTTTGTAGCTTTGCGAGCAACACTTTTTAGCATATTCGTATTGTGTGCTATTTTGTGCCTTCTCAACCAGTTTTTCTCTGTTTTGCTTCTTTACAGCCTAGCGTAAACTCGGCAAGCACGATCGATGGTTTCCAGTTCAACATTCATAAGCCAACTTTTTTTTCGAACATATATTTAAATTTAAATTGAATCAATTATCTGCAGCATTGTTTGTGCTTTCAAAATACAAACGAGTTTAAAAAGATCTGACTACACATTCCCATTGTCGGTCAGTTGGAATATGCTGTTTTATAAAAATAGATTACATTAGATTTAAAAATATAAATATAAGAATTGGCATCAAACATCATAGTAACTGCATTATTCTTGGCCATGTTGACTGCTAATAAACACACTAAAGCAACCCCATCTTTGTCTCTTGTCACCCTATCTCTAAATTTCCCTCTTTCTCTTTTGTCACTATACTCCCTATTTATGTCTCTTGTTTCTTTTGTCACTATCCGGTATCCTTGACTCTCTCTTATTACTATCTCTAAATCTCTCACCCACTCATTTTCGTCTTGAACTTCACCGATTTTTTCTTAAAACATTTATATGGTCGCCCTCTGTGGTCTAGTTAGTGGTAAGCATGGTAGACTCACACCCCGAGGGTCGCAGGTTCAAATCCTGCCACGGGCTTGGTCTCCAAAATGCTTCTTTCTATAAAATCTTTTCTCTTCGAGTCGAAAGCCTCTATAGCTAGTACTCATTCCCCCAACACCTTGCACTCATAATTAATTATGGTGTAAGGAATAATATAATAATAATAACAATCGATTCTGAACAACTCTGCTCAAGATGTTCCAATAAAAACTAGGTATCGGGCAATTACCCCAGCGCTGACATCGAGAACTTTTCGGAAATATTCTGCTGGCCACTGATGCGACAACAATTTTCATTACAACTGACATTGTGCTGGGCCCGGTAGGCCCGCTCGAATGCGGAGCTCAGATTGAAGACTAAATAAGTAAAAAGCCACCAAATTCTTCAGTTGTGTATTACTATGGTTGACGTTTAAAGTGCGGGAAGGGTGGACCACTCCAAAAGTTGTTCACCACTGATTTGCTCAGTACTAGGGATATGGATACAAGTATGCAAAATCTGGGCACCAATTCACCGAACACTTCATTTCACTCAGAACTTTGTTAATTTCAAGTCTAGTATAAAGAAAGGATGGCAAGTACAAAGGGTTCATAAAAGCGGGCGCTGTCAGTTTATTTTGAACCTCAGATACTGAAAGCAACAATCACAATATTATAAGCAAATAAATATGTAAATAGAGCTGGCAAAGAAATGACTTCAGATCGAACATGATCGACAAATATCGTGACCACCATATCAGCCTTCATATCGAATTATCACATCTGTCCGCAGAAACCTTCACATACACAGCAATCGAGCATTAAATATAAAATGTTGGTAGCGATATTTTGTCGGTCAGATATATTACAATCGCTTTTAATTGAATAACGATATGCTGGATGGATGGCCATCCATAATTTCGGAACGTTATCTAATACGATCAGTTTCTGCCAGTCACCCATTTTCGTGGAATATTATATATACGAGTATATATCAATGTAAGTGAGATTCTTTTTCTATGTTTTCACTGAGCTAAGGTCTGATTTCACAAACTCCAATTAGTTATAGAATAATTTAAATTGATCGGTTAAGTTATGTTCCTAAGACAACTTCGTTCTGCCTGCTGGAATTAACTATTATTACCTCTAAGTGAGAGATGAAGGCTCACCTGGGAGTTTATAGGACAATTAGGAAAACATCCCTATGCGGATTAGGTACATCTAGATGAATTACCCTATTTCCATCCACTAACGAAATATTTTCCTTCATAAACGTCTTAGGTAAAACTCTGTCGTGCAGCAATTGTAACTGGCTCATTGAAACGAAACCTTTGCGTTTGTTCCACTTTCGTAAGTGGAGGAGATATCAGCACTTAAGCGAGTATTTCATAGATTAACGCATCATTGAAATCTTGGACAGACATATGCACGTACACACACACACACAGAGAGACACCTCCATGCTTAGGCAAACATAACGTGTGAGTATACACGCTGAAAGATGCTAACTCTGCATTTGCCATAAATAATTCAATTTCACTTTGCAAAATTTTTACAAAACCAAGAAATCGAAGACTGTCCAGACGAGAAGATAGAAAAATTTCGATTAACAACTGAGAAAGAAAAAGAAAACATTTGCTTTCTACGCTTGAGCTCTAAAAAGTGGCTGCGATGCGCCGGTTACTTTACTGGCGGAGAAAGAATGCTGAATTCGATGGATGCTGTGTCATGCGAAATGTCTCCGCGACGGGGTCTGGTTGCATGTGTGTATGTCTGTCTGCGCGAGTCCGTGTATGTGTGGCCAAGCAAACAGGCAATTTGGTGCGAGTGCGAGTATGAGTGTCTGCGCGAACCAACAGTGCAGAGCTGAAGTCAGAGTCACAGCCAGAGCTGGAGCCAGTCGGCATGATGCTGCCTGGGCACTTTTGTAAGCCATCAGCGATTTTTTAAGCCTTCGAGCCAAAAGTATCTGAACTGTTTGACAAGTTCTGCGACTGGGTATGATGGTATGTACCTGCACACACATACAAGTAGGCAGTTGGGCTGCTGGATTTGTTGGGGTGTGTGGAGTGAAGGTTTTTCGCTGCTAATGATGATGATCATGAAGATGATGATCGTGAAATATTTATGTGCTTGTGTACCTTAGCTTTAGGTAAGCAAAAAAAAAAAACCACGTAAATAAAAATGAAAAAAAATTTTACAAAAATAAAAAAAAACAAAAAGTTAAAATAAAAATCGAAGTAAGTTAAAGAAAAGAAAAACGCTGCTGTTGTTGGCTGGCTGGCAGATCTGGTTTGGCTCTCTATCAAGCCAAGTTCTTTTCGTACGAGTGTATCTGCGCGCGGTAAAGTATCTGGAAGTGCTGGTGCACAAGATGCATGCAGTTGCTGTATGGAGAAAACAGCATTTCGGCCTAAGAAAAAGTACTGTAAATTGCGGTCACGTTAAGAATAAAAAAGAACTACATACAACACCAGCAACAACGCTACCAAGAAGCACAACAGGAACAATAACAGCAGGCAGAGTGCATCAAAAGTTAGTCGTCTGAGAGACTCGGAGTAACTTTACAACAACAACAACAACAACAACAACAACAACAACACTACGAATATGAGAGGAGAACATTTATGAGGAAATAAACGAATAATCACGTAGTTCTGCATTTTGCATTCTTTTGTAATCTGCTCTGCATAAACATAAATTTTGCATTTTGATCGAAGAATTGCTGCCCGCGGCACAAGCCATTGGCATTGCTTCCAAACCGATCCCGAACTGATTGACTGCGAGTATGTTTGCTGCCAGCAACGATTTCTTAAATATTCATACTCGAAATCAAAAATTTCAGCTTTGCCAATTGTTGCGCTTCTATTCCGCTCTTTTACATTTTTGTTTGTTTGTTTCTCTGATTTTTTCGCACTGTAAAAATTAATCTCGTTTGACCACTGCCTCGTTTTTGGTGTGGCTTTTTTACCTTCTGACGGTGAACGATTTCAAATTTGTACACCTCTGTTACTTTTTTTTCTTTTTGTTCTTTTATTTGTTTGTTAGCGAAACTTCGCACTCAAAATAAAAATAAAAACAAGAACTAGTAAGCAGAAAGCAAACAGCAGAAGGCGAAAACACGTCTTAACGCCACGGCTCAATCTCACTGAATGTGGCTCGCTTTCGCACAGTCCCGCCGAGTATCTTAGCTCGGCTCTTTACTGGCTCTGCCGCTGCCGCTGGCTGGCTGCCTCAGCTGCCGCAGCTGCCCAATCTCAGGTATGCTTGTGAGGTGTTTGTTGTTTGGCGTGTCTTGTTTTCGTTTATTTCTTGCGCGGTTTCGTAGAAATACTGGTTTTCCGCTGGACTGGGCAGCTACGAGTATGCGCTTCCACCTTTGCTGACTTTTTGTCTCTCGATTTGTTTTTTGTTTTGACGAAAAACTTTTCCTAAGCTGGCCAAACAATTTTCGCTCTCCCAATAGTGATAAGCGATATGCAGGCGCATTATTCGTCATTTGTTGTTAATTCCATCACATGATGCTCTCATTGAATGTGCATCAACCCAGTAAGATGTAGTTTGGAATAATATCATAAACAATAGTCAAATTAATTTATCCTTATTTCAAATGGGATATAAGCTAAACACATACATGCACAGTCACATTTTGTATTTATTTTACTGGAGCATTTATCCTCTCACTTCACTCCTGAATTGGGAACAATAAGTTGGTGAATATTGTACAGGAGCATTTATTCCCTCTCTTCACTCCTGAATTGGGAACAACAAGTTGGTGAATATTGTACAGGAGCATTTATTCCCTCTCTTCACTCCCGAATTGGGAACAACAAATTGGTGAATATTGTACAGGAGCATTTATTCCCTCTCTTCACTCCCGAATTGGGAACAAGAGTTGGTGAATATTGTACAGGAGCATTTATTCCCTCTCTTCACTCCCGAATTGGGAACAACAAGTTGGTGAATATTGTACAGGAGCATTCATCCTCTCACTTCACTCCTGAATTGGGAACAATAAGTGGGTGAATATTGTACAGGAGCATTTATTCCTTCTCTTCACTCCTGAATTGGGAACAACAAGTTGGTGAATATTGTACAGGAGCATTTATTCCCTCTCTTCACTCCTGAATTGGGAACAACAAGTTGGTGAATATTGTACAGGAGCATTCATCCTCTCACTTCACTCCTGAATTGGGAACAACAAGTTGGTGAATATTGTACAGGAGCATTTATTCCCTCTCTTCACTCCCGAATTGGGAACAAGAGTTGGTGAATATTGTACAGGAGCATTTATTCCCTCTCTTCACTCCCGAATTGGGAACAACAAGTTGGTGAATATTGTACAGGAGCATTCATCCTCTCACTTCACTCCTGAATTGGGAACAATAAGTGGGTGAATATTGTACAGGAGCATTTATTCCTTCTCTTCACTCCTGAATTGGGAACAACCAGTTGGTGAATATTGTACAGGAGCATTCATCCTCTCACTTCACTCCTGAATTGGGAACAACAAATTGGTGAATATTGTAAAGGAGCATTCATCCTCTCACTTCACTCCTGAATTGGGAACAACAAGTTGGTGAATATTGTACAGGAGCATTTATTCCCTCTCTTCACTCCCGAATTGGGAACAAGAGTTGGTGAATATTGTACAGGAGCATTTATTCCCTCTCTTCACTCCCGAATTGGGAACAACAAGTTGGTGAATATTGTACAGGAGCATTTATTCCCTCTCTTCACTCCTGAATTGGGCACAACAAGTTGGTGAATATTGTACAGGAGCATTCATCCTCTCACTTCACTCCTGAATTGGGAACAATAAGTGGGTGAATATTGTACAGGAGCATTTATTCCTTCTCTTCACTCCTGAATTGGGAACAACCAGTTGGTGAATATTGTACAGGAGCATTCATCCTCTCACTTCACACCTGAATTGGGAACAATAAGTGGGTGAATATTGTACAGGAGAATTTATTCCTTCTCTTCACTCCTGAATTGGGAACAATAAGTTGGTGAATATTGTACAGGAGCATTTATGCGCTCAGTGCACTCCTGAATTGAGAACAATAAGTTCATGAAAGTTTTGGTATATCTACAGGAAAAATAGCTATGTTGATACCTGCCAAGTGGTAGTTGAGTTTGATAGCATATTGAGTGAGGGCTGAAACACGAGTCCGTGGAGCTGAATAAATTTGGGTTAGTCGAGCAGAGTAATTTGTATCTGGTTTTGGTTCCTGTTCTCTTAATTGAATTGTTTTGTTTGAAATATTCAGGAGAATTGTAACCTATTTTATTTTTAATTAATTAATATCTTTCAAATATTGTTATAATCAATATTAATACCTTATGTCTTATTTAAGTATGTAGGTAAAGGTTTGTGGCAATGAATGCTAGCAACATTGACCTTTAACTGAAAGAGACTCAAATAAAATAACCAGCATTAGGAGACCGTTGTCAACCAGTTTCAAAATATTAAAAAAAAATCTTAGTTTATGACCCAATACTTAACTAAATTCGAGTTTTTTTTCTCAAATTATTTGTTTATTAAAAGATCTTTCAATAATCGTCATGGATCTTAAAAATTCATTGAAATGAGTTATATAACAAGATTTCCATTGGTTGTTTATTTTCTATTCAAATATATTTGATGGCATTGAAGTATGGAAGACTACGTTGGCCAAGTGGGCTCAAGGGCTGCGCCATACGAGTAGGCAAACAATGAAGAGGTACAACTCATTTCTACGGCGAAGAACTACGAGTTTTTACTGCAAATGAATCTCATTTTCACTAACTACTTGTATAGAATGTTCCTTGAACATCTTCAAATGTAGACAACTTCACAGGGGGTCTAATGACATCGACGCTATAAGATGTCGCGCGGATTAATTTGCCCCAAATATTCCAGCATTTTGTTTATTGACACTGCAATTCCACTAAAAATGTGCTCCAACATTGAAAATATATATTTTTGCAGCATCAATATCAGTTTCGAAAGGATCGAGAACCAAAGTACGCTTGGCTTCAGCATTAACTGGATATTATACGAGAAGGCGGCCTAAGACTTGCCACGAAATCCTCCAGATGAAAGTTTATGAAAGTTCCAAGAAGAGAGAGATAATGGAGACGTGGGTTCTCAATTATAATTTCGCCAATAGCGGCGATGTTTGTCAATATTTTATACGATACGGCAACGAACAGACGTTGGGTTATCTATGTTTCGTATTTTATTCCACTTCGATTCGGTTGTCCAATCAGGTCAACCGAAAATTTTACCATCCATTTTAGACCATCCATAGAAAGAAAACATTTCTGATAAATGCGAATAGTTTCTGATTTGTACCTTTCCCTGGTCAGGCCTTGCTAATAAACTACTTAAGAAGAGAAATATGTAAATTGCTTAAAACACAAAATAAAACGGCGTTGTCTGCCGTGCCTATAGATTCATTGATTCGTTCATATTTTTCTTACAACTAACATTCATTCCTGCAGATGCAACTGATATATTTGTGGTATACTTTGACCACAAGCCTCTGTTTCACTGCAGGGTGCTTACAAGAATATTTATGTACAAACGTGCTCCACACATACCAACACCCTTTATACATTTTCTAATCGCCGTTTTATCGTATCTGCTTATTGTCTCTCCCAGTTGCCGGCTATTGCTTTGTTTAGAAAGAGCATGTGGAATGAAATTGTTAATAACATGTGCGCACTAATTCATTGAATTCGATAGAAGCATAAATTCCCGAGCATACTTTTAGGCTCCACTTAATTTAGAATGGTTTAAGCAGGCTCGTAATATATGCATTTAAATAATATTTAAACATTTACGAACTCCCATCACTGCTTTGATATTTGAAGTTAGTGTAGCAAGATTTTGTATACGTTGTAACACTGGCAGATCCTTGAGAAAGCCCACGAAATGTTCATCAACGCATTTGACCTAAATGATAGAAATAAGAAATTAACAGATGCGAGTATTGATCGATATAAGTATCAACATACTTGTTGGAAAATAGTATTATTAACTTTCGTTAGATGTATAGTTAAAATTCAGAGACCCGTTTCGTACAACTCTGGGTTATAAACCAATGTTGCGCATTCTTCTTTCTCTCTTTTCCTATGTTCGTCAAAGCGCTGCCTAAAGGGCCGACCAAAATAGACGAGACGAAACGTGACGAGTAAGTTCGAGCATATGTGAATCAATACTAATAGCCAAAATGGCCATACGTATTTGATCGAAACTGAATGAAACATTTAGACGTGACGATCGGTTCCGTAAAGGTAGGACCAAAATAGACGAGACGTGACGATAGCGATTGCACGAACGTCTGCACTCGCTACGCCGATTTTTACATTTAACCCAAAATGTGACGCTATCAAACGCATCCATGGATGGCTTTTTACATAAATTCCGAACTCATCCCTCACAGCGGCGATTAAATTGTAGCAAAATTCCGTAATTTTAATTTTAATTTCTTTAAAAAATAACAATCATGTCAACAAAGAAGAGGTTGTGACGAGTAGCAGCCGTTTGCAGTTCGGTTCTTACGGAACCAATCGTCACTTCTAAATATTTCGTTCAGTTTCGATCAAATACGTACGGCCATTTTGGCTATTAACATTGATTCACATATGCTCGAACTTACACGTCACGTTTCGTCTCGTCTATTTTGGTCGGCCCTTAAGAACCGAACTGCAAACGTCTGCTACTCGTCACAGCGACTACTTTGTTGACAAGATTGTTATTTTATCAAAAAATTAAAACTAAAATGACAGAATTTTGCTACAATTTAATCGCCGCTGTGAGGGATGATGAGGGATGCGTTTGATAGCGCCACATTTTGGGTTAAATGTCAAAATCGACGTAACGAGTGCAGACGTTCGTCCAATCGCTATCGTTACGTCTCGTCTATTTTGGTCCTACCTTAAAACGGCCATATGATTTTGAACATCGAAAGAGTGAAGAGAGGGTGTAAAACAGCGGTAAGTTTGTAGTATTTGATCATCAATGTACTAAATTTAATTATTTTACAGAATAAACATACGTACACCTGTAGTTGTTTTAAGCAAACCTTCTTTAGCCAAAGTCGTAGCCGCGGCAAATCTTTTCGGTGTAATAAAATACTTGAATTGAAAGAAAAGTTATTATATGAAGCCTACTTAATAAATATCTGTATAAGAAAGCGACGAAAAGATAGTTTCTGAAATGACTGACTCAATTTGGGTTTCCCAGTGCAAGCCCACTATTTATAGACTCGAAACCAGATTTCGAAATTTTGGCTTGTCAACATCAGCTGTGGGGAACAAAGTTCACGTCGGTTGTCTTACGTATATGTCACCAAGGCTAAATATAGAGTGGGCCCAGGGGCAGTACTTCAGCGTCTCCAACTGTGCGTACAGTAGAAAATTGGGAAACTTTTTAACTTTTCGATACATCATTCGCTCGTATATGCTATTTAAGGTTTCAAAATAGTAACCAAAGATTGAACTGTCATCCTTCATTTCGAGGATCAACTATTCTTATATTAAATACTGTATATAACCTCCAAAATGTACTTCAATGGCCCCCGATATGTTTGTGTACAAGGATGAATTCTTCTATAAAACATACCGAAATGTGACAAAATCGAATCGAGGCGTAAATATTTGTATCGATCACCCATATTTAAATTCGTAGACGGACTTCCTTCAGCCAAATAAACTGGAAAATCAATATAATTGCTTTAGTTTAAAATATTCTCAAGAAGTGCACCGAAAACTGGCCTGGAAGAAATAAGTGCCTGCTAAGTGCAGAAGCAACCAACATTCAGCACACTGATTTCTGATATTTCTAATCGCATTAGTTGGAGTCTGAGTCTGTACTTAAATCACAGTCAACCGTCTTCACAAAGAATACCTTAAAAATATTTATTTGAGTTTCTTCACTTTATGGTTCACGTACCAACAGCGCGAAATACTCAACCATGACTTGATTCAAGAACTTTCCAGAAATGTCTGCTATTCATAATAAAAATAAAAAGCGTTAGGAACTTTTTTGAACTTTTATTCATAATAATAAATAAACTAAATATTTAGACTATATATAAATAGACTCTGCACAGCCATGCAATCGCTTAAAGTACTTAAGGCCACGTTAGTTACACACTACAGTACTCGAACAGGCGGACAGTCTCCTGATGTCGATTTCTGACTTGTCACGAAAACGTTTGTGTTCTGCACAGGAATTGGTTCCTTCAAAGAGAGAAAGAGCGAGAGAGAGAGAGAGAGAGGGAGTTATATATTTGCGCCTTGTGTATGGTTATAGCCCACAATCGAAAAGAAGCAGCTCACCTACTCACCTTCACTTGCCCGCAGCTCCCCTACTCATCTCCACAGCTTCGGAATGGAAATGGTATGCCCCCTACAGGAATACGGGAATATTTAGTCGCGTGCATAGTCTATTTATTTTTAGTCTAAGACCATAAAATTACGGGTAGTTTATAAGTAGGAGTGGCCTAGGCCCACTGAGTACATCGTAAATGTGTGTAAATATTGTGTCAATCACCGAGTGAATAATATGAAAACTGCCGCTTACACTATAGTTTAAAAAAGTTTGTCGTTAATTAATTAGTCTTGTGTTCTGCACCCTTGAAATGCATCTACAAGCTTACAGATGTCTGTGCAACGTTGAGCGACCGACTGCGGTCCGACCGCAGCGTTTATAGCGCATCGTCGACCTGGAACTGAATCAGGTCCTCAACGGGGAAGCGAAAGAGCGACGCTGCATGTGCCTCGGACGCCAGCTGATCGACATTGGCGTGCGAATTAAAATGGAAGTTGTTGCGCGCCTCAATGTGGTCGTAGTGTGGCGAAGCGGCGGACGAGTCCATCTTGTTCCTGATCAGAGCGGAGGGATGTGGCAACTCGGGTATCTCGGCCGCCACAATGGGATGCTCGAAGTCCGCAAGGGGTTGTGAGTTGACGCTGTCGCTGCGTGCAATGCCGTGAGCCGGCTGGGATGGATGGGTGTGGTTGCTGCTCGAGTTGGAGTGCGTGATCGATATGGAGTTTGCGTTTGAGTGTGAGTTTGAGTGTGCGTTTGAGTGTGAGTTTGAGTTTGAGTTTGAGTTAGCGTTAACGTTCTTGGGTTGACTGCGTGGCTCGACTTGTGCTATGGGCTCCGTCTCTTCGAATATAGTGTTGCGATTGATGTTGAGCGTGCTACTGTAGAAGGGATTGGTTGAGGGGGAAGCGACTGGGGTGTGTTTCTGTTTGGGGAAGACATTTAGGTGGACCATTATCTGATTGGATTTGGGATTTGAGAGCGCATTTGGATTGATGGAAGCCGGCGATGGGTGCACCCAGTCAACGGGCACAAATGGGGACTGCTGATTGGCAGCCGCCATGAGGAATTGTTGTTGTTGCTGTTGTTGCTGCTGCTGTTGCTGCTTCTGTAATTTCTTCTGCTGCTGATGTTGCATTTTTTGCTGCTGCATGTACTTGGGCATCTGGTCAGGGAACGTTATGTGCATATTGCTGGCCTGGGGATATTCAATGGAAGGCGGTAGTGATGAGGGAAATTTCAACGGACTGAACATGGGCGGCTCGTGTTGAGCCGCATAGGTCAGGGCAGCGGCAGACGGTAACATTGGAAAGGAATAGAACTCTGCAAAAGGGTTACGCAGAACTGAGGGCGGACGTGAAGGAAGCGGGAATTTAGACTCCTCAAAGGCGAAGGCAGATGATTTATAGTCTTTGGTGGGAGGCAGAACTGGGAAGATGTCGAGATTGACTTTGAAAGGAACACGTTTCAACTTCGACTTCTGGGTGGCATTGAGCGCAAACAGCTGTGGATAGTTCTGGAGATAAGATTCTGCTCCAAATGGACGTTGCGGCTGCTGTTGTTGTTGCAGCATTAAATTGCTGCTATTGATTGCTTTCTTTTGCTTCTTCTTGCTTTTCGAGCGATTCGTCTTGAGTTGCTGGTGCATGGCGAGCAAATTTATATCATTCGGTGACCGCGGCTTGAATGGAAAGAACTGATCCATCGATATACGTTGGTATGGCTGTGCTATAGCATTGAAAATCGGCGCCTGATATGCACCGAAGAGCTGCATCGGCATCGGTACGGGAAATGTCAGCTGCATTTGTTTTTTGTTGCGTTTGTTGCGGAAGAAGTTTGATATGCCGCTCGACTTTAGGTTCTTGAACGATCCTGCTATATGCAAACCCGTAGGCATCATCACCATGTGTGGCATCTGGCTCGATGACGCTCCTAAGTGCATGTGCTGCAGTATATCCTGTATGTTGTTTATTTCAGCGCGTTCGGCCTCTGCCTTCTTGAATTCCTCCGGCATGGGTCCGTCATGGGGGAAATGGAACGGTTTGGGTTTCAATTCGTCTCTGAATGACATGTTCAAATGTGGCTCCAAATACTGTCGTCTCACAATCAGCGAAGGTCGTCGCGATGTCAGGCGCGGAGGGCGTGGTATCTGATCGCGCAGCTCACTTTTAATCGGTGTCATTGTCGACGAGCGCTTCGGCAGGCGCTCATAAAGATGATGCTGGTACTCGTTGTCCGCATCGCGCTTCTCATCGTCCACAGTCAGAGCGGCAGAAGCGACTATACCAGAAGGCGCCGCCGCATTTAATGGCGGTTGAGGTCGTCTCGCTTTCGTGCGCCATGTTCCGTAAATGGGTTGCTCATGCGCTATGTCGTCGGTGCGCTCTACTAAGTAAGCAGTTTCGCCTGCCATTGCATGCAACTGCTGCTGATGCTGCTGCTGTTGCTGCTGCTGTTGCTGCTGATGATGATGCTGAAGCTGTTGCTGTTGCGCGTGTTGTTGCAGCTGCTGCTGTTGTTGTATTTTTGCACGCATTTCTTCGCTTTGCCGATTCTTTCTGCTATTGGCTGCTTTTATTGGCTGTGATTGTGATTTCGTGATATTCGTCGTTAAGTATTCACTCCGCTGCTGCTTCTGTTGCTGCTGATAGACGATTTCTGTGCTCGTCACTGGATCTGCTACTGCTGGATTAAAGTTCTTAATGTTTCTTGTGCGAAGCGCTGTCGTTTGATTCTGATAAAATGCTGCTGTAGATGAGACCTTTACTATCATCAAAGACATCTGAAATGGTACAGAGAAAAAGAGTGCTTAATGTAAGACAAGTAATGCCCACAGTTATATGAGTCACTCCTAAGTGATGATTATGATTGGCATAGGAGAGGCAGAATAAACTAATATGAAGTTATTCGGAGGAATACCACAAGCAAAACTTGACAGGTTTTCTACATTAAACAGTATCTTTAATAAAGACATGAAAATTGTACTCATAGTTCCGTCATTTAAAATTGGGCAAGTAAAGGCGATCTTTTTAGTAGAGGTTTTTTTATTCTAGGAACATTTTGAATACGAAAAAATTATATATATTTTTTTTTGTGTGTATTTGGTCACCCCTGGATGGATTTCTATCTCGACTTTCGTCGTAATTTTTTGAGAACACGAGCTAAGAATAATCTCCGAAATTGCAGAAACTAAAACCAAATCTCAGGATGAAGTCCTAAACTCGATACAAATGTGGACGTTCAATTCGATTCCTTCACTGTCGAACAAGTGATGTTATAATAAGGAACCATCGACCCTTTGGTAGTCAAAGATAGAGGATAACGGATACATGATTAAGACTCATCCTTATGCAAATACAAGTCCTGAATAACAGAAAACTGAATACTCATCTTTATAGGATCAAGTAAGTGCGGAAAAATCGGACTCAATCAAGACCAGTATTCGATATGATAACAGGTGAGGAGCCTTGGTTTTTCTCTCATGACCCACAAAACAAACGACAATAGATACAATAGATTCACAAAGATGCTCAACAAAAGTACGGACGAATCACAAGTGCACAACTGGTTCGATAATTATTCAGAAGTACGGGTTATGTTGTCACAATTGTATCTTTCTTTTGTTCCCAACTATATATGATAAACTGCGGGGATGTTTAACTGCTCTGAGAGTCTTTTTATTGAGAATACTTCTAAATGGATCATCCAGTGCTTTCAACACTGGTCGAAATTACGAAGAGCGATTGGGAACAAACATAAGTTAGTCCAAAAATACTGATATTTTCATTGAAAGAGGAAAAACTTATACGAGTATAATAACCCTCCTTTGCAAACTGTGTAGTATAAAAAGTTTGCAATTCACTCATAGAACTAATCAATGGCAAGCCAATCGTCACTCGTCTTTCACTCACTCCCACAACAGTTGCCACTAGAGTGAATGGCAGGAGAGGGTTTATAAGAGGGTATTCCAGTGATGCAAAACAAGCCTTCGCCACTGGAGCTCTTTATGTTATATATAGAATAATACCGAAACCTACATATAAATCCTATAATTTTAGAGGCAAAAGAGTTTCTTCCGTTTAATCGATGGTTGTGTGGCCTTCGCCATGAAGTTCGCACAAATGAATATGTTTGCATACCATTATTCAATCTCTTCAGACTCTTAGTTACTGCGATCGGTTTTTAAACGAAAAGCCTCAAATCGCTTGAGTGGGCACGGAGACAAATTGATTGACTGTGTTGACTACCTGAATTTGCTTTAATGTGACTCCTTTGCTGATAGCAAAAGTAACCCTATCTTCTCCAAGGGAGACGTAGTTCTTGTAACTGATTGGGCTGTCAAACTTTATTGCAGTTACCACTTCTGCTCTAATTAACTTTTTTACCTTCTGATACCTTGCACTTTCCGTGCAGTGATTTGGGAGACGATTTAAAGAGCGATCGAACATTCAGTCCTCTTTAGTTCAAATTCCACCAGATTTGACAGGGATCCAGGATTTTCATTTCCTCATTGTGCCACCACTATTAATTACATATCCTATACAAAGGCAAATGATATACTAACTTCTTAGACAGGCATAAAATGAAAATATAACCATTGCAGGAAGGTCCGCACCAATATTCGGAGAGGAGAGATATGAAAATACAGCATACTCACGTATCCTGGACATGGCTGAGCGGAAAGGACGGGCAACTGAGGTAAATGTTTAAATAATAGGAGCAAATGTAAATGTGTTGTTGCCAAGCTGAAGGACTAAGTTCGACTATTTGCATAAATGCAAAATGAGGCATAGAACTGCGAATCGGATATGCTACATGTACTTACAATAATGATGCACATGAATAACATGCCGCTAATCCACGCAATCGTACTCGCCCCCGTATTAATCAATTTTCGCTCTCTGCTGTTGACTCTGTCGTAGTTAATAGGATCCAGTTTTTCGTATGGTAGCAATTTCTTTAAAAACATTTTATTTTCACACAGTTTCTACTGAAATGGAGATCAAAAATTGTGCAGTGAATTCTTTTGAATTTTTAACCGTTTTGTAGTGAAGCCAGAACTCCGCACGACTTCTGCTTCATTGCGAATTCGAAATGCGACTGTGCTGAAAAGTGCACGAAAAACTTTATGCACACTTTTGGAAAACGTTCAACTAGGAAAATCAAAAAGAAAGTTTACTCTACGCCGCGCCGTGTTCAGTGGCGAGCGCATGCGAGCACATACCATCAAACTCCTTTTTTAATTTTAATTTTCGTTTTTTGCTTTTAAGTTTTTTAGTTTTTCACCTTTTTTTTCTTTTTTTTTTGTAAATGAAAGCACGCTGCAGACAAAAGAAATTAAATGCTCATATGATTTCATGATTAATCTCAATCAACAAATTAAACAATTGCTGTGCTGAAGTGCCGAGGTAAACAAACGAAGATGAAATCAGAAACCATGAAAAACCATTTTACACATTTCGCACATGTTGCGACTGCGCGGTACTTGGCGCAGTCGGCAACCAACTCCGTGCAAGTGGTACTGCAAATGAATTCGTGGAGAAATGCGTACGCGCCAGCAATTGCAGAGATATGTAATTGCCGCCGCTGTAGCCCAAGTGGAGCCAGCACTTCACACAGGGCGACCAGCCTGCATCGGGCGGATGTGGGCCGATGTTGCCAAGACCTCACAGGCACTGCAGTTCCGTAGAATCTAAAGCATAAGTGCGTGTTTTCCTCAGTTCAAAATTTGTCATGATGTCGTCGAACATTACCTACTAAAGTGGTTTCTACCCGTTCCAGGATACCTTGTTAAAGTATATGGGACTATTGCTGCCTGTGTTGTAGGTGTTATTCTCCCCTAAACTGTGTCTATTGATTGTTTCTATTAGTACTCTAAGGTTATATATCTGTCGAGATACAGTATGTAATTGAGTAAGAGGTGAGATACAATTTGTGGCTACAGGCTTGGAAAATATTTTTGCTTACACAGTGCTCGTTGTTCTCATGCTTTTGCTTCGCTTACTGCAGCAAATGTTCGAAGCTTCCCATTTCATTATTTTATAAAATGATATACTCGTATCATTATAAGGAGAGAGTCGCGGAACGCAGGCACTACCAGTCTACTTGACTCATGATTTTAACCGCTGGAAGACAATAACTCCAAGGTATTATCTAGGGCTACGTTCCGAAAAGAACAAAGCAACGAGAAGGAGAGTTGCTCATAAATAAATTAAAATCAAAAAAGTTATCGCGGACTTTGAGTAAAATAGTGGAGCTAAAATACAGAACTTCCGATTACAATATTCTCATGTTGGCCCTAGATGTGATGATTATTCAATTCCAACCCAATTTCACTGCTCATAGTGACTGGGGCAACATAAGCTGTGTACACCTCCGATGCAAGTAATGTGAACAGATGGGCTTACTCGCAACCAAACCCATCTGCTCATAAATATTTCATTAATTACCAACAGCAGTATCTTTTTCTTGCATTATTGAATCATTACGACTGGTGCTAAGAAAGCTGATGTGACCCTCGATTTTATAAAACGTTATGCAAAGGATTTCAAGCACCCTTTTATTATCAAACTGTGGATCAGTTCATTGGAACGACCGCCTTACCAATAATCCAGTGTTTGATGTCATCAATACAGTTGCTATTCTGACCATATTGGATCAGTTTAAAATCTGTTCTGATTACTCTATTAGTAAGCTATCTTTTCCTTGATATTATGATTTTTACCTGTCGATTAAAACTTTTCAGCATCTAAAGGTCCGCAGGACAATGCTTAATGCATACTTACTCATCGACATATTGAGTGGACAAATAAAAATTGGATTTCTGCTCAACAAACTGAACTACAACCTCTTAACAGAAGAACGAAATATTTCACAAATTTGTATTTGAATCTTTGTAAGCGGAACTATGTCTAATTTCCTAATACAAGTTATGATATAAACTTCGTTTCAAGGTGATACATTAAACGAACCCACCTGTAGATTGAAACATAAAACAGAACTGGTTTTGTTTCCAATCGTGATTAGTTTCTAGACAAACACATACGAGTACTTCAAAACCCTTCTCAAATCACTATCAGGCCATTGTTGCTTAGTGTTCTAGGAAACTTTTAGCAGCGTGGTCTGAAACTCTTAAGGGGAGCGGGGTGTGTTAACGGGCTCCCGTGTGCCCTTTCAAAGATTTCCGCTCTCTATGGAAATAAAATAACAGAAATTTTCATATTGATTGAGGAAGGTACTGACATTAACAACAAACCCGTGTATACCTTGAGATATGGTGAATGTGTAGATTAGAAACGGCAAAAATTATATTTGAGAGACATTCGTGGTAGTTTGGAAAAGGTGTTAATTGGCTTTCATTGAGGGAGAAACCATCACGAAAACTGGCACCACCGGTCAGAAGAATAAAACGGATTAGGAGCTCACAGACTCACCAATGTTTTCGCCACTGGTTAGCGAAATACATCAATAGCCTGAACGTGGTTGCGCTTTTCCAGTGTCCGCGAGCGAGGGAAACGGTTCTTATGTTCTCTCTCTATTACCATAATACTCTCATCTCTTCACTCACTCTCTCTCTCTCTCTCTATCACTGTCTTTCTCCTTCTCTTCTCTCTGTCTCTCTCTGTGTCTCTCTCTTTCTCTTTCTCTCTCTCTCTCTCTGTCTATCTGTCTATTTTAATACTATTAGTGAATGATTCGGTTCGAGAGACGCAAAGATGGATCGCATTGAAATGACTTCCCGTTATTCTACTGCACACGGAACTTCAATGGCAACGAAACCAAAGCTGATCAAATTTTTTTTATGTTTATTATTCTGTTTTTGTTTTTGTGTGTAACAATTAAAAAAAAAAAAAAAAAAAAAAAATAGTACAATTGAAAACAAAATAGGTCTGTATTTTGTGGAAATCTTTACACAATAATTCTAATTGTTAGAATATTACAATTTACGAGTATAAACAAAAACGTTAAATTCCTGCATTCGCTCTCTTCGGATTGGAGCGAGTGTAGATTAATTTTCAAATATTGGATTGACTAGAAGTATCTAGCCCTAGACAAATTGTTGGTACCACTTTGCTAGATTAGAGGCAGTGATAATTCGATTAACATTAAGTATCACTATCGCAGTTCGACAGTTGTAGAAGTGCTGCGGCGCGCGACTGGGTCGGATGCTGGGTGTTTTTAGTATTCAAATGGTACGTTTGGCACGGGGTATTTATAACCTTCATGCTTGGTTGTGGATACTATTGGTGGGTGCGTTGTCGGACGGGTTTGGGGTGGCGTAGGCCTTGTTGCATAGGTTGGTGGTGGTGTAGCCCTCGTTGAATAGGTTGGTGGTGGTGTAGCCCTCGTTGGATGGGTTGGTGGTGGTGTGTGCCGAGTTGTTGGAGTATGGGTTGTCGGATGAGTTACTGTTTCCGTTGGTGGAATATAGGTTGGTGCAGGGGTGCTTGGCCTGAATGTTGGTGGGGTACCAAAAGTCGTGCGTGGTGTTCCATGAGTTGTTGGTTTATAAGTTGGTGGTGTACCTTTTGTTGGTGGTGGTGTAGCCCTCGTTGGATGGGTTGGCGGCGGTGTGTGCCGAGTTGTTGGAGTATGGGTAGTCGGATGAGTTACTGTTTCCGTTGGTGGAATATAGGTTGGTGCAGGGGTGCTTGGCCTGAATGTTGGTGGGGTACCAAAAGTCGTGCGTGGTGTTCCATGAGTTGTTGGTTTATAAGTTGGTGGTGTACCTTTTGTTGGTGGTGGTGTAGCCCTCGTTGGATGGGTTGGCGGCGGTGTGTGCCGAGTTGTTGGAGTATGGGTAGTCGGATGAGTTACTGTTTCCGTTGGTGGAATATAGGTTGGTGCAGGGGTGCTTGGTCTGAATGTTGGTGGGGTACCAAAAGTCGTGCGAGGGGTTCCATGAGTCGTTGGTCTATGGGTTGGTGGTGTACCTTTTGTTGGTGGTGGTGTGCCTCTTGTTGGTGGTGGTGTACCTCTTGTTGGTGGTGGTGTGCCTCTTGTTGGTGGTGGCGTACCTCTTGTTGGTGGTGGAGTAACTCTGGTTGTTGGTGTATGGGTGGTAGTAGCTGGAGGATTTGGTTTCTTGGTAGGTGGTAAGTAAGTAGGTGCTGGAGTGCTTGTCCTGATTGTTGGAGGGGTTCCACGAGTCGTTGGTGGGGTACCACGAGTCGTATGTGGGGTTCCACGAGTGGTGTGTGGAGTTCCACGAGTTGTAGGTGGGGTTCCACGAGTTGTGTATGGGGTTCCACGAGTCGTTGGTCTATGGGTGGCTGGTGTTCCTCTTGTTGTGGGCCTCTGGGTGGTGGTAGCTGGAGGATCTGGTTTCTTGGTTGGTGGAATGTAAGTTGGAGCTGGAGTGCTTGGCCTGATTGTTGGTGGGGTACCAAAAGTCGTGTGTGGGGTTCCATGAGTCGTTGGTCTATGGGTTGGTGGTGTACCTTTTGTTGGTGGTGGTGTACGTCTTGTTGGTGGTGGTGTAGCCCTCGTTGGATATGTTGGAGGCGGTGTGCGCCGAGTTGTTGGAGTATGGGTTGTCGGATGAGTTACTGTTTCCGTTGGTGGAATATAGGTTGGTGCAGGGGTGCTTGGCCTGTTTGTTGGTGGGGTACCACGAGTCGTATGTGGGGTTCCACGAGTGGTGTGTGGAGTTCCACGAGTTGTAGGTGGGGTTCCACGAGTTGTGTATGGGGTTCCACGAGTCGTTGGTCTATGGGTTGCTGGTGTGCCTCTAGTTGTTGGCCTGTGGGTTGGCGGTGTCACCTCAACTTGTGGTACAGTGACCTTGGATATGGGCCTGGGGGTGGTAGTAGTAGCAGGTGGATTAGGCTTCTTGGTAGGTGGCAAATAAGTTGGTCCTGGAGTGCTTCCCCTGGTTACTGACGGTGTACCCCTTGTTGTCGGTCTGTGCGTAGTCGGATGGGTTGGCGTTGGTGTAGCATGAGTTGTTGGTCTTGGCGTTGCTGGTGTGCCTCTTGTTGTGGGCCTCTGGGTGGTGGTAGCTGGAGGATCTGGTTTCTTGGTTGGTGGAATGTAAGTTGGAGCTGGAGTGCTTGGCCTGATTGTTGGTGGGGTGCCACGAGTCGTATGTGGGGTTCCACGAGTAGTGTGTGGAGTTCCACGAGTTGTGTGTGGGGTTCCACGAGTTGTGTGTGGGGTTCCACGAGTTGTGTATGGGGTTCCACGAGTCGTTGGTCTTTGGGTGGCTGGTGTTCCTCTTGTTGTGGGCCTCTGGGTGGTGGTAGCTGGAGGATCTGGTTTCTTGGTTGGTGGAATGTAAGTTGGAGCTGGAGTGCTTGGCCTGATTGTTGGTGGGGTTCCACGAGTTGTGTGTGGGGTTCCACGAGTTGTGTGTGGGGTTCCACGAGTTGTGTATGGGGTTCCACGAGTCGTTGGTCTATGGGTGGCTGGTGTGCCTCTTGTTGTAGGCCTCTGGGTGGTGGTAGCTGGAGGATCTGGTTTCTTGGTTGGTGGAATGTAAGTTGGAGCTGGAGTGCTTGGCCTGATTGTTGGTGGGGTTCCACGAGTTGTGTGTGGGGTTCCACGAGTCGTATGAGGGGTACCACGAGTTGTGTATGGGGTTCCACGAGTCGTTGGTCTATGGGTGGCTGGTGTGCCTCTTGTTGTAGGCCTCTGGGTGGTGGTAGCTGGAGGATCTGGTTTCTTGGTTGGTGGAATGTAAGTTGGAGCTGGAGTGCTTGGCCTGATTGTTGGTGGGGTACCACGAGTCGTATGTGGGGTACCACGAGTAGTGTGTGGGGTTCCACGAGTAGTGTGTGGGGTTCCACGAGTTGTGTATGGGGTTCCACGAGTCGTTGGTCTATGGGTTGCTGGTGTGCCTCTTGTTGTAGGCCTCTGGGTGGTGGTAGCTGGAGGATTTGGTTTCTTGGTTGGTGGAATGTAGGTTGGAGCGGGCGTGCTTGGTTTATAGGTTGGTGGCGTAATAATCCTTCTGGTGGTAGTTATTGGCTTGTGGGTGGTGGTATACACCGGTTTTGATGGTGTTGGATAGGTAAGGGGATTTATCGGAGTTTCATAGACGTAAGTGGTACGCTTAATGCCCGCTGTGGTGTGAGGACGAGTTGGTGGATGGGTTGATGCATGAGTTGCTGGTGGATAAGTGGGGGGTGGGTGGGTTGATGGACGCGTTGCTGGTGGATAGGTGGTGCGAGGAGCGGTTGGTGGAGTTCGTGGTGGATGAGTTGATGGACGCGTTGCTGGTGGATAGGTGGTACGAGGAGCGGTTGGAGGAGTTCGCGGTGGATGAGTTGATGGACGAGTTGCTGGTGGATAGGTTGGTGGTGGGTGGGTTGATGGATGAGTTGGTGGTGGATAACTTGGTGTATGTGTTGGAGGCTTGGTTGAAGGCTTTTGTGGTGGAACTGTAGATTTGTGAGATACTGGTGGAGGATAGGTTACCGTAACAACAGGAGGACGTGTTGTTCTCCGGGGTGGTTCCGTGAATGGAGTGTCTGGTGGAGGATAGTCGTATCCCTCAGCTCCACGTGTTTTTCTCTGAAAATGGAAAAATAAATTGCATTTAAATTCTTCAGTTGAAGACAATGGAAAAGATGAAGTACAACTTACCACAAGCGAATTTTCACCTGCATCCGCACATATCCCGGCGACGCAAAGCGCCAAAATAATTAGTGCCCCTTTCTGTAATGATACACGAATTAGTATATATAGTTACATATATCTGAATGGACTTTAATTTTTCAAGGAATCACGCCACAGAGAAAAGGCCTTGCTCTTGCTTCTAGTGTCAGATTGAATTTTATCCCATACTAGGAAGAAGCGTTTGATTAGATTACTTATCGCAATAGTAAATTCCATTGAAAGTTTCTGGAATAAATTTTGTTCGACCGGATGTCAAATTCATTCTGAGATGCAGAAACGAGAGCAGAAATTGTCGAGCAACTCAAAAGATTAACAAAAATGTTGCTTCATTTTGATTTGAAATTTTTTTAACTCCCCCAATCTAGAAATCCAACCAAAGTCAAGTCCATTTTCAGCCAAACGAGGCGCCAGTGCGATTGAGTCACAATCATTCGCTGCCACAACGATTGCACCCATTGCAACCTGCCAATGCGCCAGTGCAGACACACCTCATCCATCAGCACCACTGCTGCGGTTGGCGCGCAGCGGTGCTCAAACGGTGCTACTTTTTCAGCGCACGCGCCTAGGTCACAGTGGTCGTTAGGTCTCGGTTGACGTCCGCTCGAACACAAAAATTCGCTGTTATCTTAAAAAGTGATAATTAGCATTATCTCAGCTATCAGCGTGGCGTTTTATTTTAATTATGCTGCTGAGCAGCTCGCTTGAAGGAGATCTGGTCAAGTGGATTAATTAATAACTGAACACTAATCAAAAAATGGAAGCGTTGAACGCTCAGCTTCCTCAAGCCATAAAATGCTACAATCAACGCAGACGATTTAATCGGGCAGAAACGCAAATAATAGCAATAGAAAAAATTT
Organism: Clusia tigrina; assembly: GCA_920105625.2. NCBI lineage: Eukaryota > Metazoa > Arthropoda > Insecta > Diptera > Clusiidae > Clusia > Clusia tigrina. Next base: position 18,249,018 of record OV050032.1, read on the forward strand.
GTTCAATGGGAATATTTCAAGTCACAACTGCCTGACGAGCAGAGCTCAATGAGGGTCAATTCACATGCAAATTGGAATTTTATTTCCTCAATATTCGTTTCTCCCTTTGGTGTTTTCAATTATAAACCTATTTGGGAGTTACTGCCAACAATCTTGCAAATGAAGTCTAGAAATCGTTCTTCTCATTTTCCCTCTGTTAATTAATGAACTATGCGCATTTGCCTGTGATTTCTTGAGTTGCATAACAAAATATATTAAGAATAGCAGAAATTTCGCCATAAATATTTGTTGTGTTTTTTTACGGATACACTCGCCAGAAAATGTTAGATGTACTCATGTGCCACCGCTCAGACTTTAACATGGGCTCTTTTGGGACTATGACCAACCTCTTTCGTTTGGTGTATGCATTTGCATTCGGCATTCTTTAATTATGCTAATTTAGTCAATAAATCGGGCTGTGGCGTGTCTTCGGCATTCGTCTCTTAGCTCACCTTGAAAGTGAAAGGGTTTTGGCGTTTGAATTGATTTCAACCTTTTTACTCTCGCACGCAATATTCTTATACAAAGAGGAGGAAACTAGAAACACTTAAAACTGGTTAAATTGGGTATTTAGCATTATTAAATAATATTAATTGGAGTTAATTAAAACGACTAACCACAAAGCATCGCTGGCAGAGACCTGCACTAACGAAAAAAGTGCTACCATATAAATTACCCAGCAGCGTTCACAGAGCTATTAAACAGCCTAAAATCCCGAATAAGCAATTCAATTCTGACCGAATTGTCTTCTGTCGCTTTGTGAGAAGCTCACCAACTGAAAAATGATGCTGGGTGCAATTGAGAGAACTGAGTGCTAACCTTCGGCTAATTGAAAAGGAAGATAGAGATGGGCGATAGAGATGGATGATCTGATCCAGACTAATATGTTCGAAGCTAACTAACTCAACTAGATTCTGGACCACAGATGAAAACATATTAATTTCCTCTGCAGTCGAAGCGGAGTTCCTGACTCAGGAACCTTTAGGAAGATGTTTACTCTGCTATTGAAATGTTGGCACTGGTCCTGCGGCCAACAGGTTGGCGGCCACTACTCTGAAATTGTCATGCGCTGATTGCAAAAGTAGTGCTTCAACTAAAAGCAGTGCTTAAGTGCCGAAACACAGTTCCATGAAACCGAGGCAAACGCTTCGGCATTGCGTAACGTGCAAAAGGAAGGCAAAAAATGTGGACTATGTGACCTTCCCAGCGCGATTCGCAGCTCTCACAGCCTTTACGGATAATTTGTGTATTATATGCAAATTTGTAAAACAACAGACAAAGTAATTCAATAAAATAAAAACCAAATATTTCCATAATTTAAATTTGATTGTTCAAAATTTCCAAATAAATACGATTGTTAAAAAAGGCAGAAAGTGCTTCCATTGTCAAGAAAAATTGTGTATGAAGAAAACTGTAAAAAGGGGTTTTCACGTAATAGGGTAAAGTGCTGTTTAATGAAGAACCGATGAAAGGAGTTGACAAAAGCCTACTTTTCAAATATCAAATCATTGCATATATATTCAGTTACTCCGTTTATTCAAGTTTAAAAAAATTTTTTTTTTTATAAAAATTTCTTTTAAGGGTGTGCTTTCTCAAAAGTGTGAAATTCTGATCAGGGAAGTCGCAGAGTAAAACAGTGAATCGAAAACTGAAAACTCGATTGTTCACTTTTTCAACCTGTGAATTCGCTAATTGGCACTTTACTCCTTTGTGTGAATACCCGTTGCTTTTAAGGAACTTTTTCTGTGTCATTTAAACAGAATGCAGTGAATTGGCAGTGCCCGCATAAAGGACTTCTTGCAGTCAACTAGCAAGGCGTTGCCGTCTAAGAGCGAATGGAAAGTAGCTGGCCTCCAGCTGACCATCTTTAAAGATTGCCTAGCTGTGCTGTGGCACTGACGCACTCAGGCGTATTCCCAGAGCCAGAGGTCAACTACCAACGGCATGTAAAATAAACTTGAGCCACAAATCGCCTGAATACGCCAGTTAAATGTCAGCCTAAAATATTTTTTTTTGGAACGCCACCGTAGGCAGTGCAGCTAATTGCAATGCGTCAAACGAGTTAATCATAATAAATAAGCTCCGTTTAGCTGCCACTTTGGAATGAAAACAAGACCGAGTCTGGAAATATTCTGAGCAGGGGCCGCAGAACTGCTCAGCGGCGGTAATTAAAAATTCAAATTTGAATTGCAATCTGTGAAGATGTGCAGCGTGTCAGTGGAGCGGTGTGAGGCTGAAATTGGACACACTTCTGCGCACGCGCTCCACAAGTGGCTGGCAACTGGCTGGCAACTGGCAATTGGCATTTGCATACGCATTAGAATACACACTGGAGTGCAGAGCTGCCTGCGCAAGGCGTGCATCATTTTGAATGTCTGCTCGCTCGGGCGTTTGCTGCTTACTTTTTGCATTTTCATTTCACTGCATTTGTCTTTTTTGATTATTATTAATTTTTGTTCTTCTATTTTTTTAATATTATTATTAGCTTTTTTCTTGTAATTACACAACTGCTTTTGCAATAACTTCTGCACAATTGACGGCATTTGTCATGGCGTCTGATGATGGGCAAGCAACCGCTGCTTAAATGTCAGAAGCGCCGCTGCATTCTTCGGTCGTTGCAGGCAGCGTTTTGTAAATGTTTAAATAAATAATGTGCACATTTGAGTGGCGATTGCGTATTGCTTGCAGCTGTGACTGCATAGGGCGGTGGCGCGCGGGACTCTAGGTACTGGACATATGCGTTGCATCTTGTTTCTTTGGCGTTCAAATCGCCCCGCTTGCAACACTCAGTTTTAAATTTGTATATTTTGAGATTCTAAATTAACGCAACCAAAACAAACGAAAACCCAACAAAAAAAAAAGAAAAAAAAACAATTTCCACTCTTAATATTTCGTAGCTTTAATCACTTGTAACATAATCCCTGAGGATTAATTCCTTGGAGCACGGGCGTATTTTTTTTTTAATAATTTTTTTTTTTTTTACCATATTTTACAATTGAACCGAAAGTTCGGGAATCTGTTGCACGTTCAAACTCTATATAATCCTTGTGTTCGTTGACAATTCTCGGTACTTAAAGGTATTCCTTTGACTGAACACGATTCGCAATCGTATCAGAATTCAATATTCGATTGAATTTGATCGATTCAATGTGACCACAAAATTGATAGACAGCAGCCGCAGCAGAAGAAGAGAAGGTCTTAAACTCTGTTGGTTTCACTTCTAGGTCGAGTGTGGGATACCAACTAAATTATCAAAACCTATAGATTTTCTATATATACTCGGAGCAGATGTTTCAACACGTTTTTGCTTGGGCGACAACTGGTAACACTCTGACCGATTGAAGATCGAAACGCTCAAGAGCTCGATTCGGATGCTGGCCAAGCAAGTTGTGTCTGTTGTTGTTGTTGGTTTCTGTTGTTTTTGTTGTCATTGTTGCTGTTGTTTTGGCTGTTATTGGTGCTGTTTGTGGCCGTGTTGTTGGTTTATGTTGGTAACAAACATCAACAGCAATGAAGATGCTACAATATGCTAAAAACAAAAACAAAAACAACAACAAAATTTACGTACTTGTGTGTGTTTAACTTGCTGCTCGCTATTTACTGCTTGTGGCTGCCACTGGCGCTGATACAGCCTCAGCTGAAAATAAATCGCTTTTTGCCAAATGTTTTCTGACTGATGACGTCTTTTTTTGGGTAGGTTTTTTTTCTGTACGAGTATATTTACTCTTATAATATATATGTATATATTTTTAATAAAGGCGTCGTCGATGTAGTCGACGGCATCTTGGTTGCCGTCTTCATATGTAAAACTAGATTTCAATGAATATCTGGTCTTGTCGCGACCTGTCCTATCAGTAATATGCTCAGACTAGTGTTATATCATTTGAGCTGTGATGCTGCTCTGGTGCTAAATATTTTGTCATGCCGCAATACAGGCCAATTGGCCACACAGTTACACAGGCCAACGACGGTCCCACCCGAACTTAAAATGCAGCAAGTCCAAGCAAAATGCTTTTTTGCAGGTGATACTCTGATCGATTCTTGTTTACAAGAATAGAAAAGTTCAAGCAGAACAGAGATAGATAGAGAGACAGGGGGGGGGGGGGTAGAATGAGGAAGGATGGAACATTTATCAACTTTACAAAGTGCGAGAGCTTTGTTGTCCCCTGGCCATCATTGAACTTTAGCCGCACTTCTTGAATTAGGCACATTTCTTTACATTTTAAACTACGAGTTAATGTTATTTTCTTCCCTTTTAGAGCTTCCCACCAGCAAACAATAAAATTTACAGCAAACATTCCACACAGGAAGCAAACTATGGAAGCTTAGATTGAAATCAAATCACTCTGTTTTGTATTCCTATCAACCTTGTTAGTACAATGGGCATCAATGCCTAAGTGCTTGGGGGTCTCCTTCTTCGGCGGCTCTCTGGCCTACTCCACACTTCTATCTAACCAACAGCACAAAATCGTCTTCACGCTTTGCTAGCCACAAAAATTCATAATTTTTATCCTCTCTCTCAACTCATCTAAGTGTGTGCGCTCCATACCCAAAAGCCTGGGAATTGTAAGGAATTTGTTTAAAAGCAAAAGTATTAAATCACTGCTTCCACTCAGCACTTCCTGATTTTGCTTTGTCGTTGCATGTTCGATGACAGCAAAAAGTATCTCCTCTTCCATGGTCGACAATTGCATATGTGGGGTATGAGTATGTCCCTTAGTGATAAAGCAATCTGGTTGTGTCTGAAAGTTCATCGAATTATTGAACTAGGTTTCTTTATGATATCTTCCGAAGAATAGAAAATTTTAGCCACAATCGATCTTGGTTATGGAGAATATATATAAATATATACATGGGAATATATATAAATATATACAGGGGAATATATATAAATATATACAGGAGAATATATACGAGTATAAATATATACAGGAGAATATATACGAGTATAAATATATACAGGAGAATATATATAAATATATACAGGACAATATATACGAGTATAAATATATACAGGAGAATATATATAAATATATACAGGAGAATATATACCAGCATAAATATATACAGGGGAATATATTTAAATATATACAAGAGAATATATATAAATATATACATATATATCCTAAGTCTATTTAGCTATATCCATCAGGGCAAATGTCAAATCAAAAATAGTTGTGATCATCGAATGCAATGCTGGGTATTTGTTGTGAATTTAAGGTGTCTTGCAAAAGAACGTCATTTAATGTGACTACAAGGTTCCAAGAATTGTCCGAGATGTCTTACTTTGACCAGACAAACAATTTAAAATATTTTAAATCGGGTAAAAATGCCGTTCGCATAAAATATCAGAGAGAGCAGCATGCATTTTGGTAAGGAAAGTAGTCGGAAATTCGAAAATTTCTACGAGAATCCTTCCTTGCAAGTGAACTGAAAGAAGAATTGCGCTATGTTCGATTCATATATGCACCAAATTGTCCTTAAATACTAAATACAATATATAAAATCTCAACACCTGTTTTTCGACTTCAACCATAGAGTAAAGAAATAAGTGTCACATTCTCGAACAACAAACTTTTTGTATGGTGTCGCTGCAAATCAGAGACTATGGAGACGGGACAATTGAACGTCTCTCGTTATGCGCACTCTAACACATGTGCAAAAGTGTAGTAGTGTGGCTGATTTTCTTCAGAATTCCAATTAAACAATGATAAACAAACCTATCCATATAGGCAACTAATGATAAACAAAGACAGTTTTTTTTAAACGCCAGAAATTTTGACGTTTAAGTGTCCCGTCTCTATGGTCTCTGCTGCAAATAGCGCCAATTACTCAATATCTCTCATTTTCATATCGCAGCGCCACTCTGGTTATTACCGCCGATCGATCTCTTCTATGTCGAAAAATGAGTGACATTTCAGATTGTTACTCTTATTTCTTTACTCTATGCTTTAACTAAATAAACAGTGTCTTTGCGTGAATAGCGAAGGTCAAATTTGAGGATTCTCAAACACCCGTATGTCGAAGGACTATGGTACCTATGAAGACTAGACGGGCAATCAGAAGGAAGGACTAGCGAACCGACAACAATTATCCAAAGTTACATTTTACGGTACGCGGGAAAACGCGAATATCTGGAGTGGGAATATTTTCACGTTTACGGTACTTTTCTTACACCCTGCGCGGAGCGACATAACAGATTGGCACATTTCATTTACATCTATAATTAACAATATTGTTTTTCGCAAAGGTTGTTTACAAAATATTTTATAGATCTTATACTGGGTACGCACTGAATGCAGATTTCGATCCAACACTTCGATGACAAGTTGGCGCACAGAACGCGTGCACCGTGTTGTGTTTAAATCTCTGTTCACTGCTTTTGTTCCAGAAAATATGCCGCTCACTGTAAAAGCGCACAAATGGCCTCCTTGCTGAACTGAAAATGCAAGTGATCGAAAATACAACACCGCACACACACACACACACACAGTTGGAGACGCTCTTTCACACACCCAAATGAAATGCGGTTCACAGTTTGCACGGCACGATGAGCATGTGAACGCCTCTGGTGGCTGTGGGGACCCCGGGCTGGTGAAGCTGCTGCTGCTGATAGTGCCGCTGACACCGATTCCGCACACGGCGACGCGTCGTTCAGTTCGTTACATTTTGGAGTTTAATGTTAAGGTAGGCTCTGCGAGATGCGTTCGATAAAAAAAGACGGGGTGGTGAATTTTGTGTTGCGTTGTGTGTGTGTTTTTTAGTTGTTTGTTTGGTTTTTTTATTTGCTTTTGCTTTGAGTGCAAGTATTGCACGGCAAAAAGTTAAACAATTTTTTAATTTTACCAAATGACCTTTATTCGCTTAATGCGCAACGACGGACTAAGAATGAATATATTAATAATACTCTGTGACTAAAGTTTACGCTGAAGATGCGCTGCTTTGGAGCGCGTGACGAGCTGCGCTCGCTCGCTTCTTGCTTCAGCGGCAGCACCAGTGGTGATGGTCGCGCTCTGAGCTGGTCCGTGAGTGAGTAGGCAGTGACTGTGATTACGGACAGCCTGTCATAATGCCCCAACGACCGCTTAAGTGGTAATTGACCATATTTGCAAATATTTTTATAGAATTGCATATGCAATTTGTTTACTTTTCGGTGCAAAACACATAAAATTTTATGCATGAAATATATTCACAGAAAATATTTTAATTAAAATAGAGAAATAGCCAACAACAAACATTTATTCGAGAAAAACACTAAAATTTGTCAGTAAATTATTTCAAACGCCACCATTTCTTTGTACTCAAAGTGAGCGGGGTGTCATTTGTATGAAACAAAAGGCTGGGGAACCAAACTCGTTTGAGCAGACGCATCCAAACTGAACCGGAAAAAACACAATTTGCAAACATAAATTCAAATCAGCTTCCGTTTCGAATGAGAAGCATCCTCACCTATCCATGCATTTGCACGTGTTTGCCAACAAGAAGCCGCAAACAAAACACAATTGTATTTGTTTTTCTCGTTCGTTGTTATTTTAGCTCTATTAACATTTTTTCGCACCCACACAACCCCGGAATCTAAATCAAACAAACGCGTGCCAAGTCACAAGGCATCGCGGAAGGCTTGACAAGTGCTTATTTGGCAGTGGTCTGTCTTCCACTTATCAACTTTGGCCACATTTTCACGTGTAGCGCGCACCAGCAGCACACCAGCAGCACACCAGCACGGATCTGGAAAAAAAAATTTAACTTTATTACACCAGCTGTGAATCTGGTTCAACGTTAATTTTGCCCGTGACACGAGTAGTTTTGTGGGTCTTCTCCTTTATCCCTTGTGTCCATAGTTTCGAACGTTTTGGCGTATCACTTTTGGTGTCTGTGTAAACAGCATCTGCAATGCAAATATTCATATGCTGAGCGTATTTTGGAGTGCGTAGTTGCCCCAACCATTTTACTCAGTTTAATTTATATTTAACTTGTGTGTTCCACGCTTACAGGGAATCATTAAAGAAGCACTCGTATGTGGCCTGACCTCAACTCAATAATATGCGAGTAGTATCTTGGTACACGTTTGATATTCAGATTTCGACACCACCAATATCCGCGCAGCTTCTCCATTCCTCCAGGACGATTTTTTATTGTATGAAAACTATTATCGTGATTAATTGTGTGACGCACCGCGAAAAGCTTTCGTAGTGCAAGCGTCGAAATTATTATGGTCATCCAGTCTGTTCAATTGTCAACGTTTCACACCTTTTCATTCTCGATATGCCTCACTTGCATTGCCATTCCATTACTTCCAGCAAAACTATAACAAAACAAGGAGTGCATATAGAAAGTTTGTATGAGCAACGCAATTTGCAATACGAGATAACTCAAGGATCCATTTCAAATGAGATGATTTCTTAAAGTTACTGTCAAAAAAATGTGATGACATGAGATTGGGACTGTTCGACTGCAACCAGACTTGATAAGAAGAGTTCATATTTTCACTGGAACTGCACTGGACCAAACAATGGCTGCGTTCTTGCAGCCCATCGGATACACAACCGATCAGAATTCTCCGAATTTTTTCCAACCAGCTGATTGAGCGGACGCCATTTCTTCTTCGCTACCATCCTCAACACTTAGGACAGCTGTTTGTAGAACAGTTGGTCACGTATAAAGTGACACATTTTTGTAGCGGCCCATTCTAAAACAAATTGCGGTGTTTCACTCATCCGATAGGGAGCCGATAGGCTGCAGGAACGCTGCCAAGGTTTCTACTCTTAGCACTACCGCCAACAATATATGGCGTTAATCGAGGGTTTCCATAGAGCACAGCCCAGAAAGTATAAATAAACGACGTGTGCTTGGAGACCTCCTTCTTCGGCGGCTCTCTGCCCTGCCCGAGTTCTATCTGTCAGTAAATGACAAAAAAATCCACAGCGTTTAAAATAAATCACCAAATTCCCTGAAGTGTTGTTTAGTTGCGTGGAAATATGCTTAATGCTTTTATTATGGCAGACAATTTAAGAGTTTCTTTATTGTAGTGGTTAGTTTCGAAATCGTCGGATTGCTTGATGGGGATGAGGGTAACAGTGGAAATCCTCCTCATGCATTCACTTAATCAGCAGCATGCTGAGGCCGATTGCGTTGGCATGTGAAGTAACTCAATCAACAAGTTGTTTGAAGTGTTAACTCACTCAATTGTGGAGTGCGACGTGCATGAGTCTTGTAACAATATTTCAGTAAAGCCCGCCCGAAAGTCATTTCTGAGCTGAAGTTAAACTGCATCTTTTTGATTTCGTTGGATTTGTAAGGAGCTATCATCCACCCATTCCTCTCTATTAGGTTACTCTGATATTTGTGACTTGTCACCTTCATCTTTCATATCCTAAAACTTAAACACACAACTTCCACTGAAATTATTTTCCATTATAATTCAAATTTGTTCAGTTTGATTGTGTATGAGAATGTCGGAAAGTTATTTAAATTCGCTCATGGATTCAGATCGAACAATACCGCAAGTGTGAACTTTTCTTTTTATGATATTTCCCATCATCTGTGACATTGTTGAATTGCGCGCACTCCCGTATACTCGTAATGCTCTAATTTCCTAGCTGTACCAACACTTTCGATGCTAAACACCTGAAACTGAAGCTGCTGGAGCAAAAGCATGCAACCTCGTTACCTTCTGTCCTCAAAGTTTAGGTAAGTAAGAAGCATGCCGCTGGCCAACCAGAGAACTCGTCTTTGCGACAAATGAGTTCCTAACTATCTGTGAATAGACTGTTGATGTGTTGATTGTTATGCTCGATTATGTAACTTTTGAGTGACGTGCAGATTCTATGCAGCGACAATGAGCAATTTCGCTTAAATTGTTATTAATAAAATTCCAAATGTTAATTAAAGTTTGTTTATGAAAAATTGGGTCAAATCCGGAGCCCAATCAGCAATGACACTGTTGTCTACTTGTATACTTAAGGTGGTATTTCATCTTATTTTGTGTATGTATGTGTGCTGGCAAGTGTGAGATGGACATCAAAACGAAAACAAATTTTCATTTAATACTATGAACACTGCATTGCTTGTGAATACTATATGCCAAGTCACTGTACAAGAGACTGTGAGTGAGTATCTTGCGAAATTATCAACAGAGTGTGCAACTGAGAAAAAATATGCAGAAAAATGACAAATTATGAATTGCGCAAGAGTGGTTAAAAGTGCATAGACGCAAAATGACCAGCACTTTATTCGCTAAGTGGGGAAGTTAGCGGCACTCCCGAGGTAGTTTTCTACAGTTGAGGAAATTCTATGATTTCTGCTACTCGTGCACATGTACGCCCATATGAACCCATACAACCACTTCTTAAATCCACAACTCACCGTAACAGTTATTGCAAGGCTTTGTCTCGTGGATTATTCCCGAAACAGCCAAACCAATTTATGAATTCGAAAATATGGTCAAAATCGTCTTCAGCTAATTTACTACAAAACATGATTGGTAATTTAAAGCACTTGGCGTCCGTGGCTGGTTCCAATAACAACAAAAACAACAACCACAAAAATAGCACCAACCAATCCAACAATGACAATGACAACAAAAACACGACCAGCAAAAAAGCGGCTTTGCATTCAAATTAATTCGTTGAAAAAATTAAAAAAAAAGAGAAACAAACCGAAAATCGAAAAATTAAATTAAATAAACTAAAACAAATGGACATAAAAATCTGAACAAAAGGAGAAAGAAATATAGCAAAAAAATTGGAAAAAACATCTTAAGACGGGACAAAATTTAATCGACAATTCTTGCGATCTTCGCAAGAAAATTAACAGCGCTTCACGTAAGTGTGCGCGGTCGCCTCAGTGAGTATTTTAAATGTAAAATGTAAAGGTCACTTGTTGTGGCCGACGTGGTCGTTGATATTGGCATTGTTGTTGTTGTTGTTGTTCTTATTGCCGATGTTGGTATTGGCGCTGATGTTGTTGTTGTTGTAGGTACAAACACTAATAGAATCGTTTTAACGAAATTAAATTAGTCAAACTTCATGAGCAGAATCAGAATACTCGGAATGCACGACGCCCGGAGCGCCGATCTCGGGCAATTTGTCTCAGAAACACTTAAGTGGCATTCATTTTGTGCATTGTAAGCGTGTAAAATGAGGCACATTTGGGTGCTGAAGTGTTTGCCCTTTGCCACATGAGAGCACTTATGGTCCACTTGCTTGCCATCTTCGTCGACACTGGACAGAATGGGGCGAGTTGATCAGTTTCGGTTGCAAGCTGAAGTCGAAAAAAACTGCACGGTATGTGAACTGGCTATTAAAGACTGGCTGATCGGTTCAATAAGTTCACTTTCGGAATATATACTTTAGCCAAATTTTTGTGGTTGTCATCACAAGATCTTTGCCACCTAAGCTGGACTAGGCTTTATAGAGTGTTCGGTTCGTTGTTGTTGTCATTTTTATTAGCATTTTTCTGCCACTTCCGTTTCTTAGCAAGCGGTTTATGATGAATTAAAAAAATTTACAAAAATATTTAAAAAATTCCCATCAGCATTCCTGACTTCTCTATGGCGTTAGCACTCGAAATAGTGCGATGGAGGACTTGAATTGTTTTAGTTTATATTAGTTTATTATTGAACTGATGAGTCTAAAAGCGTCTTCATTGGCATGTCGTCTAACCGTTTCACTTCAGAATATAAGTGGGGTAGGCCGGAGAACCGCCGAAGAAGGAAGTCTCCAAGCACTCAGGCATTGATGGCCATTGTACTGTTTAGTTCCAGAAGTTTTAGCAACTGTGATAACCGAGAACACTCTTGCTTAAAGAAATAAGAAACTTTGAACTCCGACATTTCCAAGTGTCTCTTCGTCATCAGCGATCTTTGTTCTCTCTCATAGCGAAATTAATTTATACGATGATATTTTTTTGCTATCGCCATCGTAAAGTTTGAATAAGAAAGAAAGAGAAATATCGAGATAATATCGAAAATGAAATCATTATTATATACTCGTATTTTTCATAGCAAAAATCTACACTCTGATCTAGAATTTCTGTGTTACGCGTCGTTACACTGTTCTACTTCAAATACCGATCATTTGTAGCTCTGTTCTACTGGAAATTCCAAAGCACATGTCCTGGATTATTACATGAAAAAGTGATCATGGTGAATCGCTGTAAGTTTGACAAGAGGGAGTTCCCTAATATCAATGTATTACTTTGGGTTGCCTAATGAGTATCGAGCACTCGTTATGGCAGTAGAAAACTCGAAATCAAATTTAACTGTCGATAGTGTAAAGAATTTATTGTTACAAAACGTCAAATTAGACTGCAGCAAAAATTCCACCAACAATTCCACCGAAATATTCCAAAAATTACGAACACGAAAGGAATGACAAAAATTATTATAACAAAACGTTTCGATGCTTCAATTATGGTCACGAAGGCCATATGCGGAAAGAGTGTCGCAAGACTATGCAGTCGAAAAAACCTTCTGAGAACGAAGGTAAAAACAGGACGGCGATGGCTTCCAACTCGCTGTTAGCGAATTCTCGTTTCCACTCTCAAAGCGGCGAAAGTTTGTGGTATGTCTACTCAGGCGCAACGTCACAAATACAAAGTAGTTGATGTCTAGCTTTCTGCAGTTTTCCCCATCAGGGGTAACTGATGATCGAATAAGTTGTCAGGTTGGAACCGCCTCATATGAAGTTCCAATATGTCTCTTGACCCGATTCGCCTACGATTTGCCACCACACATAAGAATTTTAAGCAAGAGAGCAACGTGCAGAGAGTGTTTTGAGTTGGATTTCGTTTAACAAATTTTCAGCCACTGCGCATCTTTTATGGAGTGACATTTACAGGTCAAACCAATCAATTGCTCGCAATAGCACTGGCTAATCGAGCACTAATCCATTAACTGAATATACCGGCGAGCCAAACAACGAATAAAACTAAATTTATCTTCTTTAAAGACGTCGAATTATTCGAGAACTTGTTTAATAATTGGAGTTTATCGCACGAAATCGGATCGTTTCGAACTGACTCGAATGATCGTGTAGCAATGCACACAAATTCTTAATTAAATTAATAAATTTATACGAATAATTTAAAAGCAAACTAAAACGAAGAAGATTTATTTCCAATATAAACAAATAAAACTAAAATTAATTAATTAAAACAAAAACAAAAAATAAAGGCAGCAGTTCAAAAATTTGCGTGCTCCAATTTTCATTTTCATTTGAATTCGTTATATTTCTTTTATATGTTTTTTTTTCTACCACAAACCATGAATTGACTAAAATTATTATTTAAATTAGGCGAATCCGGGCAGTGTGGCAATTAAAATATGGAGAAAAAACTTAGGCCTGAGCTGATGCCAGCACGTACGCAGCAGACCCGGCAGACGTTGCGCTGTTGATTTGAATTTGATTTATGCTAATCAGCATTTGAGAGCATGGCACGCGGAGAGGGACGAGAGAACGCCTTGTACGAGACTCAAATCTGAACCGAAGCCGTAGACGAAAGTTACTCGTTTCGGTTATCATAATTCAAGTAAGCCCCTTAAAACCCAACAACGAAAATTATGCTAATCCATACGCCACAAATAAATCCAGCGGATGTGAATCACGATAGCACCAGACAAATGCTCGCTTGTTCTCGACTTCAAGGAGGTTGGTTGGGTGGTTCGCACGAACTCAGCTACGAACCACGAACTGCTAAGGTTGTCAAGCAATAAATTTTACAAAAAATGTGTACAATCACAGAGTAGCGCCTGTGAGGTTTGGTGCTGGTGTGCAACTTTCATGGCGTACGAAAGATGCCCTCGAGTCACACGAGTACCGGGGTCGAATAACTCGTCACGTTTAATGCTCCTTTTCCTCTACGAAACTCACACCATAAATAGCTGTTTACTGCCGAGCTATTCCACCGTTGCCATGATGCGGGCCCAGTTTTCTGCGTTGGGCCGTGTGGCTAATGGCAAGTTTGTGTTGCGTGGCAATACTGTCTGTAAGCGAAAGATGAACGACAACGGACCCTGGTTCCACATAATGCGAACCGGGTATTCAAGCTATGTTCCTGACAAATTAAAAATGAAAGTTGCTTCTAAGTCGACTTGTGAAGTGGCAAATTTTATTGCATAACTATTTTATGCAAATACATCAGATTTAGATTCCTATGAAATTCTGTTTTATATTCGTGAAATTTGCAAATGTATCTAGTTCACTGCATATATATCCGCGTATATATACATATGTATATATATAGAAATATAATATCCGCATTTAGTTATATTTTTATGCTTATATAGGTTTCGCATTTCGCAATTAATCGAAGCATGGAGAACATTTCTACCGAATCTAATCAAATGTGTTCCGGTTTTATTGGCTCATTTATAATCAAATAAAAAAGTGCTTTGCTTTTTATATCAGGCTATATATATATATATATATATATATATATATATATATATATATATATATATATATATAACGGTTAAATTAAATATTGTTGCATCTGAAACCTGTGCAAAGCAGCACCGAATTACTTTTTAATTCGCTAATTTGCAAATTTATAAGCAACAAATAAATAACAAAAGCAAAAACCAACAAAGATAAACAAAAGGAAAAATGCGTCGTCTATGCAAATTTTATGCCAACGATAAGTTATTGGAATAAATTTATTTTTATAGCATTTGTCATTTTTATATTACATATTTATTTATGTATTTAATTTTTTTCGATTTAGTTGCTTTAATTTTCTGTTGAATAAAATCCATAAACTCATAACTAATTACGATCAAACAAAGATCGTGAAACAGATTGAAATAAAAGACGTCAGCAAATAAGTGCAAAGAGCTGAAGAGAGAATTGACTGCGGCCATTCCCTACAATCATCAGTGTCGAGCTAATGGAGTAATTCGCATTTACCACCAAACGAAACCGAGCTCGTTCCGTATTTACAACAAACCCCATATCCTTTTGCTCCCTATTTCAGTATCTACCCTAAAGGACCTCTACTCCAGTAGGCGATGGGTCAAAATCAAATCACAAAATGTTTAATTATTTCTGGCTGGTAAAATCAGAAACAGGTTGAAAGGATGGGTTGGACTAGGATATGGCAATAGAAGTATCAATATATGGAATATAAAGTATTATTAATAACGGAACTAAGCTCCATAAGACACGAATAATGAGGTGTTGAAAGGTTTTATTAATGAATAATTGAGTTGGAAAATATGAGAAAAATCATATAAACTAAAACTATCGTCAACGTGTTATGTTGAACGAAACAAGAAGAATGTCCTCCAGAGATCTGAGTTAGTTCTACTTAATACTTACTTATGTGGGCTAATACAGAATCTGTGAAAACAACCTATTAACGGGTTACGGCAGATCTTAACAGCGCTTGCCAGGCACCTCTGCGGTGCGTGTGCCTTCTCCAATCCGTTATGCAAAGCGTGGTAAGGGTTTCCTCGACTCTGTCCTTCCATAGAAGGCATGGTCGTCCTCTACTTCGTCGTCCAGCGGTGTCCGAAGGAACCGAAGAGAAAAAGGTGACAGAAAGTAATGCCCAGAGACCAGTTTGAGGGAGGGACTCCAACTCAATTACCAAAAGAGCATGGAGGATTTATAATGCGAGTATCTATAGGAGCGGCTTCCGCTTCAAACACCTTTTTCTCTGTAGCTTTTTCCATAAGTACGACATATCCAAGGCAGCGCAGACGTCGTATAGTAATGCGCCTGACTATAACAAAATAAGCGCAGAGTTGATAAAGTTCATGGTTCATCCGAATACGATAGTAGTCGCCGACATGACCAGGACCGATTTTACGACGAATTTTCCTCTAGACCCCAAGCGCGGCTGCTTCAGTCTGCGACATGACCCACGCTTCTACACCATAGAGCAGCACGGGTAGGATGAGCGTCTTGTAGAGTGTCAGTTTTGTCGGTCGAAAGAGGGCTCTACTACACTAGCTTCAGTTTACTGAGCCCATAGTAACACCTATTGGCAAGCGTGATTCTTGGTTTAAACTCCAGGTGAATGTCATTTTCGGTGGAAATGGTGGTGCCAAGGTATGTGAATTTCTTGACAACTTCCAAAGTGCAGTTGCCCGCTTTAACATTGGATCCTAAACGCGTAGTATCCCTGATGAAGTATCCCCAGCATATACTCGTACTTCGTCTTGCCCTCTTTCACCGTCATACCAACTTTCGCTGATTATTTTTCAATGTCGGAAAATACAGAAGGAACATCTTGCTTGCAATGTCCAATGTTGTCGATGTCATCAGCATATGGAGCTGGAGACTTCTGTAGAAAATAGTGCCATTCCGATGCGCAGCGACCTTCCGCAGTACCTCTTCCTTGACGAAATTGAAGAGGTCGCACGACAGTGGATTCGTCTTGTCTGAAGCCTGTCTATTTTTAAACAATAAATTGAAATTGCAATTGAAACCTCGCACGGTATTGAATGCTGCGGATAGATCGCTTCATACCTTGACAGAGCTGGACATATTGCTCAATGTCGTTCAAGTCAATTAGATTTGCAGGAATACCGAATTCAGATATGGTGGCATATAGACAATCCCTTATCGGGCTATCGAAAGCAGCTTTTTAGTCGACAAAGACATGAGTGTCGATGTGGGTTTTCTCCAGGATTTGGCACAGCGTGAATATTTGGTCAATGGTGGACTTTCCAGGTCTGAAACCGCACTTATAAGGTACAATCAGTGTGTTGGCATATGGTTTTAGTCTATCACACAATACGCTAGACAGAACCTCATAAGAGATGGCAATAAGACTGATTCCCCGGTAGTTGGCGCATATCATCGGGTCACCTTTCTTCAATACAGGACTGAGAACACTGAGATTTCAACCATCGGGCTTGCTTTCTTCTAGCCATATTTTGTTGATATCAGCTCATCGCCGCCGGCCTTGAACAATTCAGTAGGCAGTCCATCGTTGTTGTTCTTTAGTCGCTGAGTAGCAGTTGGTCATCTTCAATCTACACTTATGAGCAACGCAGCCGTACTATTCTCTCAATGAGCTTTTTCCGATATAATCACAACAAACACACGCTGTGTATGAGCCTGCGCCTGCGTGGAGATACTGACCCGGTTTCGTTAGTGTTGTTTGCAGTATTTCGAGTATTTGTGTGGGAA
Source organism: Clusia tigrina (assembly GCA_920105625.2). NCBI lineage: Eukaryota > Metazoa > Arthropoda > Insecta > Diptera > Clusiidae > Clusia > Clusia tigrina. Next base: position 18,266,195 of record OV050032.1, read on the forward strand.
CAGGTGGCTTGCAATGGTACCAAGTGTTATTGAAACATTTCGGAGGACTCGTATATATATGTACGGAGTTCCACATGTTCTCTTGTTACGCCCAGCGATATGTATGTACATGTAACAAGCGTACCCTGTCGCCAAAGATCGTCGGGTGTAAAAAGTATAGACATTGTCATTCATCAGTAGGGTGTACGAAGTAGAGATGTTGTTGTTCCCCAGATCTCTTTTAACCATTTTGTTTCGCACGATATTTTTAGCTTTTAATTTGCATTTAATAAAAATCCAAAAATTCCTGTTTTTTTCTAGATTCGATTCGGAGCGCAAAAGTAAACGAAATTTATTTAACGGTTATTTCTCGGCTAACAACACAGTTAACTGTGAAATAAGTTTGTAAAATATGCGCAAAAGGCCGAGTGCTACATGGGAGACAATAAAATAAGAATGAAACGCAACCACACCCCAAATATTGAACTTCTGGAAATACTACTTCTGAATATACGTCTTTTAAAAAATTCATTTAAATTTGAAGTACAAAGAAAGGTCAAATGTATTCCTGGAATAGGAATTCCACCGACACCGACACCGAATGTCGCCATCATTCAGCGACTACGGCGAGACCAATTAAAAACTATACAGGTGAGATTGTATGCGTATAGCATGTTCTCATTTTACATTCAATTGGTTCCATTTAAACTGTCCCTGCAGCATTTCGGGCCTTTGGTGAAGTCATGATGGTTGTTAATTCTGACCTTTCGAAGGCTTCACTGACTACATTCTATATGAACCAAATGCTCCACGCTTATGTAGATATTGCGTTAGTTAATTGATGTAAAATCCCCTCACTAGCAAATCTGGTAGGCTTCCGTCGTCGTCTTCAAAAAGAACTTCTAATTTACATGGCACGGTTTTTACATAAGTTCAATTTATGCACATAAATATGAATAATCATAACGAGACTCTTGGAAAGTATTCACCATTTGCAGACAGATCCACCAAAATCAAAATTAAAATACCAAGTGGTGCTGTGAACTCCTGCGGCATACTTTAGTGTTAAATAGCAAGGTTGCGTCTAATTTTCTGAGTCAATTGACTCCAGTCTTCTGGTGTGTTAATTATTTAAATACATATATTTTAATATATGTATTTATTTTATTTTTATATAATCCTCAACGCCCATGCCTCCACACTGTTTCGTTGAATAAAACATTTCCGGATGACTTCAAGTTTCATTCCCCTTCGCAGTCAAAAGTTCAACGATTTTTGAATTTGTGTAATTTAAATGAAATTAAAAACTGTCGAAAAGTGCCATGGAACGTTTGCGAATATCCAAGAAAAGTGATCTAACCAATCAATAAAATAATAAACAAATTACCAGATTGTTTTCAACAGAGCAGTTAATTTGCCGTGGCCGTGCGTATGATTTGAATGTGAACCACCATTTCCACTTCCGTTGTCACACGGAAGTTTGCATTACCTGCATGAAGCTTCGTCTGACGGACATCTTCACATAGTTGTGTGAGTCCGCAGATATAGCTTAAATTGAACACAATGATATAAGACCACTCATGGGGACAATTGCTAAGAAATAGTCTTTCGTCATTCATAACTAAGCATGAGTAAACGATAAAATCCTATAAAGCCATATTAGATTTAATATTGCTTGTAGACAAGAGAATAATTTTCCTCCATTTTTGGTGGACCGGAGTGTTATGTAATAAAAAAAAACACTATCATTATGAACCTTGTCTTAAGGAAGTACTACCCCCTAGCGAAAAGTTGAGTATTAAGTAAATGATGTTATCTATTTTATACCAATGGACTTTTGGAAAGATTTCGGAAACAAAAATTCATTATCGATAATCAGACCAGTCCAATAGTCTATGCAATCAATTTGCAGCAATATCTCTTTCACAGACGTAACTACTACGTGACCGCTTAAATACACAAACTTATTTGAGAGAACTTTAGAGAGGAAAATGGTAAAGAAACATTCCGTGTCCATTCCAGCGGTACAAGTCAACGGTCCACATAGTTCAGACAATTTCACAAGTTGCAAATGTCGTTCAAATTCGAACTTATCAACACAGCAACTAATTCACAACTGAAAAGCTACAAATATCCGCATACACCTTCTCATACCTACTCTCGTCTGCATTCGAATTCCTTCTACAACATTCCACAATTACAGCATTTGACATCAAGCAGCTGTATCGCCGCATGTTAGAGAGAAGCATATACCATATTTAATAACTAAAGATTCAGTACCGTATCGTAAAACAGACACAAGGGGAAAGCATTATTGAGAATTTACACCATTTGCGAGAACGATACATCAACAGCAGACCATATCGAGTGCTCTAAATGTAATATGAATGTAAACATGCATTTATGTTTAGGCCGGAATGTCAATACAATACCCTTACCCGGGATAGTTAGCAACATATCGTAAGGTCACACAGGACCTTATTATGTATGTTCCAACAAAATATGGTCTCAAATATACCAAATACCAAAAGTTATAGCCACAAACATGTTCCCAATGTCCTTATAAGCATATAATACAGGAACTTATTATGTATGGTTCCAACAAAATATGGTCTCAAATATACCAAATATCGTCCCAAAAGTAATAGCCACAAACATAGACATTGGGAGTCCATGTAAGCATATCACACAGGACCTTATTATGTATGTTCCAACAAAATATGGTCTCAAATATACCAAATTCCAAAAGTTATAGCCACAAACATGTTCCCAATGTCCATATAAGCATATCTAAAAAATTAACTGTGAATATTACTTCAGGAAAAGTGATATCAAACCCTTCAAATACCTTAGGATGGGCCTTTCGATACACATATGAGTGTATAGGTAATATTTACACTTACAGAACAAATGTTTTATTGCCGTAGTGGATACATTCATCCATAATCTAGTACAATAAATATGCTCAAGAAACGTTTCTACCATTAAGCGTAACAACATATCGAAAAGATCATTTCCACATTATTAATGGCAAACCAATGAATCCATCGCCTCCATCAATAAAATTGAGATAAAGGCTTTAGAAGTATTTCAGAACGGTTTTTCTGCTGAGGGACCCTGAACAAAGTGAATGAAATAAACAAATTTACTGAAGAGAATCATTATTTTCTCTTTCATCCAAGTCCGTCGACTGGATTATTTACTTTATGCATAGCAATGTATCATTATTTAAGACAGAGTTACTCGGTTTTTGTATCCCACTGCTTTTCCCATCAACCTTTTTGGAATGATTAAACGGAATCGATGGATTGGGTACGATCTATAACTCTTACTAAATAATTATCCCTAACATCCCAACCAATCAAATGATACCATAATATGGTAAATAGCCAAGATATACAGAGTGAATTCTTTCACTGGGACGAAGCTGTGTTTGACATTATACTTATATGTATGTGCATTCCCTAATATTACAAGCATTAGAAAACTAGCATCTATATTGATGATTGTGTACTATCATTGATGATTCTGAATGATATTTTAAGGAAGCACAACGATTCGGGAACGGAGTCCGTATAACATGTGGCCAGAGATTTTTGGATACTTCTCATAGCCTATAATTATTGATCACTTAGAAATAATGCGGTAATTTGGGTTTTATCATTGCGTCACCTAATGAAGTATATAGATAGAGATGTTATAATGCGACCTGAAAGATCTATGGTGATGCCCCTGTTTATTTGAAAGATGAGGATAGTCTCATCTGTAAATCTCCTGTCAGGTTAATTTTCGACAGGAATTCATATAATTTGGAGGAATCAAGATGGGGGATCTTGCTCATATCTAAGATATAATCTCTTATGAAGTAAGTAAAACAATCCAGGTTCAAATCCTGCCACGGGCTTGGTCTCCAAAATGCTTCTTTCTATAAAATCTTTTTCTCTTCGGGTCGAAAGCTAGAGTAGCTCGTACTCATTCCTCCAACACCTTGCACTCATAATTAATTATGGTGTAAGGTATAATAATAATAATAATAATAAACAATCCAATATGTAAAAAAACTACTCTGCTCTATGTAGATTCGGCCTTCAGACTCAGCGTTATTCGGAGTTTACAGCCATGTTACGAGTATATGAAGAGTTCTAGAATATTTTTGATACAATCATGCCGAAACGTATCATGATTTGCCGAATTAATTGCAATCTGCACCGCTGGCTAACTTCAGAAATATCTGGAACAACAGATGAGAGCTAATTTTTAGTGTACAAACAGCGGTAAAACTGAAATCCAAAAACTGTTTCGTGTACGTTGAATGCTCAATAAACATTTCATTGGAATGGTAAAATCCGCCATTAAAAAATCAAGCTAAAAATAACGAAATGCCGTGACATGCACACGCCAACAACGTAGGCGTATGAGCTGCCATCAAGGACGTCACACAACAGCATTTATGCCGCGCAATGCGACCGCAAAGTCTGCAAAGCGTGGCTACCGAAACGAGTTACAGCTAGAAAACTTACAGTATGTGCAGATGCTGTTACACAGACCGGAATGCAGCGCCGTAGGCCGCACGCAGAGTCCTTTAGCGCAGAAGCAGAGACACAGAAACAGCCGAAAGAAGCTGAGCTCGTTTTGATGGTCGCTCGCTTGCGGAACGAGTTTCCAAGAATCCGAGTTATGTAATATCATCATCAATTTTGCTATTGAAAGTGAAATTAAAAATAAAAAACGAAAGATCAAAAATTAAAAAGGCAACAAAAAATTCGAAATGAAAACCTGTAAAAAGAAGAAGATGCTTTTGGAACTTAGTGGACAACACAACACACACGCGTGTCTTCAGAGGACCCATTATTAACTGATTGTTGTGATGATAATGATGGGGTGAAGCATTCTCGTTTTATTTTTAATTAATCCTCTGCGAAGATTGATGAGCCTAAATGTTATGTCACACACACATACACACACATACACACTCGGATGAGCTTTTCAGATGCAGCTTCGGGCGCAGTTCCTTTGACACGGTAGCGTGTCTATGACTTGGCTATTGCACATCTCCTCGCATTCTGGCTGCAGTTCATTGACCACACTGCAAGGCCGGACACATTGAAAACGGTGTTTATTGACAAAATTTGCCGTTCTTGATTTATGTCAAAAAATTTTACGCGAGCCATCAAACAAAGCCAACCTCACCGAAGCGTTTTTCGAATGCTCGCGACTATTCATTAAAAACTTATTTTGAGTAAACATACAAAAAAACGCTGCCATTCATTATTATCATATTTTTTTCTTTATTTATCATATTTCAAATATTTATGCACACTTTAACCTTAACCACCAGTGACGGCAACGGTTCGGCCTGGCACTGCAGTAGAACTTGCTGGACGCAGTTGACAGACGAACCGTGATTAATTAAAGAAAAACTACTCGTACCTCAGCTAAAGTCGTCAAAATAAAACGTATAGATACTTGTATGAATAAATTTTGGTGTGGTGCTAGAATCAGCTTCAAATATGAGCGTTAATTTCTCATAATTCGAAGGCATTAAAGGTTGAGATCATAAAAATGTTCAAAATGTCAGCTACGTTAGGAAACGCTTGCCTCGATTTGCGTTGACCAGATTTGGGCCATCCTGAGCCCGACCCTTAGACACAGTCTCACCCAGTTGCAACCAAGGTCAAACGCGTCGGAAAGGAAGCACGTCAATTAGAGTTCTAAAAGAGTCTCGAGTCTGATTGCTGAGCTTACGCAAATTGAGTACAGATTTCAGGTCTAAGACGGACACGACACGAGACCTGTTCAGTTGGACGGAGCAGGTTTTTTAACATCTTCGATGTGAATAAAATTCTTGATTGAAATTCAAACATGCAAATTTGAACAAATTTATCTATATATATATATATATACTCGTATACAATATCTGTATGTATGTTTTTAATTTTAGATTTAACTTTTCTTGTTTTGTTGTTTTTGTTTTATTTTGTTTCATTTAGTAACAATAGCAATTTAACATAAAATACTAGAAAATCATGTTTTTTGATTATAAAGTCTTCAAATACCCGTAATACCAACAAAAAGTGTTTAGTTTGCGACAATCACTAAATTCATTATTTATATGTGTTTGAATGTGTGTGTCTATGTCATGTACATGGCCTATGTGGCTTACTACAAATATATATATATATATATATATATATATATATATATATATATATATATATATATATATATACATATATATATATATATATATATATATATATATATATATATATATATATATATATATATATATATATATATATATATATATATATATATATATACTTGTATAAAGAAATATCATTCCGAAGATTGGCTTCAACACTGTCGGATCACAGTCGCCCATTGGTGTGTCTGAATGTGAACACTCCTCTGTCCGCAAACGCAGACTTTATTCTTTGTATGCAAAATTTTAACAATTTTTATTTGTGGACAATTTCGATTTCATTTCAAGCAATAAAAATTTATTAAACATTTTAGTTTTTAACAATGGGGTACCATGAAATCTAGAAATTTCTGCAGCTTTCTTTGTACGAGTATTTGCATTTATGTCAATCCAACAACAGGAAATCACTGCCGCCTCTTTCCTCGCCCAGAGTTCGGTAACTTTTGAACTGGTTCTAGTACTGGTTCTGGTTTTCCAATTTCAATAAGTCTCCCGTAATTTAATTCACAATGTTAAGGTCAGCTATGAGTGGCAGCTGTGATATATACTACTCATACAAGTCTAGAACTTTTCTCAGTCATGCAGGAATTCCTGCCATATCTACACCCACTCACAAATTTGATGACTATGGAGAAATATCAGTGCGTAGTTCAACCAGTTTTCCCAACTAAGGGACTACCTTCTGCAGTGTACCCATTGTATGGTGAGTTATTGCTACTGTCCCCAGCAGACGACAAACCAGCGTTGAGAGATGAAAGTTGTTACGTCAAGTTGTGAGAGTGATGGCGAGTAAAAGGCCTCTTCGTACGAAAAGAAGAAATCTTCCTGGGTAGGTAGGTAGATAGGAATGGCCGCCTAGTTTGTCCTGGGCAAACATGCATCTGGAGAACATGCATCTTTTTACGTAACTGCTCACTTTAGAAATGTGCAGCTTAGTACATTAATTGCCCCTAATATGGTAGATGTTGGCACACGTTCACAGAAGAGGGCAGCCCCCAGATTGGGATATATTCAAGAAAATGCAGCCAGTCATCAAGCTCGCTAGTCCAGGTATCCAATGTCACACAAGAAAATGTCAAGAATCATTCATGTTGCCACAGGACACTGAATTGGGGCGGAATATGTCCCAAGGCTGGGAATCCTCCATAACATCCAGGGTCTCAGTAGCAGGCACACCAATCAGGAATATTCTCTTTCTGGCATCAATCCAAGAATGAGTTACAAAACTGCTCTAATGGATGAGTTAAAAAGATATCCGAGTCGCTTTTGACAATAACGCGATAACATTCGGGACTCTCTTGAACTAACATAAGCATATAACTCCATGGACCGCAACATTCTGTGCACCAGGGGAAAAGTCTCCCCTACTGCAATGATACCTCTAAAATCACACCTCTCGTATAGGCCGCAGACACTACTGGTATATCCATTGAACTATAATACAAACCACTACTCTTACCAAGTACTGTGGAGAAGGCCTTTACTGGTACAATGGTCAGCTTTATAGAAATTGTAGCCGAGATAGAGTTGACCAAATAGATCTTAACCTGTGTAGCATTCATAGACAGTGCATACCCTACAAGTTTCTAGAATGAGCAAAAGTTATTCGAAAGTGAACCATTATTAAACTTATCCAGATTTAATACAATTAAACAATTAACATATTTCCTTATTGATCCTTCCCTCCGACTCAGTCTCCTATCTAAACATGAATAATACAGACGCCACACCCCAGTTGGAAAATGTGACTGATACACTGCTGACCGCTTGCTGGGATATTATCTCCCAGAAGTGGTACCACTACTTTTATTTTTAGATTTATAAACATACCAAATAGTAGAAACTACATCTGACCTTGTAGATTCCTGAAGCGCTTGAAAAATATTGAGCCATACCTTAGTTTCGCTAAGGCTAAATTCCAATTTAATTATTTATTCAAATAAAGTTTGCCTTCAAGTGTTTGCATCATGTTGCAATATGTCGGTGACTACCAATTATAAAACGCTTTTACTTCATTTAAAGTTTTTTCTCATCTCTGAATCTTTTAATGTCACAAACAAACCCAGACGCATAATCACAAATCATCTTGACGGGTCTATGTACCATCAACCTCCCATAAAACCAGTTCACTTAAGAACTTGAAATACGCAAATGACGTTTGATAAGTAGCCGCAGCTCGAGAATACTGGGAAACATACAAAATTCAAGCAAATAACTTGGCAAAAATCCGAAAAGCTTCAAGAGAATATACGAAGGTGAAAGAATGGAGACCACAAAATTCATCATGATGTGATGATGACAAACGCAGAATATGCGCCCAGCACCCCAGCGAATACTAAAGTCATGGCGACCATCGGCGGCAGTCTCGATGACGTTTGGTTGTCTCCGTAGTTAATCGTAGTTGACAAAGTTAATTAACAACTTTGCCTCCAGAGAGCAATGCCAGCTCATCGATGGTTTTCGTTGTAATGGCCACACTAGAGCTGATTGCAGATAAAAATTACAGCTTCATGTGTCTTTATAAGCAGTAAAATTTCTATAAATTATTCATTTTAGTTAATTGGCAAATTGACAAGCATACAAAAAAGTATCTCCAGCACTGCTGTGTGTTTCAAGAACAATATTTGAAATTTCAGAGCTGCATCATCGAATAATCAAATCATCGATGACTCCTTGCAACAGTGTTCTCCACTACGTTATATCACGGAGGCACTAAATCACTTTGAAGGTTCTTTCCCAGGGTTTAACCCAATACACAAGGAAATGTGTTATTTCCACATATATGATGGTCAGATGAAATCCATTTCCTTTTGGAGTAGTCTCCATAGTGGGTATTTAATGTGTTCTAGTCTTGAGTAAGCAGTGAGATTCGAAGGGGCAATGTCCAGTTGGTACGCCGTTGAAAAATTCGAATATTGATCATCTTTCGAGATAGCTAATAACTTCGTAGCGGTACTACGTTCAGAGTCAGAAATATGGTAGCTTGTCTGAGGATTTCAAAACTTGGACCAGTACCCTGACTTCATTCATTTATTTGGATGGTATACGACTAAGCGTACCATGTAAGCAAGGATACAGACCCTATAAATATGTGACCCTATTGCTTGGCAGTCTGCTTTCATTTTTCTCACACCACTTGGTACAGTATTCGTAGTAAACTTGGGAAACTTAATGTCATCCTAATTCTAACAGGCAACTTCCATTTTAGCGTAGAAAGAAAGAAGGTCCATCTGAAAAAATCAGTAAAATGAGTTGTACTCTGTTAATGTATGATCTCTGCTTATGTCAGTTTACAAGCGAAATATGAACACAGAACTCTCAGTGTTCCAATCGCAACTGTTCTGTTGCTCTTTTTCTTAGGGTACATGGATAACTCGCAGGCTTTAGTATCGGTCTCGATCTCGGAGTCAGTTGCAATTGCAATGTAAAAACCAATCAAGCAAAATCAATGGCATGGCACTTCTAAAGAGACGATGTGATGTGCTATGAATTTTGCTAGATTTATTCCAGATCGCCATCAAGATCTGTTTCTGCCTTTAGTCTATAGTGAGGTGTAAGGAAAGCATCATGATGTGAACTGTTGAATGAAATGTGCGAATCTTTCAACGATTCATGTATATATACAGAACCATACAAGGCCTACTCGTAGTCTACAAAATGAACCGATTTGCCAATCTTTACTTTCGTCATACAGTAGTCCAAGCATTCGAACAGTTTTTTTTTCTTTTAAACAATCAGCGTCGGTTTCATTCCCCTCCGGTTTCTTAAACGGGTGAAAAGACGTAGCCAAGAATGCCCTGCAGTATATTTGATGCACGGTGTTATGTTGTTCGGGCTCAGCGCTATGATTTCATTCGAGAACTTATCAATCAGTGTTTGAGTGATTAAATTTTGGGTTTTCCAGGGTGTGTATACGTGTTTGCGTTGATATTGAGATCGCTTCAATACGATAAAAGCATAGCTTTTGTAATTCTTTTCATGTCTCTGGATATAGTTCATCTTTGTGTGGCCACTTGTCTATTAGCATTTTTATTATGTAGATTTGTTCTTTTTTCTATTTTTCAAGGTCAATCCACCAGTCTCGACCAACCCGAAATTAAAATAAAATTTATCTTAACAGCGAAAAAGAGAAGCAAAAAACGCTTTAGACCGAGTATAAAAAATTATCAATCCACGCTAAATACCATCCATACTACAATGGAATCAAAATATTAGCTTTAATTTATATTTTATTAATATGCTTTAAACTAGTTTAGTGTGACTTGAGCGCCGCAATCAGGTTCACCTCGACGAACTTGTATTCACATCGAAGAAAAATCGTCAATAAAAGAAATTTAAAAATAGTAAAAAACGAAAAAAAAAACAGAAAAAAGGTCCACACAAAAGCAACAATACAGCAGAAGTATTTTTGCAATGGGCCCGGGCCGTTCGGCTGATTGATCCATTGTCAAAATGCAGATGCGAAGCATACAAAATTCGAGCCATTCAAATGCAAACCTCTTAACGGGGCAGTTAACGCTGTTGAAAATAACATAATTCGTTAAGAATTCCATTCGGACTCTAATGACGGCTGTATTGATAAGCTTCGCAGCGGGCCGAGGGTGATCTACCACATGTGACGCAGTTTAATGCAGTTCAGTCAAATGTGGCTCACAAATCCAGCTCCAAATGCCATATTCCGTGAGTGGTCAGATAAACGATGAAACTGAAGGTATGTTTCTTGGGCCTACATGCAATGATCTCCCGACAGTCATAAGCCGCGTATAATTCGTCATCCTAATTACTCGTTTGTCAAAAAAAAAATGAAGAGGTCAGATTGGCAACAAATATTCTGTCAATATATATATATATATATATATATATATATATATATATATATATATATATTTATAAAGAAATCTTATTTTATAAAAAATCTGACCCAGCAGCAATGTCGTATTAGCGAATCAATCGCATATCGTTAAAAATAACGACTTCGCTAAGTTTGTGCCTGCAATTCAATACGAAATTCAAAATAAGACAAATTTAAGGAGTTGAGGTTGGGAAATCGAACGTGACTACAGTTAAACACAAACAAAACAGTGGAGTGTGCATACGCTTATACTCGTAAATGTGCAGAGAAGTAGAGTAGGCATAGAGTGTGGTCGACGGATAATCATAGTGTGGGTTAGTCCTCCACCAAAATCACGAATCTAGACCTTTCTGTGGCATTAACTGGGCTACAGCCAATATCAGGTTTGTAGAGTCGGTTGCTTTTTGGGTGGTGTTGGAGATTGGATTTTTTATAATTCGGCTTCAGTAAAATTATATAATGTCACTTATTAAGTGTAATAATGGTGTGTGAGGCCAATAGGTCTTGGGCAGACGAAGGGCACTTGGTTAACGACTAGGCTAATGTGGTCGGAACTTGATAGGAACAAATCTAGAGACTTGCTTGGCCTGTCGAGAGAAGATATCTCTAAGGTCGAGGCTTGTATAAGTGGTCATTGGCTATTCGGCAGGCATGCTCTCAGGCTGGGAGTATTCTCTCCTGAACACTGCAGAAGCTGTGTGGATGAGAAGGAGGAGGAGACTGTGGAGCATCTCTTCTGTAGGTGCCTGACTCTAGCTAGAAGCAGAGCAGGCTCTTTAGGCAAATACGCTTTCAGCTCTCTTACGGAAGTGTCCGGCACGAAGGTCAAATAAATCCTGCTCTTAATTAGGGCTTCGAAATGGTTTCACGAATGAGGTAGTGGTGCAGTGTTGCACTGTGGTATCGCAATGGACCCTTAGTGGTCTGAGTGAGTTGATCTGTAGACTGGCTGCCACGCAAACCTAACCTAAGTGTAATAGTTACATTCTCGTGTTGACAACCTATACTATACTAATATGTACTATGCTATACAATACTATACTATGCTATCCTATATTATTCTAATCTGTATTATACTATACAATACTATACTAAGCTATCCTATATTATACTATCCTACACTATAATATGCTACTCTCATAGTATAGTATAAAGTTTATTAAATATAGTATATTGTAATGTGTGTACTATACAATTCCACTGATTTTATGCCAAGAAAATTCAATTTTGCACACAAATACAGTACAATGATGAGTTGCAACAAAGAGTGGAAAGGTCTAACTGAGACGTTTAAAATTAGAAAAATTCCCTCTTATGGTATACTGACGGTTCTAAGACAATGGACGAAACTGGGGCAGGAGTATTTGGGCCTAAAACCAACTACTGGGAACCAATGGGTTCTATCCCAAGCATTTTTCAAGTGGAAATTCACGCTATTGAAAGATATGCCCAGATCAACATTGACAGGAAGTATCGGGGGAAAAACATCGTGATACTATCTGATAGTCAAGCAGCACTCAAGAGTTTGAGCTCACCCTTGGTGAGGTCTAAACTTGTATGGGACTGTATTGGGAAGCTAAACTCCCTAGGCAGTATTAACAAGTTATCTCTAATGTGGGTACCAGGCCACACAGGAGTAGAGGGAAATGAGAAGGCTGATAGCTTAGCTAGAAAGGCTGCGGCGTCTCCTTTCAACGGTTTACACTTTACTTTCAAAGTGTACAGATGCAAAAAAAGGTCAAACCTGGAAAACTCTTCCGGGATTAAGACAGTCCAAAGCTCTTCTGGGTGATTTTAATCCTAAAAGAGCTAAAGAGTTAATAAACATGCCCTGGAGTGAATTAAGAATCATCACAGACATTTTAAGCGGACATTGTAGACTCAACTACCAATGAACAAGTTGGGTATATCTTCAGATGCCATCTGTCGATTCTGTGGAGAGAGTGCCGAAACCTCACTGCACCTGATCACAGACTGCGGACCATTGGCACACAATAGACTCAGGTGTTTTGGAGAATATATCTTAGATATGAGCAAGATCCCTCAACTTGGTTCCTCCAAAATATATGAATTCCTGTCGAAAATTAACCTGACAGAAGAATTATAGATGAGACTATCCTCATCTTTCAAATAAATAGGGGCATCACAATAGATCTTTCAGGTCGCAGTGTATAACACCCTTAAATATATATCTATCTATATCTATACTATTCCAGTTCTATTCGATATACCATCCTTACGGTATATACTATCCTAGAATATACTCTTTTAATACCATCCTATACTATACTATTCTGTAATTATTTTATATAAAACCGCATCGCTTATATATGGTATGGTTAAAATATTAAGTAGCAGGTGAAGTCGTCTGTCCATTTTGAAAATGTCAGTAGTATGAGTAGTCAGAGGAGAACCGCACATCCCTCACCGCAGACAATAATTATTGAAATGGTATTTGTAAAATATCCTCCAATAACCTTCTTGTCCTCAAACAGATCGTTACACGCAACAAAGTATGTGGTATAACACTAGTGGGCTTCCCTTAGATCATTGTTACTTGGATACCGCTGAAATAATACTCAGCTGTGTACAAAGGACGCAGAACACAATTAAGAGGAGTACGAACCTCATCGCCCACTACCTATATATGAAAACTCGATAAATGGACGATTAGAGCTCATAATATAGAATGATTTTTTGGACACAATATACCCCTCCCTGGGTCAATTGAGCCATGTTAATATGCCTGTTGAGCTGAAATTTCGCAATATACTTGTGTAAATAAGATAAGAAAATAATTCAACATATAGATGCGCTATAACTCGTCCCACATGCTGTACACTTAATGTTTTCTAGAAAACATCATATCTTCAGAATTAAAGGAGATACCGATGAAATTGAACCCATAAACAGTATCTTTCCTTGAACATCAGGACATATTTGAAGACTTATCAGGCTGAAGCTTCGCATTTAGTCCAAATTGAACAGCATATGTATGTAGGCCGAAGACAAGCTTTACTCCTTGAACAACCTTGGTAAGTTTGCAGAAGTTCTCATACAGGAATCAGTGTTCATCGCCAAGTCTGTCAGTCGCAACTTGATTGTTTTCAAGAGTGTAGAATAAAATAAAGAATTATTGATTACCTTGCGCAATTAAAACCGCGTCCATTCTGAACGGAAAACTCTACTTACACAGAGCAATGAGCCTCACGCAATTATTGGCAAAATTGGTCAGGCTGCTAAAAAAAAGTTAATATGTGAGAAATCTGTCTGTGTGGCATATACGGATACCTAAGAGTATTGCATTTGTTACATGTTGTGGTACATGACTATTATGTAATGTAGTGTATAAGGAGGTGTGTGAAGTACTGCGACCACAAATATATATATTGTACTACCCTCTGCTAATAGGATATCCCTATAAAATCTTATCCAACCCTGAGGCCCTCAAAAATTTGAGGACGTCGGCTGGTTCCAGTCGTGCTATTGAGCTAACTAGTGCAAGAAAAGAATCCAGGTGCTTTTTGCTTTTGTGCATCAACGCCCCACAAATACCAATTATGTGCTCTGGTGACTCAGTATCCTCTTCACAGAATTCCGAGCGGCAGCGACTGAGACGCCTACAGAGGCTGCGACGCCGACTGAGGCAGATAGGGGTAGATATAGGCATAGAGAAGGCAGCAGACCGCCCCCAATCGACAGCGGCAGCGACTGAGACGCCTACGGAATTTATCGTTGTCGAATTTGAATGAGAGCCGGAGTCATCAACTCCACCCGAATTAGTAGAAATACATAATAAAAAATTGCATTTTCTTTTATGAAAAATTAAAGTTCCTAATCTCACCATATGTAATAAGTTTTCGGTATCAAAATTCAGGGAGTTAGAAATGCACTCCCGATATAATGAATATTGGATTTAAATGTAATTGTAATAGAATGCCACTTTTCCGCTGGATAGCAAACTAATTTCATAGAATACGTTACCCTTTCCATAGACATACTCTTCTTCCCGCAATGCTATCGACTGTCCATTAGTGAAGAGGTCACAGCATCATCATTTATGCCTCATGGTATGAGAGAAAGAGACAAAGCTTCACCTTACGACTTTATTTCTTACGACTTCATCACTTACGACTGTTATTTCTGTTCTGTTGCCAAACGAACATTTTGTGTCGCTAAATTTTGTAGTTTCTGTTGCAAATATACTGGATTCTGTTTCTGTTGCCGTTTCTGCTTTATGTCACTCTGCACTTTTATTAGCATAAGAGAACACCAGGAATGTGACGCCAAACAATTTAACGTAATGTTTGTAACGTTTATTCTTGTTTAACCATGAATGTTGTAATATTTATTTCATCACAACATTTAATTTAAAATAAAACTACTGTTAATATATTGGATTACTATTCTGCTTTATTTGTTCGTTGCGTAAATGTCACAAAAGACGCTTGGCAGAGGCTTCCCGCCGCGGGGAATGCATTCTGCTCAGCTGGTACACATCATGTACAATCATAGAATTTTGTTTTATATTTATTTGTGTGTTTGTTTAAATCAATATTGACCAATATTATACATTCTTTAAATATTGTTTTGTGGGACATTAAATCTATTCAAATGCTTAATACGTTTCATTTTTTAGTATCGTTTTAGTACATTCTTCCTTCTTCACTCGCTCAAATTCCGACTACACATTTGAGAGCTCAATTAACAACTAAATTGGATTCAATATAACATAATATAAATCGATGATACGAATACTAAATTTGGAGTTGTCGATTAAAGCTACGTTCTATGTACATAATGGAATTCAGTTATTCAATTATTTGTTGTACGATTAAGTTAGGCACATTTTCCCCAATTTTATCTGCTGGCCTCCGCTGGCCTCAAAAATAAAACTGCGGAAAATGCAATTATAGAGTACAATGATTTCTCTAATGGTGCTTCCACTACAAACTACAGGCTAATTCTAGACACTAATTCATAACTTTGTCTTGGGTACGTAAAGTCTTTTCAACTGTGGATGTTTTGATTTGCTGCCGCATTTCGGGCCTAGCATCTGCTCCTACACGTTGCTGGAATCACAACTCTGTGGCATACTCCTTCGACGACATGGGCAGTCTGCGCCAGCAAACGTGTTCCGTACTGCCGTTGACTGTAAGTGGCGGCAGTTTTGCTCCAGGCACAGCTGCTGCTCCGATGCCGACGTTCATCACCGAGTTGCGGTTGTTTTCAACGTTGACCGTGTTGCCGTACACACCGCCGAAAGATTTTCCCAGTGGATTGTGCGCGCCGCCGTATGTGATCGATTCGTTGGAAGGTGTGATTTCAATGCGAGTGGCATGTTGGCCGTCGCCCGACAGACGTCTTATGTAGACGACTTCCCGATGCTTTTCGGCGGCAGGCGGTCGCTCGACATGATTGTGGCTATGGTGCTGCTGCGCCAGTTGCTGCTGAGCAGCGTGCGCACGCTGCTGTGCCCGTGAGCGGTGCGAATACCTCAGAGGTTTGCCATCGTTGGCTTCAAATGGCACAAATTGCTGCGAGATGCCGTGGAACTTGTCCACGCTGATGTCTTCTTCGATGGCGGAATCGCCAAACATGGAACCGCTGTAATTCGGGGAACTGTTGCCCGGTGTGGAAGATTTCCAGTTCTGTTGGTTTGCCTGACCGTTCGCGTACTTGGTGGACGTGGAGTATTGACCCTTTTTAATCGAATGTGTGTAGTCGCGAGTGCCACGGCGACGTAACGTAAAATCACGTCGTCCAGTGTCCTGACACACGGACCGCCACTGCTTCCAAGCATGGCGTGCTAGCGGATCAGCGGGACCCCATTCTTTGGCGGATTTAGATGCTTCGCAAATCATGCCGAAGAAATTGTACTCCACTTGGCGGAAGATTTGCACGCAGGCGATGATAAATATGACTGCCAGCGCAAACAAAATCGGTGCCCAACGCGGCAGATACTCGGCCATCAGGTCGTACTGGTCGTCATCTGAACACCACCATACCAGCAGTGCAGTGAGTATGGCAGGGCAGATGCACCACAGGCCAATCCAACCTTTGAAGATTGGACGCCCTATGGAAAACTCTAGGTCGGTGTAGATGTTCTTGGCGCCGTAAATCCAAGTAACAGCTATCAAGTCGAATATCAACGCCGTTATAACCACTGTGCCCACAACGCGTGTATCTAGGATTCTCGCAATCACAAACTTCGGCGCTGAGAGTGAAATGATCGCCACCACCAAACCGATCAAGCTGATGACGTAATTCGGATGGCGCGGCACCAAACGCGTCGCTGTGTAAACAGCCACAGACATCGAGACAATGGCGGCGATCAGGATCAGCACATATATGAGGACCGGTATGAATTTAACTAGCAGCTCATTGTTGGGTCTGTCGTACAGGATGTGGTCGTAAATAGCGGTCATGGGTTTCAACTCCTCCAACAGCTGATCAACGCTGGGTGGCAAATCGTACTGCACCATGAACAATGTGACGGCAATAACGCTGATAAGCAAGTTGAAACAGAGGTACACCACCGATGTGCGCACCGCGTCACCCTTGTACAAGAATTTACCGGTGACCATGGGCAGCGCGCCGAAGCCGCAATTGGTGGCGAACAGCACTTGCATTAGGGCGTTGAACCATATGTTGCTCTCCAACAGTAGCTCCGATTCAAATGGCCATAATTCCGGAAAATGGGAGCAATGAACAGAGTCGTACACCTCCCAGCCCGTCAGGCAGCAGAGCAGCAGAAATCCCAACAAGCCGAAAACGAAGAAGCTGCGGCGCACAATTTTACCATTGTGGGTGCTGTCGAGAGAGAAAAAAGTTTTAAATGGGAAATAGAACAGGCAAATATAAAGGCAAAATATGAAGCTCAGCTTGAAATATACGAGGAGGTGGTCAGTCCCGCTATTGTAATTGCATCACAGATTCCTCTAGTTTATGTAAATGGATGACCTCTCGAACAGAAGTAACTTTTGGATACCATATTTGCATGAGATTTTTATCTACGACCTCTGATTTAGCAACTAACCTGCTTGTCACTACGCTACCGAGGTCAACTTCCCTGCTAATTTGTCAACAACCGAACAAATCTCTATAAATCCATAAATTAACGACTACAAATTAGTCATTCGTCCAATAAAGATTTAATGTCTTTCAACAAACACTGTCAATCATTCTCAGCTGCTTCCAAGCAAAATGAGTTGGAAATGTGAGCAGAAAAGCAAGTCTAGCAAAACTGAGAATGAAAATAAGCTCGGTTCTTCTAATTGCGGAGCACAGATGGTCGTAAGAGTGTTCTGCTTTATAGACCATCAATTTCAATTAAGTGAGCAATCAAATTTTAATAATAGTCAAGCAATAATTTCAAGATGAGATCAACTTTTAACTGAACGAGAAAGTTCGACCTCACTTACCACAGCATCACAACAATCCAAATGCATATCAAACCGATCGACAGCAGTCCAAAATAGAATGGATTTTTCCACAGCGCTGTTAGAAACGTTTTCTGCAGACACTCCTGTCCACTGTTGCCAGTCACAATGTAGCGATTCTCTAATATCTGAAAAATAGCAGAAATTAAGTTTTGTTCAAGTGTAGCTGCTTTTTAGTTCTTGTGGTAACTTACCCGAATGTCGTCAACACACTCTCGAAATGGCAACGTATTGAAGAGAAACATTCCGATGTAGGCCAGCGCTACGACTGCATGCAGCGATACCCAAATTGTTGAGAGCCACGAAGCAAAGCGGCTTATAATGCAAGCGCCTGCAAGCGAAAAGAGAACAAATTTAAATATTATGAAACAGTTTGAATAAATTTTGTACGGTAGTGTTAAAGACACTGAACAATGCTGCCAATAGCACCGTGTTGAGAGGGAACGAAAGTGAAATAAAATATTCGCTGTCAAGAGATGGAATTTAAATTCCACATTATCTAAATTAAGTACACCACAATCGTCTATAGTAGTAAGAGGGAAGTAGTGGCAACATAATCCAAAATTAGAAGCGGACCCGAATACTAGAAACAAAGAGCTTGTACTGCAGTAAGTGGTTTTAAAGCACAGTTCTGGTTCCAAATGATTGGACACCCATTCTATTCGACAGATTTGGCTCCGTTGGACTTTCCTCTAGAACCTTTCAGGGCCAGGCCCCGTAATTATTACGTCCACACGTATCATAATATTGTCAATAGGCCCTTCAAATCATTGCAGGAAGATTACACTAGTTTATACAGTTTTTTGGACGTCCGAACGAATTTGCCATCACAAAATTTAGGTCCGCTTGTTTCTCAGATATTTTGATGTAGGCAATCCTATAAAAAATGGCTTCATTTCTATTTGAAAAATGACAATCAAAATAATTAACAAATATTCTTGGAGAGCAACCTTACATGATACCTACAGCTGGGCCAGGCTACTATCTTCAATTAAATCCTTTAAAATTACTTGCTCTATCAATACCTGGACTTGATTACTACTTTAGTGACACTCCAGCAAAATTACTTTACAGGGTAAAGCTAAACTTTATTAGTACAATAACTAATCGGAGAGTGTGGAAGGAACTCTTTCATATTTATTCTGTTGTGCGCAAGGGATATATTATGACGAAAGGACATGTTTCTTCCTTTATAAGTAAATGAGCCAATTTCTCCAATGTAACGAAAACACCTCGAAAGCAACGGAAACAAAAATTGTAAGTCTAGACAGTAGAGATCCTTTGCGACTTGGAACGCCAGAACTTCTTCAAACGTGGAGCATTTAATTGTTTGAAATCCTCTTTTTCTATATCCAATTATCTTCTATATCCAATTATCTTCCAATTTTTCTTTAGTATTTATTTTTTGAATTAAATAGTTATTGTTCATATTTAATGCTTTTGTTTATATTTAAATGGTTAATTTTCATATCTAAAAAATTACTTTTTTATATTTCAATATTAATTTTTTGTATTTACGCAGTTCTTTTTAATATTTAAATATTTTTTCCTGCATTTGTTTGTATTTGTTTTTCATTTATTTTTGCTTTAATTGTATTTTGTTTTTATATTTATATATAATTTCAATTTTAAATCAGAACTTTATGGTGAAATCTTGAATTTTTAAATTGTCCCCAATTAAGTTCCTTACGTGCTGATGGTAATCTCATGGATTTAATTAGACAACAGAATAATAATTTATTTTTATTTAATAATTGTTTTTCCCTTAAAATTCTTCTGAAATATTTTTGCAAAAGAAGGGCGGTCACAATTGTATTCTGGCATTGACTTCGTCCACGTTTCTCATTCGCCACAAACGTTCATGGCCGACTTATGTAGTCTTCTCAAATGTGGCGCCGCTGGAGGTAGAATGAGGATGCCATACCTTCTTAGTCTACAGTGGTCCACATTGGAGAACATACATTATATTATAATAGCACACAAATGCTGATGTTTGTATATATTGTTTTGGAAGACGAGAATTCGTGTTCTGCTTTACTGCCAACACAATTCAAGAACGGGATGTGTCCAACCGTATGTCGTAGCAGAATACCAGACCGCCCCAACACAATACAGTTGGATGTTGTATTTATTTGTGCAATTTGTGGAAAACGTCGTTGCGAATTATACCGTTCGAGTTGTGTTGTGCTTTTCGCAGGAATCGCAAAGTTCCTCCCAAAGCGATGCTGGCGCGGCGGAATCATTTGTTGGCTTCCTTCTATTGTTGCATGCTGGAAGCTTTCTTGAAGCTTAACTGGATTGCAACTCTGTTACAGGAGGATGAGGATGCGGATGAGGATGTGAATGTGGATATGGATGTGGATACAATTGAAAAGCTTTCACATTCACAAAAACAAGTTCAAAATTCATAAATTCACAAAAACAAGTTCAAAATAATAATCTGTGGTTCTTATCTACTCCCATCAAATGTCCTTCTAAATAATACTAAGCTTAAGGCCTAGTAGCTATAGCTTCAAAACATTAAGTTTATATTTTATTTTACATAGGATATAAAAAAGTTAATAAATAAATAAATAAATAAATAAATAAATAAATAAATAAATAAATAATACTGAACTCATAATACTCTATGCAAGGAGAATTCTTCGACAATTATAAGAATAAGTAAATTGGCTCAAGTGGTTTTGAATGATCCAATACAGGAATTGCACAATTCGCAAAACTAATTTACGTACAATTAATTAATTAACGTATAAAGGTACATAATATAAAAGTCACCTTTGTGCCACTTGAGACGTAGATTCGCTGGATCCCCAGATCCTTTGATAAACGAGTCAAAATTATGTTGATACCACTAATTAGCAGAAGCTCTCAATGGCACTGTGTGTGTTACTTGATTTGGCAATATATCATCCTTGTCTGCAATATTGATATTGATTGCAGTATTGACAGTTACTTTAAAGTATGTAACTTCATTGTTCCCTCCAAGACTCTTTCTTTATACATGCCACTAGAGACGTGATTTTTATAGTTACTTTCCCTCAAATCTAGCAGATGCACCAGAACTTCTTCAAAAGTGGAGCGCTTAACTTTTCAACATTTTCTTTTAGCTTCTTCTCTATCCAATTATCTTTAAATTTTGCTATTAGTATTTATTTGTATACCCTTTACCTTTAAAAGAGGTAAAAAGGGTATACTAAGTTTGCGCGGTTGAGAGGGGTTTCAACCACAAGAAGGAGGCGTGGTAGTTATGGACTTAAATATACAGATATGATCAGAATCACTTTCTGAACAATTTTGTCTGTCCGTCTGTGGAGACTTTCTTTCTACACCTTTAGAGCTATCTTAATGAAACTTTGGAGAAGTAATGTCCGGACAAAGATACAGAGCCAGATTGCTATATGGACCGATTTGGACAAAGTCCCCGGCTACCTCCAATATATGGAACTCTTCTCGCTTTTTTAAAATGACTATAACTTCGGTCCCATATGGTAGTTATGTAGATGTTGGTCCTACTAAATACTATGACAAAAAAAAAATATATATATATATATATTAACTGCCACGCCCACTTTTAACAAATATTCATAACTTAAGATCTATTAGAGATTTATGGACGAAATTTTATGAGAAGCAGCATATGGCCATTGTAAAGCCAACTACAACTGGGGTTGATCAGAGAAAGGACACTCAGACTTTCGATATAAGGAACTTTCGAGTCTAAAATTAAAATTAGCCTATCTATCCTACTATGGATGCTATGGAAATAAAATATTAGCGAATGGCGAATTATTGCTGTGTTGCGCTTTTTCGCACGAATCGGAAAGTTCTTCCTAAAGTGATGCTGTTGCGGTGGATTCAATTTTGGGCTTTCGCTACTATTGTAGGTAGTAATGGTGCCGCTTTGCAAGCTGAAGTTCCTTGAAGCTTAACTGGAATGCAATTGTGTTGCAGCAGGATGATGACGCGGATGCGGATGTGGATGTGGATGCTTTCACATTAAAAATAAGTTCTTGAAGCGAATGGAAGTATACTTTTGTGGCTGTTATGTAATCGGATCAAAATTCCTTATAAATAATATTGAATTTACAATACTCGTGCAAATAGAAAATCGTGGATATCATTGAATATCCCACAAAACAACTTTAGTAAAACATTCACAAATTGCCAATGTATTTGATTTTGGTACCATTATATGGATAGTTTGTGGTGTACTACGAGAACCATTTTGGTTGATTTGCCATCGACTTATCAGAAAAGTAGGATGTAAGTACAATAAATATAATGTAATAAATATTACTAGGTTTCTATGTTTATTCAAAATTTGATTGCACTACCAGGAAGGTGTGGCGCATTTTAATGTAAAAAGTGTTTATTACATGCTTTTGCAAACTGGGCGTGAAATAATCAATAACTGGCTGTGGCCACTCAATTAGGACATACGTGTAGATATTAAAAGCTCGCATTATTTTATGTATATTAAAAAGCACTAAAATGGTGGTTGCAGTTTAGTGCATTTTAGTGTCAAATTGGTACAAGTCTTGTGAGAACGGATTCTGTCTGATTTCAAAATTTAAAATGTGTTGAGTTAAAAAGAAGATTGGAAAAATTCTAATTAATTGCAGAACTCTAACAACAAATTCCTTTATTCAGTATTTATACCCATAAATAAAAATATATAACCGCATTTGTGGCAAATTTTATTGCAGTGACTGGTTTACATTATTTGCAGCAGGGCAAAATATGCTGAAGCGATTAGATATGATGGGAGGTTTCCTTAGCGTGTATAAATTTGTTAGCATACATCTAGGCTGGCATGAAAAAGTAAGAATATTGACCGAAAGTAAGTGGACAAATTTTTTTTAAATAACAATTGCACAAAAAATATCGAAAAAGGGTTTTTTATAAAAAAATAATAATAATAAAATAGTTCAATAATACATAAAATATAAAAATAAAATTTTTATATTCCTAAATACCAGCAAATTTTCATATTTAAAAAAACATTTAAACATGAGAAAGAATTTTTTTTTAATTTGACTAAAATATAAAATGTGATCATTAAAATGTTAGTGCTTTATTCAGAATCTATCAAAGAACTTACCTTTAAATATGGGCGATGCTCTCCATGTGTGCGCTGCACCTTGGCCCAAAAATTGTCCCATAGATATTTCCAAAAGAATTATGGGTAGACCGACTAGAAATAGTAGACTTACATATGGAATCAGATACGCCGACCCGTATTTGTCTAGTTCCCTTGGAAAGCGCACAACATTGGCGTAGGTGAGATTGAGGCAAATGCACAACACGAGCCCACGGACTACGGAACATTTTGTCTGCAAGCAAGCAATTGAAGAGAAAACATTTTAATTTGGTATTTAAATGCAATAAAACAAAGACTTAATTTGATAAGTGAATCCAATGAATCCAATCATTAAAAATACGCCTACGGTTAGAGAATCTTAATGAAACTTTACAAAAGTACAGCTTAGACTTTAAACTAGAACCAAATAGATATATGTACCTATTTGGGCAAAGGCCACCCCAACCTGTCTGCGACTGTAGACACCTTTTTTATAATGTCTATAACTTCGGTCCAATCGATATTATAGTGTAAATGTACATATGGCTCTTTACTAGACTCTATCAGGTGGGCGGTATATATTTACATTTACTGCCGCGCCCACTTCAATACATTTTCACAACTTAGGAGCTATGAAAAATGTATGGACGAAATTTGGTGTGAGTAAGCATATTGACAGTATAAATCCGCACAAAAGGAATGGGGTCGATCACATAAAAGACACGCATCCCTCCCATATAATCAACTCTCGGAAGCCCATCTGAATTTTCCCTAGCTGTACTCCAACTGATCATATGTGAATAACTTGGCGATACTAGTTTGTGTGTAATAAATGTGTGGCATACTTCTAATGCCACATCCACAATTCAGATATACACTATATTGATAAGCACACCCATATATAATCCTCATCGATGAAGCTACAAAGTACCAGTATAAAACAGAAAACTAAAAATGGCAACTTTAAATATAAGCGAATAACTCGAGATCTATGCAAGATTGCTGAACAAAGTTTGCTATAACCACAGTGGCTGCAAGGCATTGTGGTTATAGCAACGAATATCTTCGATATTGTAGAGAAAGAACAAATGGAAAATATGATGAGGTGTGGGCTGGATTCAACATGGAAGCATGAATCATGAACTAAAAGTGATTGTGACACTGCTGTAATGAAAATGATAAACAGGTCAGCTCAACCAAAATAGTTAGGCGGAGGAGACTGAAGGACTGCAGCATGCTAATTTCACAGTCGTGGGGTCGCGGGTTTGTATCCTGGTCAGAACAGAGACTTGCAGTGTTCCTTTCTATAGGTATATTTTTTCTTTCTGAAAACCATGGTTGCTAGTACCCATTCCCCAAACCCTTGCAGATGTAAATAATTATGGTATAAGGAATAATAAAGATAATAATAATGATAAAATTAATGAAAATGACTTGCAGTCAGAAACTGTCGTCATGCTCGGTGAAAATGGACCTTGCCTCGAGCGGTATGCGGGGGGAGAGTGGCGTGGCATAATATTAATGACAATAATTAACAAATGAAAACGGCTAATCAAACCGTTTTAAAACTGTTATACTTTTTATTGATTTCTTTTCTATTTTGCATTGTTTATTATTTAGTAACTTTTTTAATTTTCTTATTTTTTTATTGTTACTTTTTCATTATTATTTTTTTACTTTTATTTTGTTTTCTTTTTTATTTAATGCTCCTTTTATATTATTCTTATTCCTTTTTTTATTTATTCTCACTACATTTTATTGATATTTTAGGGTTATATTAAAATGACTATTTTTTTATATCACTCAAATTATTGCTTTTATTTATTTATTTTATTATTCTATTATTATTTTCGAATTGTTGCAACTTTTTCCATTCGTTCTTTTATTTATTTATTTTCATTTTTAATTATTACAACTATTTCCCTTCGTTGTTTCATTGCTTTTTATTATTTTATTTTAAAATTATACTTTAAACTTTATTCTATAATAATATATTTTTATAATAATTTACTGATATAACAATTTACTAATTTAATAATTTACTGATTTTTTGTTATTATTTTTCAGTTTTTTAATGGAAAATTTTTGGTTTTTTATAAAACTTTTTTTAATCGTGATGATTTAATGATTACTTTTAATTTTTAATTCATTTAATTGTGAATACATATTCTTTTAATAATTATAATTTTTATTAAATTTTTCAAAATTTCTATTTAAATATTTTTTTAACTTTTTAAAAATTTTAGTTATTTCCCTTATTTGTGAACGATTTTTTTAAAGCTTTAAACATTTTATTTTATTTTTTTAACATCTTTACAAATTGCATGTTAAATTTGTTTTGTTAAATTTTTCATTAAACTTAAAAATTTTTTTTTTATTTTTTTAACATATTTACAGATTGCATGTTAAATTTGTTTTGTTAAATTTATTATTAAAATTTTAAAATTTTTTAAATATTTTTTTAACATCTTTACAAATTTTTTGTTAAATTTGTTTTGTTAAATTTATTAAAATTAAAAAATTTTTTTTTTTATTTTTTTAACATCTTTACAAATTGTTTGTTAAATTTTTTTTGTTAAATTTGTTGTTAGACTTATTATTATTATTACTTGAAAAACAATAACTTAATTATTATTTTACATTGTTTTGTTAAATTTGTTATTAAATTTAAAACATTTTTTTTTTATTTTTTAACATCTTTACCAATTGCATGTTAAATTTGTTTTGTTAAATTTGTTATTAAATTTAAAACATTTTTTTTTTTTTTAACATCTTTACCAATTGTTTGTTAAATTTGTTTTGTTAAATTTGTTGTCAAACTTTATTTATATTTTTGTTTTATTTTTTTAACATCTTTACAAATTGTTTGTTAAATTTGTTTTGTTGAATTTGTTATCAAACTTTATATATATTTTTGTTTTATTTTTTTAACATCTTTACAAATTGTTTGTTAAATTTGTTGTTAAACATTTTTTTACATTTTTGTTTTATTTTTTTGCAAATTGTTTGTTTAATTTTTTTGTGTTAAATTTGTTGTTAAATTTTTATATTTTAATATTTTTTTTTTAGCTTTTAACATTTTCTTAAATTTTTTGTTAAATTTGTTGTTAAATTTTTTTAAATTCTCTTTAATTTTTTTTTAACATTTTTTTAAATTTTTTGTAAAATTTGTAAAATTTTTTTTTATTTCTTTTTATTTTTTTAAAATCTTTTAATATTTTTTTTATTTTTTTAAAATCTTTTAATATTTTTTTTATTTTTTATCATCTTTTAATATTTTTTGTATTTTTTGAACATCTTTTTTTGTAAAATTTGTTAAACTTTTTTTTTATTTTTTTTTATTTTTTTAACATCTGTTAATGTTTTTTTTTTATTTTGTAACATCTTTTAATTTTTTTTTTAATTTTCTTAACATCTTTTCAAATTGTTTGCTATATTTTTTTTTCGTTAAATTTCTTGTTAAAGATTTTTTTAATTTATTATAATTTTTTAAATCTTTTAATATTTTTTTCTTTTTTATATTATCTTTTTAAATTGATTGTTAAATTTATTTCATTTTCTTTTTAGTATTTTATTGTTGTTTTTCCTAACCAATATTTTCCGACAAAAAAGGGAAGGGTTTTTATATAAGTATGTAATGCTAAATTTAAAGTTAGAAAGTCACCCAGAAATCCGATTGAAACTATTCAGTTCCAACTAGTCAGATGGCAGTTTCGAGTTATTTGTGGAACTAGTTTGTCCCGCTAGAGTGATAATGTCGTTAACGAAATTGCTGATCAAATAATCAAAATATAAAAACAAATTATTTGTCTCTAGCTTTAGGCATGGTTAATTCCATCTTGATTGCTAGATAGTTGGTATAAATATGTAGAAAAGCCCGAAGTGTAGTAAAAAAGAAATTTTATGAATGAGGCATCACTGCGCGCACTATCAAGAAGAATCTTATTTGTACGAGTACATCTCAAAGAAATCGTTCTCTTTTATTTTTTTCCTATCTTCAAAATATACGCCATGTTGAAACTTCCAACGAGGGTGTGATTCGGGCTTTTTTGCAACTTATTTTTGTTAATAAATAACTTGCTAAAGGTGAATGTGAGTGTTTGTATGCATATATATGGATTGTTCAATTCTGAGCAATCACTTTCATCAACTGCAGCCTAAACGCCACTAAATGCCTGTGATGTGTATAATTGTGTTGTCATTCGTACACACAATTGGGAATAATTGCAGTAACCAAAGACTTCAAGTGAAATTTACCAACACGACAATGCGATACCAGAGAAATGAACAGAAAAAAAGCAAACAGAAAAACCTTAACGAAAACCGCAATGGAAATGTGACAAGAGCAGCGATGTCGCAGTTCGCAGTTCGTTAAACTCGTTGCCAGAATTGACTGCCACTGGGTTCCCTCGTATGTAGATCGCGTGCCCATACGAGCATGCAAATGACGTAGCATTTATGGCAATGCCACTACTGGCAAAAGCACACAACAGCAGCAGCAGCGCTCCACCAGCACCGCTTGCAAAAATGTATAAAAAGTAAAATTAAACTCGACTAGGCTGGCAAATTTATTACACTTGAATGTTTTTATAACCTTTTTTTCAAAATTGTGTTTTTAATTAGTTTTTTTTTTCATTTCTGTTGTAATTTGACTCAGTGTTTGACTTACTTTGCGATAGTATCTAAATGGCACATCCTCATGCACAACGTAAAGGTAATCTGCTAGATACTTTGTGGTTGGAATCTCCATCTTTGGGCAGATTTTGTAGCGTTTATATGCGCAAAAGAATTTGTCATTTTCTTGCATTTGTTTGAGTTGTGAGACGTTGTAGTGTTGAGACGCGCTGCTATGAATAATTGCACTGTACCGAAAAGGGTGATTCCACTTTTTACCAACAACTCAATTGCGAGTCCACCAATTGCATTTGAATATGCTTTTATTTGTTTTTATTTATTTGTTTTTTTTTTAGGTATTTTTTTGTTTTGAAATATTTATTTACTTTTTCACATGTTAATTTGTATATGCATGCAAAGCAGCAGCATTAACTAATAACAAACCGAAGGCAAAACCAAAAACAAAAACGAGACAAACAAAATTATCTTAACAACCTTTAAAGTGGAAACTTGAATGCTTTACTGTTTCGCTATTGATTCCACATGATTTGCGTTCGCACACAACCCAAGCAGACTTCATTCATCATGCCTTGGTTTGCGTCCAGCCCATCACAGAAAATATAACGACATTTAATAAAGTTAAAGACCACGCTTAGCTAAGCCAATTAACGCCTGCGCAGGCGCACAGCGGTCGCAACCTGAAACTTCACGACACTAACAAAACCTTTTGCGTAACTTCGGCCAAAATTTGGATGTGTTGTAGACCATTTGAAGCTCTTTAAAATTGTTTATCAGTCCACAATGAAATGGCTCAAATGTCTCAATACTACGAATTGTTATCAATATGAGCAAACACATGTATCATATACGCCTTAGGGGTCAGGGTAATGAACTTATCGTCGGCCCATTATGTATGAATGGTTCACGCAACGGTACGAGTACTGATAGCGGCACAGATAGAGTTACAAGCTAGATACACAGATAGTTTCGACACAGACTCAGATAAGACAGACAAACCGATAAATATGTAGATGCATATACGCATATAAGTAGAAAGCGATATAGAGAAGGTCGAAATTCAAATATTGATAACCAACAAAGCGACAAAATTCATATAAATGCAAATATTGATTTTAACATAATCTACGCAAAAAATGAAGAGAGATATGCAAAAAAAAAAATTAAATTACTTGGCGAACTTCAGTAGGTCTGTCCAAAAAGCGCGTGCAATCGATGTGAGTGATTGCAATCAAATCAACCGTAATCAATTGTACATTCATTCTAGTTACATTACTCAAATTACTTCAAATTACTCAAATTACTTCAAAATTTAGAAGTCATTTCATAAGTGAAAGATTGTAGCACTTTTACCTGAAGTAATTGAAATTAATTCATGTGAGTGGTATCAAGCTAGGCTCGCAGTTGAGGGGTTCCGGGTTCAAATACCCTTCAATTCGGCTTCGAAATGCTTATTTTAACATCTTGTTTTCCTAAATCTCTTTAGACATCATTTATTTTAGTGGAAGGTACAATAAATGAATAAATAATTCATGTGAATAATTTGCATTAAATAACGGTAATGAATTTGTCCCTGCAATCAAAGTTTCACTACGAGTTTAAACTGCAAAACAGTCTAAAATGAATCCTTTTCCCCTGATTTCATAAGCAATTTGAAGCCGCAATAACTTTGAACCCTATTCCAGTGAGTTCAGCTTTGAAATGAATGCGTTTTCTCACAACTCCATGCGTTAAACCAAATGACTACGAGAATTTACAACAAGAACTTCACTTTGCTTCCTATACAATTTTGACCACAGTTTTCTTTTAACAACTGTCACGAATTATCTTCATAGCGGCTTTGTATACGCACACAAATCCAACGAAAAGTGGCTCACGCCATATGTGAGACTGTTTATACCTATTCTTTAGTGCTCGAAAGAAAAGGTAACAGAAATACCAAATTATACGCCCTTAAAAGATTATGTAAAACAGTTCATTACAACACTAGCATATACTTATACAGATATAGTCGGTCATATGCCTAATATACACGATCTATTGAGTATATAATTAGCATGCAAAGCGCTTAGGGTACTAATGTTGCTACTCAAAGTTACATCAGAGATAGCAGCTATGATGTCAGTATTTTAATTTTTGAGTCGACCTGGTTGAGCGTCAAACATCTTTGTTCTAATAGGTAAAGAATCTATCAGCTAAATCGCTTTAATAATAATTTGTCCACAATTATAGATAAATACCGCTAAGTGTTGTTTAAAGCGTTCTATAAAAGCCGAAAAAACTAGTATTGGAGAATTTTAGTGAGGAAGTTAATACTCGTATTGGAGACTTTAAATGGAGGCATGGAAGCTTATGCTGGCTACGTATTTCTAAACCGAGCGATTCTTAAGTTATCTACAAGAGAAAACTCCAACTAAAAGCTAAAATGGGAATTTCTTCACTCTATGCATAGAAAAACACAGTGAGAGAGGCCAAGCAAAAGTTGCGAATGGTTCGTCGCACTCGTTTGTCATATTACGATTGCTTCCTGAAATTCACTGCCATTAGGTAAGAACAAAACCAGTTCCAAGTGTCTGGCTGAATTATTTCGAATGGAAAAATCTCACTGTTTATACGAATACTCGGATGTGTTTCATAATTTCAGGCTTAGTAGATGTTGAATTATACGTGCGAGACTATGAGGAAACCAGAAAGAATTAAACATGCTTACCATACCCCATTAGATCACAGATTCGGCCAGCGAAATTGGACGAATTTCTAGGAAACTACTGGGTAAGTGTTCATCCTCACCACTATAATATTTTCTTTGCAGCCACTTTAGCTGGGTTCACACGATGTAAAAACAGTGCCATTTTCATTTCCATGTTTCTTTTCTTTACTCGATAAAACCTGATCTTAGTATATCCAACTAACCTGATCGACAAATCCTCATTTCCAAGATATTAAACTCACTGATAGATTGCTATGTAATTGAAGGTTTCTGTGATAATTCACTAAAACTATTTATCAATATGTTATTTACGACAATTTGTAGGAGATTTTCTCTATATACAGAAAAACATTTTTCAAGGTGGAGTGGGGTTTATTTCCGCCCGGGATAAAGTGTATTCAAACATACACAAACGAGAATTAAGTCCAATAGTCCAACAGCTCACTAGATAAAAGACATTTTTCCAAGATAGGGATAAATGGAAAAAAGAAGAAGCCTACATACGTTACATCTAACAGTCGGAGCGATATCACTACAAAAAAAGTTCACTTCAAGCTGGCGTGAGAAGGAAAGCGGTCCGAACTAAAACACATTCAATCCTACATGCTCGAAGGAAAGCCTCTGGCTGACTGCAATGCCTTTGCATGCCCACTTCATTTGTCGAATAAGTTTAGAATATTTTTCAAATTTGTCGCCAGTATTTGTACAGTGTACTCGTACATCCTGAATAACTGGCAACTGAAGCATTACGAGTGCCACCACACGCCTCATCACGGCGGAATCGTGGAATAGTGTGTGCCGCAATTGGCATCCTAAAAACAAGCACAACCGGAAATTAGCTTAGCATTAATAATTATGAACAAACAAAGAACACAAAATAAATTCGAATCGAATTTATTGAAGAACAGCTACGGAACCCAGCCGCGACGTCCAATTCACAGTTTCAGAGCGTCGTTCACTTGCTCGCCACGGCGTCTTCGGATTTGGCGTATGCTAATTCAGCGTTTGTGGATGGATTCAAAAAATGAGCGGAAAAATTAAATTGGAAAAAAGCGACTAACAAAACTCATTTGAAATTCAAAATGCTCGGCGAATCTTTTATCAAGTTGCGGCCAAAATTCACGCCACAGACCTGGCAAGAACACAACAACGCACCAACAAACAGTCGCTGTCGCTCGATTACGCATGGTCACGGAAGATTCCAACTTAATTCAATTGATCAATTTGGGCGTAGCAATAGAAGTCCCTTGCTCACATCGTTCAGCGGAATAGCGATGATTGTTGTTGTGTTTGTACGAAGTGGACGCCAATTGCCATTTGACGCTAATTAGAGTCAAGTGGGGAAAGACAGCCAGCGGATGACATTTGAACTCGCGCCGCAAGTGCACTACTGGCTCTGCCCATACTGGCAGGGCGGCAGCGCAGTGTAGTGCAGGCGGCATGCGACAGCTGTGCACGCCAAGCGGCATTCGAGAGATTTGTGCAAACGAACTTGAAATGTGTGTGCTCACAATGAAATTTGATTTGATTTTCTGTTTAATTATTAATAATATCGGCCTCGGCAGTTTTAATGAGTCCACGTAAAACGGATTGTTAAAATTACGAGTATTTCTATGAAATGTTTTCTTTAAAATTTTTCCAGTCCGTTGTTGGCTCTGGGCTGTTCAAATTACCGCACTTCACTACTGACACTCGTTCTCATTAATGCAAAACTAAATGTGCGTCCAAGAGCGTCGATAGCACAAAGCCTCACTGCCAGCCAACTCAAGCCCGCCACACCCCGCCGCTCCCCACTGCATCCAGCAACTGGTGGCTTTGACTGTGGCTGTGGCTATGGCTGTGACTGTAACTGTGGCGCTGAAAGACATCCACACGCTTTTCGCTTTTTCGCCTTTGGTAACACAGCGGCAGCTCCCAACCAAAACGTCTGCAAGAAAATCGTTCGTTCGTTCGTTAGTTAGCTCGCTCGCGCGCTCGTCAACCAGCTCGCTTATTGCTCACTGTTTACTGCTAACCGCTCGCTGCTCACAGCTAACAGCTCACGGCTTACTTTGCGGTACAATTGCTCCGTGCTCCATGCTCCATGCTCCGCTTTCGTTTCTCTTGCTTGGGCTTGTTGATTATTATGTTTTGCTTTGTGCTTTTCTTTTCCAATATTCTGGCCGCTTACGATTTGGCTCTGGCTCTGGCTTTGGCTTAAACAGTGCATCATTTGGGTCGGCTGTTATCGTGCTGGCACAGTGCGCGCAGAAAGTCCACGTACGCGTCATTATGGGCGTAATGCCTGCCCGGTGAGGACGGGAAGGAATAGGATGGCAGTTCGTGCGCCGCCCACCGTCGTAACGTTTCAGTGATTTTTCCCATTTTCTCTTTTCCATTTACGAGAATTTTATCGTTCAAGAATGAATAATTAAACGCTGCTTATTATTCAAATAAATGATCACAAATGCAGACAATGAGGCAAGCACACACACACACACCCACTCTTCTGCTGCTTTTTCTTGTCTTTATTAATTCGAGCATATAGAATTATAAAACTACACCCAAAGAAAAATGTTTACACACACACTCAAACACATTTTGTATACTCATAGAATTCAGTAACAATTTGCCAGGTACTGGAAACGACAGCGACAATGAAGACCACAAGAAAACTGGTAGAATACTGGGCTGGGAAAGTGGTGTTGCGAGGAATTGCAGCCAAACAATTGAGAGGAAGACACTAACTATAAAGAAAAAATAGCAATTATTTCAGCCATTCTGGCTGCTATCAAAGCATTGGACACGGAGATAATAACCTCGAAACTAGTATGAGAATGCAGGGAGGTCACAATGGTACTAGCCGGTCGGTTCAACATAGCATTGATATTGGGGCCGGGGCACAGGGATATCGATGGAAACGAGCTGATGAGCTGGCCCGATGGGAATCCGCTCTTGATAAACATGAGGCGGAGCCGGTTGGAATCTCAATTGGTTCACTTAGGAGCACGATAAGCAAAGAATTTTTGGCGAAAGCAAACAGCCGATGGAGGAGGATCCTCCAAGATCAGTAGAGTACTCTGGATGGATTTCGAAAAAAACAAATCCACAGAGTTAACAAACAGTCATGATGCAGCTCGGCTTACTGAGCATACGGCAAAAATTAGCGTAACGTTCAGTACCAGCTACCGTGGCTGCGGAAACTAGGGAAAAAGGGAAACTATAGAGCACTTCCTCTGTGACTGGCCGGCCCTGACTAGAAGAAGATTGATAACACCGAGCAAACCGATGTTCCAAAATAGTGGACAAATCACGAGCTGCAAGATAAGGGAAATTCTCGCACTCGAACTGGTTATAAGGGTCATTATTATAGTATTGCCACTAAACCAAAGGAACAGTATCAAAACGGCTCACCTGAGCTAATTGGATGTGGGATCATCGCGGCCGTAAACAACCAACCAACCAGCGTGCGCTTACTCTAATCTCCAACAAAATTCAGCGACAGAATACCAAAACTCGTATTTCTATCGATACGCGTAGTGATACCATAACTGGGTATCTGCAAACTATCCTCTCACATTGGGGGTGTTTCTTTATGTCATCACTCCAAAATCACATCACAGCGATCTCAGTTAAGTGATTTCTTTTTTAATTATGAGAAAGAATGCTTCTTCCAACCTACAGCTTCCCCCATTTAAAGTTAGAAATGCGCTAAAGATAGCAGCAGGACCCCCGCCCCTCCCCCTTCTTCCCGCTTTCAAGCAAGCATACCCGTTGTAATTGTAGTTGTGTGAGCAATGTTCGTGGTATCCAACAAATATACGGGAGAACTATGTATAATATAATCATTTACAGTGATTATTAAGAATGTTTCTCACGTTGGTGTGCAAAAATATTACAAATAACACGGAAAAGAAAGGGACAGAGACAGAGAGAGAGAGAGCGAGAGAAACAAAAAAAAAACGAATTTGAAAAGCGGGCAAGAATAGAGGAACGAAAAATTACAGCAACTCACTGTGTTATTGGCAAAAAGCACCAAACAACAACAACAGCAGGTACAATCTTCTTGTGGGAAAGACTGAAGTTAGGAGTCAATAAAAGCAAAAAAAACAACAAAGCAAACAGTATTCGTAATGTTGTATACACTTCAAGAAAACAAAACCGAGACTGACTTAAGTAATATTACAACGGAAACATTAATTTCCAAACTGAACATTAGCAATGCTTCGAAATCATAAAAAAGGCCAAATAAAACAACGCAATCGCGCTAATGTCTCCGGCAAAGCGTCTTGTCTTCATTTAAACGCCTATAAATCAAATTAGCACAGCGTCCAGCTGCAGGTAGCGAAGAAGCAACCCAGCAGCCGGGCAGCAGTCAGGTAGGCAGGTGGCGCCCACCCTAAACATGCGGCAGACATGACCTGCTGGTTTGTGCCCAGTCACCAAAAACTGAGAGGGCGCTGCCCACTCGTCGGCATGCACGGCAGCAAGTGTGCCAAACCAAGAGCGTATCCGCGTACACACAGAAATTACTCAGCCCACTGAACTATGCGCAAACAGAGCCCAGAGCCAGACCGCATGAGATATTCCAATGTCTTTTAATTGATTTGGATGTTGAGTTGCCGTTGGTATGGTGTGGTGATGGTGATGGTGATGGGGATGATGGTGGAATTGTATTTTGGTTGATTTTGGTAATTGGCCAAAATATTTACTTAACAATTTCAGTGGTTGTTACTTGCACACCCCTACACCTTTAGCAAATGCGCATTTATTTCTGGAAACGAACACAATAATAAAAGAGATAATGCAATGAAAGTTTTTAGTATGAGGGAGTACTAGCACCGTGGCCCGGAAGGACCTATTGTGATATGCAATGAAACTTAATCAACGATGCAGGCTCCTGAATTGTCTCTTAGCAACTCTTGTGCCGCACCGGTCGACGAGAATCATGTAATTGTAAATATTGGCGATATGGGAAACATGTACGAGTAACAAAAGTCAATACTACTATATGTGGGAACGCCTTTCATAGTACTAATTAAGGTAGGCGTGACAGCGGAAATAACGCTTGCAATGATCACTAAGTTTCATACCCCTTTACACACTAAGTAGAAGGGTGTAGGGTGTCGGATGATACTAATAACCGTCAACAAAACTCATACATACATATACACACATACTTTAATGGAGTACTTGACTTGCCGAAAAGGCTTTTAAGATATTTCATCAGTTTGCTTTGTTTGTTTTGTTCACACTTTCTTTACTTGCCAAACAAGCGCATTCGCACAGAATTGTGCGCGGTTTTAAAATTTCAATGACTCCAAACGACCGAAGCGCAAACAAATTACAATGAATTATTTAAAATTCCAATTTGGCATTGGAATTATCTGTCAACATTGTGCTCGCCCGATACATGCGTAATGACAACCACAATGAGGGACACAACCGAGAAGACACCCAACTAAAGAGCCCAGATGAACACTGTGCACACTCTACATGCATACATTGCGCATGTTCGTCCACTCTTTTCAAACTTTTGAGATGTCATAATTATACGGAAATTGGAACTGATTAAAATCTTACTCTACTCTGGATTTTTGACTCGTCAAAGACACAACTATCCTTGAGCCTTTTAACTAGGCATAATTTTACTATGATCATAATGACGATTTGTTTCTTTTGAAATCCCACAATAGGAGTACAAGAAGCAAGCAAGTACTTTGGCACGATGTCTTGTTTTGACTCTATATACTGCTTTCTGGGCTATCAGCAATTTTAGACTCTGCATCTACGAGGTTTGTTCAAAAACTATCGCGACAAGCTAAAACACGTCTACGCACAATAGCTGTCAAAAACTGACTGAACATTCAAAATGGCCGAGATTGTCAACATAAGTGAGGGTCATGAGTACCAACATAACGCCACAAAAAGATCGAAAATCGAACATCCGTAGCCCGCGAAAATTCAAAATTCGCGATACGTTTTGAACAAACCTCGTATATCTAGACACATTTTTCAATGTTTCGCATATGGGATGAATATTGGTGGCGACAAGGATACGAGCAATTGAAAATGCTCTTTCCTGAGGCTTCGTTCCTATATATATGTATATATTGCAGATGCAGTACATGATATCGAAATATCAATAAACTTGTAAATAAAAGGCTGAAATGTATTCACTCAGATCAGTGTTCAACGTGGAATAAACTTCAGAAAATCATTGATTGGAATTGTTCCGTAGAGGATCGTAGTAGTTAGGATTGAAGTTCATTTGTTAAGTAATGTGCAAATAGTGTCCAATAATAACAATTATGGAATGTTTAACTATGGTCGTAACGTCAATTACAAATGCACTCTATACCTGTGAGTGTGTATTACAATCAGTGTTATGATTTATTAACTTTACAATAATTTAATCAGAGTTAGATAAGTGTAAATATACAGAATCCCCTATAACATAGGCCCAGACATTGCTAGAATTAATCAGTTTATACAAAGTGGTGGCAA
The DNA here is from genome assembly GCA_920105625.2 of Clusia tigrina. NCBI lineage: Eukaryota > Metazoa > Arthropoda > Insecta > Diptera > Clusiidae > Clusia > Clusia tigrina. The sequence continues at coordinate 18,303,584 of OV050032.1, forward strand.
AATGTTTACCAAACTTAGCACGGCTCATAAGAGTTTCCTAGTGCGTCTACTTGGAAAATATATATTTTGGTTCTGGAAATTTGCAGTACGAGGAACAGGGTCACTACTCCAAAATGAAAGTACTCGTAACGCATTCCGTTTTACGTGCCTCGACTGCGGAACACATACTTCCAATACACGAACGGTGGCACTCCCTCGTCGGCAATTAAACCGTTTTGCCGGACACCTTTCCATTCAGAAAGAAACATAAAAATTATATTAAATGCAATGATTATTAAATTTGTGGACGGACATACGTGCGTGAGAGCACTGCATACAGCGGGCAATGGTGATACATATTTTTAATTATTTTTGTTTCTCATTATGCAACGTTGGTGCACAACACCTGCGAGTATCTTGAATCTAAATTTTGAAATGAAATTTTACCATCCCTTTCACTATTATTTAAGTGCTAATGGAGGTGCGTTTGTAATTAGAGAAGTCTGTACGAGCAATACCTTGCACAGACAGAAACCTAAAATAGCCGCTCGCTGCGGCCATGCACCAGAGCGTTTGTATATACCGACCATATACACCATATATAAATATATATATATATATATATAATATATATATATATATATATATATATATATATATATATATATATATATATATATATATATATATATATATATATATATATATATATATATATATATATATATATATATATATATATATATATATATATATATATGTATAAATATATATATATATATATATATATATATATACGAGTATATATGTATATATATATATGTATATAAATATGTATATATATATATATATGTATATATACGCATACATATGTGTGTGTTTGTGTGTGTTCACTTGAATGTAACCCAAGGAATGGTTAACAATTTATGTGACAAGACACTCTACAGCTAATGCAACGTAGGTATACCTGGCTAAATCATTCATCGTATCATTGAAAACATAAAAATGAACGAAAAATTTGAGACACTGCCATACCCACATACACATAAACACACACAGCCGCACATATTTATATACCAGTGGCGGATTGTTTTATTTCAAGCATCCACTCAACGGGCATTGGGTACTCGTATATGGGCGCGGGGAGATGATTCATTTATCGGCAGATAAGGAACTCAATAATCGCCACGCCTACTTTCATTTATGGACTAACCTACTTATTACATTGTAATGTTTCATTGAGTGTTTTTCAAAATGTATGGCGATTCTCTCGGCTCATCCTTGCCTAGAGTCAACACATTTATCTTTATGGGATTATGGCATCAAAATTGACATAATTAAACTACCACAATGAGTGTGCTATAAATACAGTTTTGGTAACAGCCATCTTTCTATATACGATCGAGAATTCTTGTTAAAGTGACACTTTTTGAGATATACTCGTTTTATCAACTATTTTACTAGCTCTGGACCATCCTCTTTTGATATTGATTTCAGTCTGCTGTATATCTACTTTGAATTATTGGTTCCAGTCTACTGTATATCTAATTTGAATTATTGGCTCCAGCTGCTACGTTCAGTTTTTATGGATTATATTTTATTATTATACACACATCTAAAAGCAATTCATGTTACAGGTCTTTATTGTTTGTTTTTAGTTGTATACAATCCGTCATATCGCGAATTTTTCTCAACTCCCTCAGGAGAAGTACAAGCAAAATATAACGTTAGAAGAACCCAGACCATTAAATCGTTCTGGTTCCATAGCAGGGGTATTTCACAATAAGGTTCATAATGGAAAACGTGGAAACTACATCGTTCAAAATTGATAAGATACATTACCAGAAATAGGCTGGTTATTAGAAATCGGCGGTGTTCTTGAGATCGATTACTCAGATGAAGTAAACATTTCCGTTATATTTATTTTCTTTAAGGGCGCAAATGGACCAAAGAAAATTTCGGATAAATAAAAGCTAACGTTCGGGGCACTATATAAATTGTCAAAATCACCGCTTATGCAAAAAGTTCTGATTCCGCCACTGGCATATACAGACATACATATGAGTATTTAATAGCTCAGCAGTTTCACACTCCAATTTCCTGCAACAATTCATTACGATATAAACACACAAAAATAACCAACATGTTGAAAGAAATTAGAGTTTCGCATTTCGCATGCTATGCCATTTGGACAGTGCGAATACAATAACAACAACAGCAAGTACAGCAACACAATGACAACGACTACTTCAACGACAATGCGATTTATTGTTGACCAATGCGCCATTGTTACGCCGTTGTAAACCGTAAGCATTGCAAAATGCTGATAGGCGAGTACCTCTGCCCCAGTCGCAGCCCTGTGGCCGGAGCATATCACCGGGCGACAAAAGAATTTCCGAGAATTGGAGTACACCATAATTGTCAGCGAACAACTCTAAAACAGTGAAATTTATATGCACACATATGTACGTTAGCTTGTTAAACAGGAACACAGCGAAATGCTCAGAAAAAGGCCACCGGGGCATACAAGGACAGAACAGAACAGAACAGACCAGAACAATTGCGAAATCTTCTCTCTTTTCAGTATTAAACATACAATAAAAATTTGAAAAATTAAATGCGATAAATAAATGGCTTAAAAGCGGATAATTGACGTCACACGCTTTCTTTTAAATTACTTCAAAGCGATAACAACATCAACACTAGAGGCTCTGTTGGTTGTTGTTATTCTTCTCGCTGTTGTTGTTGTTGCTCTTGTTGGTTGGTTGATTGTTCCGACCAATAAAAAAAATCCGCACTTAAAGCAAACAACAACCACACAAAATCTCAATTGACAAGTGTAACTGGAGGTTGATGCAATCGTTATGCGGCTGCTACCGTTTTTCTGTTCCCTAGTGCAGCTTCTGTTGTTGCTACTGTTGCTGCTCCCGTTGCCGGTCCAGCAGCCGTATTGTTACTCTTGTGAACTTGTTAATCAACGAAATGGAAAAAATTACTGGATGGAAAGCAGTGGATGCAGCCAGCTACAAGCATACAATGAGTACGCGTAGAAGGAGTGTAGTACTTAAATGTACAGAGAAATATTTATAATTACTTCGAGGTGAATTTGTATTATTCAGAGAAAGAGAGTGATCTCGCGGAGGCGCTAAAATTGCAGTTATATAAGCTGTATTTCAGCAGCCACTGAGCATTTCACCTAGAATTCTGCACTAAACAGAAATGAAAAGGTGTAAATTGTTTGGTGACAGAACACAACTCACTTCGTGCATCCTTACTAGGAACGATATCCTTATGAGGAACGATATTGCAACATTTTTGCAAATATGATTTTAACTAGAACCAGACCCAAGCGTGAAGTCAATTTTGAGCGAACTTGTGGGGGAAGGGCAACCGGAAAAACAAGCTGATCTATTTTGAAAATGAAATTCCATAATTTGTCTGTGCTTTACGTAAATATAACGGAAAGAGCCATTGGTTGGGCATCGCCTATGTATCCCGTACACCAGTACGACATCCCATCCAATATCTTGGGTACTATAGAAATCGATGATGCACCATTTAACGGAAAGAGCTCAAATGGCAGAATATGCCTCTGGTTAAACATCGGCATTGTATACTTGTACCGTAGCGTACCAGCACTCTTAGACATCGAACCCAATATCATCGGAACTTTACAAATAGATGAGATACAATAAAAGGGGAAATGTGTCCCTGCCTGGGTATCGTTGCTGTAATCCGTACATTCAACTATACTTGCAAAGTACGAGTAATTAACTTTCAACTGCCACTGCTGTGCACCTCCGGCGATGTACGCAAACTCTTTAGATAATAACATTATTCGCAACTATGGGCGGCTGAGGCAAATAAACGCTGAACATTCAACAATGCATTAAAGCCCATTTTCGTTATTTAAAACAACAAAATTAAACGTTTTTCCTTTCATATATTTTTACAACATTTTTCTTTTCAATTTACTCAATCAAATTGCTTGAAGTCGCTCAGCTGTTAACTTGGAAAATAATAACAACAACAACAAACACCACCATCACCACCACAGCAACAATTATTAAGGTATTATCGTATTATTACTACTATTATTGCCATGTTGTTGTTGTCTTTGTTTCTTTGCTTGCACATATATACGAGTATTTATGTAAGTTCTGCCTTTTGCATATGATCAAACCTTGCCATGAAGATGGATGTTATTTGTAAACCGTTTCAATATTTCACAAAGTAACTCAAATTCCTTAGCTACTCGCAGGTTGGTTTGTTGGTGCCCAATTCGGCGTGACGCATTTTTAATAAACATGTAAACTGGGCATAAATGCTCTGCCATTATGTTGTAAACTAAAATCAAATGAAATTTTATGAAAATACATACTTGGATTTGTTTGTGGTCAGTCGAGGCAAAACAAAAGACTTAAGCAACGAACTCAAACGATTTATTATTTATTTATAAAAAAAAACATTTTCTTGTAATTTTACTCAAATACTCTTTTCATCAAATTTCTGTTCCGGTTTAGCTTTTATACCGATTAGTAATAACTGAGCGGTTGCTGATGAAAAAATTACCTAAATTCTGACTATTGTTATATTTTCCATTCTCCTTCTGCCAGGTGTCAGTTTGGAAAGAATAGAAAAGGTGGAATCATAAATCATTCGCCATTTGTGTTCTATATCAGCGATTCCCCAGTAAGTGCTGCAATCAGTACTGCATGCACTTTGCAGCAAACCACTACCCACTACCACCTACCCACTTTACCACTAATTCTCCTACCCATTTATGCAGTGCATAAAATCGAAAAATTAATCGAAAGATCTCCGCTTGGAAATCTTTTGCCTTGGTTGGTCATCCCAGGTCTCGACATAAATTTGAGAGGGTTGGAATGAAAGTGGTGCAAGTAAAAACAAGGTTATTTGGCGAACATTAAATTTGTACTTTCGTTTTACAGTGAGTTTTGCATAAAAGTAAAATGTCTATCTTCAAACAAGAATTTAATTTATTATGTCTTAAAATAACATTTCATATTATTGCAGTGCTGATCAGTAGTGCAGTTGAAATAAAATGGTTAAACCTGATTTTGTAAACATAGTACATATTTCACCATTCCATTCATTTATATGTATTTCACTCCATCACTCTACTTTAGTTATCTATTTTTATGTATATTTTAAGTTTGTATTTCCCTCCAGAGGGGATTACCGGTCAATAACCCTTGTGGTGAACGCCGAATCTCTGGCTACTCTAGCGAAATCCAATTGGGTCGTGGGCTATGGCTTCTCATCCACAAGCCTTAAGGTCTACAAAAAGGACGAGCAACCGTCTTACACGGATCAAGCGGTATTGAATCCCTCAGGGGTAACTGCTGATCCTGCTGCTGCTGAGGACTCCGCCATGCACCCGAAACGCAGTGACTCTATGTCAACTGTGGGGGGTTTGGAGAGTCTCCTAGGGACAACCACACTCAGTGAGGAGGAAGTCAGACTCGGAGTCTGAGGCTGATGTCACGGTGGTGGAGGTGACCAGCGCTACAAGTAGCAGAGATGCTACGAATAGTGCAGATTAACCTCCATCACTCGAAGGCGGCGTCTGCCAGCCTTCAGCTCCGCCTTGCAAAAGGCGGAGTAGACATTGTCCTGATCCAAGAACACTGGACACACGGGGACTTGGTATGTGGTCTCAGGACTGAAAATTATAGCTTGCTGTATACCGTAAGTGAAGGAAGACCTAGGTCTTGTATCCTCATTAGGAATAATGTTAGCTCATTTATTCTCCCCAATTACAGCAACAAGGATTTAACGGCCATCTGCCTGGAAACTGGCAAGGGACGGTACTGGTTGGTCTCGGCCTATATGGCGCATGACCATGAGATCCTTCCAGAAGCCAACCTACAGAAGCTTGTTGTGGATGCAAAGGCTCAACGGGTGGCTGTTATTATTGAATGCGATGCCAATGCGCACCATGATATCTGGGGAAGCACGGATGTCAATGAACGAGGTGAGGCATTATATGAATATATTGTAACGACTAACCTTTCTGTATGCAATAAGGGGTCAGAACCCACTTTTATTACTGCTAATAGGCAAGAAGTCCTAGACTTAACCCTTGCCTCCGAATCAATTTTTGATCGGATCTCAAATTGGAGAGTTCTAGAGGAACATTCCTTTTCGGATCATAGGTTAATTCAGTTTGATCTTCTAGATAGTCTACCTAGCCCTAAGGCTTTTAGAAATGTCAGGAAAGTAAACTGGGACCTCTACAAGGTGACTGTAGCTAGACTACTACCTCAGAACCCCACAAGAACAAGCACGCGTGACGAAATTGATAGGTCTGTGGAGGTTCTAACGGTTGCTCTTAATAAGGCTCTATTGGTCTCTTGCCCCCTCAGTAGACCCAGGGGGAAACAAAAACCCACATGGGGGGGGGGGGAGGAAATTAAGGGACTCAGACAAAACTGCAGGAGACTTTTCAACAGCGCAAAGAAGTCTAGAGATAGTGCAGACTGGGCTTTATATAAGGCAGCACTCAGAGCCTTCAAAAGTAAGCTTAGGAAAGCACAGAGAGAATCGTGGAGGAACTTTTGCGGTGACGTAGAAGATATCTCTGAGACGTCCAGGTTGAGGAAGATCCTATCAACTGCTCCAATGGTACCTGGTTACCTGAGGAGGGAGGATGGATCCTGGACTTCTAATAGTAATGAGACTCTAGAGCTTCTTCTGGAGACTCACTTCCCTGGTTGCTCGAGTACCATTCCGCGGAGAACGAATCCCAGCGGGAATGTAGTTGAATCAACTCAGACATAGTCACGAAGCCAAAATTGCAATGGGCTATCCATAGCTTCAAACCATTTAAAGCATCTGGCCCAGATGGTGTAGCCCCAATTGAAATTCAGCAGTCAGAGAATCTTATAATAGAGTGGCTGTTAAAGATCTATAATAGTTGTCTTGAATTAGCGTATATTCCAGACTCATGGAAGCATGTGAGGGTAATTTTTATACCCAAGGCCGGCAAAAGCTCGCACACAGCTCCAGGGGACTTAAGACCCATTAGTCTGTCCTCCTTCTGTCTAAAAATCCTGGAAAGGTTGTTAGATATTCATCTGAGGCTCACTATAGACAGACAGAAGCTGTCAGTCTCTCAGCATGCCTACGTTAAGGGTAAATCGGTGGAGACTGCTTTACACTCCTTAGTCTCTAGGATTGAGTGCTCCCTGCACAACAAGGAGTTCTCCCTAGTGGCTTTCCTGGACATTGAGGGAGCTTTTAACAATATCAATTCAGACGCAATAATCGGTGCGATGCGAGACTTGGAGGTGGAACCAGCCATTAGCAGGTGGATTGAAAACATGCTTAGTAGCAGGATAATCAATTCACAGCTGGGTGCGGCGTCGGCCAAGAAGTCCGTGTGCAGAGGCACACCTCAAGGTGGAGTTCTTTCACCCCTACTCTGGAATCTTGCGGTAAATCAGCTGCTTGTTCGACTGGAGAGGGAAGGGTGCAAGGTGGTTGCGTATGCGGATGATGTTGCTATTAGTATCTCGGGTAAATACATATCTACTTTACTGAGGGACTTGATGCAAAACGTGCTGAACATTCTCTCTAAATGGACTACTGACTGTGGGTTGGGGGTTAATCCGACCAAGACTAAGCTGGTCCTCTTCACTACGAAGTATAAAATTCCTCAATTTATTGCTCCAAAACTAATGGGTGTAGATATTGACCTTGTCGAGGAGGCTAAATATCTGGGCGTGATCCTAGATAGGAAGCTGAATTGGAAGGCCAATATAAGCGAGCGCATTAGGAAGGCTCAGGTAGCTCTGTACTCTTGCAAAAGAGTCATAGGCAAAAAATGGGGGTTACAGCCTAAGGTAGCCTATTGGATATATACAGCTGTGGTACGACCAGTCCTTTTCTATGGGGTGCTTGCTTGGTGGACAGCCCTAAGTAAGTCCACATACAATAGGCTGATAACAAAGGTACAAAGAACGGCAGAGGTATTCATAAGTAGTGCCATTAGAACGACTCGAACGGCAGCATTGGATATTATGCTCAATCTGCTGCCTGTTAGGCTCTTTGGCGAAAAAATGGCTGCAAACTCAGCTATCAGACTAAAAGCTACGCATCAATGGGATGCCAGGAATATAGGTCATGCGTCCATTTTAAGACATTTTGAGGGTATTCCTGACTCTTTCGACTACATCACACCAATGTACGCCTTCAATGGTATGTGCAAGATCTCCATTCCCTCCAGGGACGAATGGAAGGATGGCATCCCCACTCATGTAGAAGGGGTTCACATCTACACAGATGGATCCAAACTACAGAGTAGGGTGGGAGGTGGTGTATTCTCAGAAGATTTGGATATTAACATGTCCTTTAGGATGCCCGACCTCTGCAGTGCTTTTCAGGCAGAGGTCGCGGCTATAGAGGCAGCACTGTCTTGGCTAAGGAAGAAGAAGATATCTGGACTTGATATTTGCATTCTGTCCGACAGCCAAACTGCTTTGCGCTCCCTGGATTCGGTTATTATCACCTCAAAAGCCGTCAAGAGCTGCCGCAAATCTTTAGACGAGATAGCTAAGCAGACCCGTCTGCATCTGTGCTGGGTTCCCGGTCACAGAGATATTCCAGGGAACTGCAAGGCGGATGAACTTGCCCGTGAGGGTACTACCATACCGATGGAACCAGATAGGTCGCAATTCGGTATTCCTATTGCCACATGTAAGCTCTTAGTAAATACAATATCCTTAGGAACAGCGGGCAGGCGCTGGTCTGAACTTTCAGGATGTAAAATAGCTAGACAAACCTGGCCAGAGATAAATGTCAAGCGCTCTAAGGACCTACTGGCTCTAAATAGACAAAGCATAGGTCCCGTGATTAGCGTCTTAACGGGACAGTTGACTCTAGGCACACACGGGTGTAGGCTGGGGATCGCCTCTAATGACTTCTGCAGGAGTTGCATGGACGAGGAGGAGGAAGAGTCTACTGCTCACCTGTTGTGCACGTGTCCAGCTTTGTCCAGAAGGAGGCGCACTTTCCTAGGCGACTACTTTTTGGACTCCTTGGGAGATATCTCAAAAAAAAAGATTAGCTCCATCAACAGCTTCTTTAAAAGCTCCAAATGGCTGGACCTTTGAAAGGGATGGGAACTGCTGTCCCATGCGGTATCACAAAGGGTCAATGTTGGCCTAAGTGCGCCCTTTTCGGGTGGCCGCTTTACCTACCTACCTACCTACCATTTCCCTCCATCACTCCTATTTATTTATTATTATTTGTCTTTCAAAGTTTGTATTTCTCTTCTCTCATGTCACTCTAATTTATTTACTTTTATTTCTCTTTTAAGTTAATATTTCCTACCGTCAATGTAATTTATATATATACTCGTATATATATATATATATATATATATATATATATATATATATCTATATATATATATATATATATATATATATATATATATATATATGTATTATTTTTTTTTTATATCGTGTTTAAGTTTTTATTTTAGACTCTCAAAATTGTTATATTATAATCCTGCTCCGACCGAAGCTGATCCTTTAGTTGATATTAAATTTTTCCATACCACTTCGTATAGGCAAAAAGACAACAATATACATGACCTACCCTGAAATCAGAGACAATAGAGACGGGACACTTACACCTCTAAAAAAAACTGTCTTTGTTTATCATTAGTTGCCTATATGGATAAGTTTGCTTATCATTGTTTAGCCAGAATTCTGAAGAAAATCAGCCACACTATCCCAGTTTTGCACATTTGTTAGTGTGCGCAAAACAAGAGTCATTTCTCTGTATTCTATGCCTGAAATAAAATTTCAAAATGCACTTAATTGTGACAGTTAAGTTGCAAATAACATCCCTAAAAATATGCAATATTTTTGGGATTAATTTCTACACTGAAGGAAATTTTAAAATAAGCAAGCATACTTTTTTGCGCTCTATTGCCAATAAAAAAATAAAATAACTAAAAGAAATGTCTGTTTGTGATTAATTCCCCAGGTGGGCGGCTTTCCAAAGGTGCTTCTGCTGAAGAAATTGGGTCTGTCAAAATAATGCATTTATGACAGAAATTAGCAGTTTCTGAGCAATTTCTCACACATTTGTACGAAAAATTGAGCAGCAAAATAACTTTTATGGAAAAACCAGAATAAGTACGCTTCAGGTTTTTCGAAATGCTAAGCAAATTACGAACATATCAAAGTCGAATATTTATAGAAAAAGCTTTATTTTTGTATTCCCGACACGTAATTCTTGTAGCGATATTCTACACGAAATTTTATGCTCTGTTCAGAAACCCCAGATATTAAAAGCATATAAAAATTCAAATTAGATATTTGCTAATTCAAATAAGGCTAAAACAAAAAATATATAAAATTTTAGAGTAACAACAACTGTAACCGCTTTGAAACCCATTTACGAATAATGTGTTTGTAAATATCAACTCACTTTAACGATCCCCAAGCAGATCCCTGCAGTTGAATCATACAGCAAAATTGAGGAAAATTACTGAGCAGCTAAAAATCTTGTTTTTAATAAATTCACGAAATTATTTGGGAAATAAGACGAATACTTTGAACTGCCGTCAATTCCTATGAATACATACGCACAGCATTGTATAACGACCAAACACTTCTAGTCTCATGATTACAATACTCGCATGTATTCGAGAGCTTGGCAAACTAATAATTGTTTCTCACAACAATCCGAAGTTGCAACGAAAGAAGGAAGCGAAAGAATAAACAATGACAAATTTGTCGGGTCTACCGGTCACATCCCTCCCAAGCAGTACTGAAATATTGGAACAGATACTTTTATAGATGGACAGGTGGAAGATCACGGCAGAGACAAAAACACACGATTTTGCTTTAGTTAAATATGCAGTTGTGCGCGTAGAAAAATATTCAGCTAAGAGCCTCACTTTGGAGACATGTAGCTTTGAGAACTCCTATTGTACAATTGATGGCTTGACCAAACCAGCTGCAATTAAGCTTAAATTCACTGAGTCACGTTGAACGGGTTTTATGAACATGAATAACAATAATTTACGCAAACACTGAAAATGCGTGCCGAGGTCAATTAACATCCCTCTCTTCAGAGTGTCTCTGAATGGGCAGATATTGCCCCCAACGCTTCTCCAGCCAGCAAAAATGCATTCCTAATTCGAGCTAATTAAAGTCATTTAGATTAATTGCTGCCTTTGAACGAAAATTAGAAAATAAATGCATGAAATGTGTATGGCGGGGCATTCACCACACAGCAATTGCGCCTATTTATGAGTCCACAAGAGCGCCTGCTGCCGCAACGCTGACGCTGCTATTTAAATAATGAATAATGAATTTGATTAGGCTCACAATACAAATAAATTCCAAGCCTTTGAGGTCATTGATAAGATAATTGTTGCTCGGAAAATGTCCACCAATATGTATTTTATCACACCATAGTACTCGTGGCCAAGATAATTGAGTAAATTGAGGCTCATTGTGCATCTTGAGTCCAACGTATTCCACAACCAGTGGCATGACAGCGCCTTGTTGTGTGTTTATAATTACTTTTATTATTGGAGATCCTCGACTTTATTTTGGAGTCTATCACCGATTGCTACAATATCAGGGCGTGTGTGTCTGAGGAAAGTCAACAAGAGTCAAACGAATCTGAAGCAAGACTTGAACGAGGGAAAGCTTGTCCAAAATAGCACGTGCAGATATGCACTTAGAAAGGCTGAATGCAGAGCCGTATTTCCAGAATTTGCTGATAAATTAAAGAGCTTGAAATGCAACGAAATGAACCGAATTCAAGGTTGCTACAAGTGAAATATGATAAAAAGCCATACAGCATTCAAAGCATCACACATGTTTGCGCCAAATCAGCCCTAGAGAGAGAGACAAGAAGAGAGAGAGAGGGAGAGAGAGGGAAGAAGAAGAGAGAAAGAGACAGGGTACGCGTTAGAGGGTATGCGAGAGAGGGTGTGCGATGTGATAAAATAGATTCTATCATCTTTCATTCTTATTATTTTATTCCATCATTCTTGGTATACTAGGAAGGGCATGCGAGAGAGGTATTCAAAATAAAATATTTCCGTGCAATTTGTTGAATGAAATCGAAACCATATCATTAATGCAGCTCACTCGAGTGCAGCGCTTAAATACCAGTAAACAATGCCGCATGCAGTGGGCGCAACACACATGCCCACACGTATTCCGGACTAGGCCGCTTCTGAGGCATGTGCTCAGATACATTTTCTGGTCGTATCTCACGGATACGCTGCATTGCGTTGAGCTGTTCTCTGTGTGTTCATTAAGCATTTTTCTTTCCTTATCAACCGCAACTACCGCTGAAAAGTTCGCTCGCTCATGTAGTCGCGCTTTTGGCCACCCCGCATGCACTTTTAATTGCAGCTGCGTCATTTTTATTTGCATTGGCGGTTCAGTTATTGTTGTTGTTGTTCTGTTTGTTATTATTGCTATTGACATTATATCTCTGTATTATTGTTGTTGTTGCTGTGGTATTTAGAATACCAATTTATTGTCTTCTATGCCAACCAAAGCACGTAGTGGCAGTTATTTAAGTTAGCAATCACCACGACCCCTCGCACTCAGCCCATACCCCTCCCACCACCCAAATGCAAACGAGAATGCACCGCCTCTGTCAGTGGGGTGGGGATTTTATTCGACCACAAATAAATTCGTACTGGCAGGCTTACGAATCTAAAGGCGGAATAAAATTCTTCAAAGGGTTCTCCAATCAAGTCACTCATCCCTCGTAAGGCTCTCACGTGCGTCACAATCGGACACTTCAGCCGGAGAATTTATGATGTCTCCGATGTGCCGGAGCAATTTAATTTGCATTTGATATTTGAATATGAGTGGCAAACATACACACACCCACACAAATCCGTTTAGAGAAGTGCAATGAGCGGCCACTTTTTTTTCAAGTTGCATGAACGTCATGTGCCCATAATAGAAACGGCGTCTCAAATGGCAAAAGCTGTAAAGATTTGTAAAGATTTAAGGCCTGATTGATATTTACTGGAAGCGCAACCAGAATGTTAGTAAAATTAGTGAACTAATCGACTAAGCTCAGAGCTTTTATACACAGAAATCATGTTTGCAAACTCAATCAAGCTCCTACGTGAATTGTCTGGTCAGGATTGTGCAATGTGACGCTTACTTGTCCCCTAATAAAGGGCGCTTTTGTTTTTCTGAAAGATCTCTCAATAACGAGTTCATTGTAGCGGTCGATATGCGCATTTTCATTTCTATTATTACATATTACATAATACATTTACATACAATTACACAATCGATCAGGCGAAACAACAAAAAATCGAACTGCTTGGATTATGTCGAGAATTGGACCTGTGAACTAGGTTCAAAGATCGATTGACCTGACAACTCTGGAATATGTTCTTTGGACACGCGGAATTATACTGATAACACATCAAGAATTGTTGGATGGAAAGCCAAAATTACCCAAGAATTGATTGATAGTGAAGTCAGAATTGCCTCAGATAGATTCACAAAATTGAGCCGACCGAATTTGCAGTATTCCACAACATTCTCAATGTTCTTTGTTTGTTATCAATGACCGGTATTTATTATAATTATCTACAATGTGTAACTCCGATTTATCTCAATTATCTCATAGCAAAAATATTTAAAAGATACGCACTCACCTGTTGATTCAATTCATCATCAATTGGTGGCAGCAACTTCACGGTGCTGCCATTCGTCATGTTGAAACTGCCGTTGCTCGACGGATTCTTCATGGGCGACACTCCTGCTCCGGTGTATGGATAATCACTGCTAACAGCCTCGTGGCTGTGATAGTCGGAATGGATGTCGTTGAGTGTGTTGTTGCTGCCGCTAATTGTAGTAGCCCGACTAGTGCTGATGCGACTAGAAGTGGCTGTGTCCCTGCCGCTGCTGCCTCCCACTCCAATGGGGGTGCATGTGGTTGTTGCTCTGCCAACACGACCGCCGCCATTAACATTGCCAGTGGAGACGCTGGAGATGTAGCTGCGTGTTGTTTGTGGCGAAGGCGTTACTGTCACTGATGTCGCTGAAGTAGATGCGGCTGCATCATCGTCCTTTAGACGTCGCATATTCAGCCACGACATGCGCTCAAGTTGCTTGCGATCCATTGTCGCTGCGTTACTGTGACTCTCACTGTTGCGCGTCCCAGCAATGCCGCTGTCTGCGCTCATATTAGCATCGCCGCCAATCACGTAAATGCCACCCGCCGTTCTGTCACTGAATACACGCAACGGTTCGGGGGGTGGTGGTGGCGGCATTGGTGGCGTTGGCGGCGTACCAACCACCAACAATTGTTGTCTGTTCACCGGGACCGTTCTGTGAATTTTCAATTGTTCGCCGAGCAACTCTTCGCCGGTTCTACTCTTGTACGCTGAATTCATGCTAATGAGATCGATGCTAATCGACGCGGCAGAGTATGACAGAAGCCTCCACCTGATTTGGGCTCCAAGCTATTGTCAAGGCCGTAACTGCTGCGGCTACTGTTGTTGCTGCTGCTGTTGCACCTTGCTGTGCTTGTGGCGTTAACTGTAATAAATAAAGAAAAACTTCTTCATTCACTTCAAACACTGTGTGTGCGATAATTTCAACTCTGATAGAAGAGGAAGAAGAACTGGTGTGCCGATTGATTAAGCTTCAACTCATGATTCACCAGTTTTATCAGAACTGCGCTTCAGTTCAGCAAATGTTGTTTCAACACTCGAAGTAAACCTGTTTCACGAACGTTTATTCATTCGCACCCGGGGGTCAATGTGGAATGTTCAACGTGTAGACACACAATAAATACATGCGTCCATTGAAGGCAATGATTCATAAACTTAAGATAACGCTGATACTCACTCATCTCAATCCTATTCTCTGCGCGACACTGCAGAAAGAGCTTTTAATTAATACTGAAAATGAAATAACGTTCAAATGAAAGAGCAACGATAAAACTGCTATTTGAGAATTCCTCACAATCTCAGAGGTGGACAGAGGACAGTCCTCATCTCCATTAACAGAAAGCCACGAGTGAAGGCCCATGGACCAACACTCGGCCATAGATATTATTATACGAGTACCCTATTTTCGGTATTCTTCGGTCTTCCAAGTACTTTCTATGCTGATTCATGGCATGATAAAAGGGAAGTGTTTTGTATTTTCCACGACTGAGTAGTGTGCCAAAGAACTGTGTATGTCTGCCTAACCAAGGTACGCTAAGACCACTTGCGGGAGAACACCAATGTGAAAAACGGGAAAAATATCCATGAGGACATCCGCGTTTTTGGTTTTGATTCTGAGATTAACTATCGCATGAGTGTTACTTTCTCAGAATGCCCTGTGCGTATATAGCGGATATACGAGTGCTACGGAAATTGAATTAAAATCGCAACTGCTCTCTGAGAGTGCATAATTTGCTTTTAGAAGCTTGAATTTGCTACCATCTCAAGTAATGCACTGACACAAATATGTGGTGACAATAATATTGAATATGAAATGCATGTACTATAAATCGCAGTGTACTTCAAGGCTCTCTATAGTCTTATGATTTGCTTTCCATCATGACCATGGCACAATAAAGAAGTTTTTCCTCGGAAAACATTCGCCTTGCCTACCTAGAACAACCCAGATATTCGATCTTGAAAGGTGCCTTTGAAAATAAGCTGTCAGTTTGTTAGGATAGGTTAGACCTGTGCCCAATAAGGACAAAATGGTGAGAGGATAAATTTTGTTATGTTCTTGCGTGTAGAATGCGACTATCCCATAACTAAGCAAAACTCTATAAATATGTGTGTTAACTACAAAACTTAACAACCTTTCATATTTTCTGTTACAGGATGACATGTCAATTGCTTTCAACACAGAAGAGAGGTAATTCCAAGCGAGTAACCAGGTAATCTGAATTAAAATATATGGTATGGAATTATATACAAACACAAGAGGATTGAAAAAATAATAATTTTCTTATAATTTTAAGTTCTACAAAACACATTTTATAACAAAAATACAATACAATACAATTCCTTTAAAGTGTTATTACAAAAGTTCCGCAGACGCCAAGTAAACAGTATAAAATTGAGTTATTGACCATATAATTTATGTTTAAACCTTTTAGTGTTGAATTTAAAGTTGTCAACCTGATAATAAAATATTAAAATCGCTAACCAATTCTTCTGCAGTCGATTCTATCACCAGTTGTACAATTATACTTGTTTTATCATCACAATGAACATATCCATATCTTCAGAATGTACGATGAAGCACGTTAAACCTCCCTTCCCGTCTTAGAGAAATGAAGGTGCAGCAGGTGGCTGAGGATTGATTTCACTCTCTCTTTATCTCTCTGAAATAACTGCAACTTGTATAGTTTCGCAAATGGGATGGTAGCTTCGTAGATATCGATTGAAACTGGACAATTTTCGATTTTTTTTTTATTTTATTTTCTCTTCTCATTTCCAATCATTTTGAGAGCAAAATAACGTGCATCAATTATATTCCTATTGTCATGCTCTGTAGAATTGCAACGCAGTTGTTTGGTTGACTTGACTTTCTATGTCCACCATAAAGCTAACTACAATACAATACTTTTTTTTAGGAAGCGTATGCAATATGTGAATGCTCTGGAGCTGGAAATCCTCAGTATTAAAAAATGTATTTTATTTAATTTAACCCATCCTAAGCTGAGTTTGGTAACCACACCAACAGATACCAAATCATGGGTTATTATGCTCGTTTCAACAACTCTGAGCAACACAGATTTCAGCAAGGAACCAAAAACAGACAAAAATCTATCTATCTCTAATGAAAGAAGATCTTCTCTGAAGTTCCAGTAAAACTGTCTAATTCAACTTACTCAAATCTATCAACCTGACAACAGGCAATTATTGGAGTAGGTCATGCAAAAACATATCTGCTCGAATGAAAGTCTGAGGCATTAGCGAATTAGCCAACCGCGAGGCATGTTGATTTTTTTATAAACTCCCATGTCGGTGAAAGAGAATTGCGTGGAACGCAGTGAAGAACTTTAACTCATGGAGGTCAAATAATCAGCTAAAACAACAGAATTAATGGTAATAATAATGAACATCAAAAATAATAATGAAGAATTACTGAACACTTCAATATACAGATAGTATCCCTATAAATTGAGGAATTGTCGAGAAATAGATACGAACAGAAAGCAGCACACACGATATCACCAAATTGCCGCCGGAGTTGTCACTAATTCCACTTACTCAAATCTTTCAACCAGAAAACAGGCAATTATTAGAGTAGGGCAAGTAAAAACATATCTACTCGAATGAGAGTCTGAGGTAAGAACACACAAAAAGAAAAAAAAACATCGAAAATAATAATGAAGAATCAATGAATACTTTTTCAATATACAGATAGTATCCCTATAAATTGGGGAATTGTCGAGAAATAGATACAACAACAATTCAAGGCATAACTCTAAATTATTCTCCGGCCAAAGTTGTCACGTCCAGAGAGAATGCGGACTATATATATGAGGAAAACAAATGTAAATGGATTCGAAAGAGGCAGCTCGCGGCCATCAAAGGTGGGTGTCTCACGCGAGGTACCCAAGTGGACACAATCACAAAAATTTCTGTTTCCAAGCATCTGTCGCTGCTTCGCCCATGACAAACTAGGACGACCGAAGAAAATTCTAAAAAAATAACGGAAATAATAATTATTCCGTGTGTTCCTGGAAATCATGGTAAGTGTCCACACAATTGGTAGCAACAAGAAAACAGAGACATGAGAACACTCTTATTTAATTTTCACGAATTTTCCCTTCCTATGACAGTCAAAAGGTCCCGGTCACACAGCTGGTCACTTGGCCACCACAGCAATCTCCCTACTACTACTTGACAACCATTTTGTCAAATTCTTGACTGCACTTTTTATTTTGCTTACTTTTTGTGGGATTTTTGTTATATTTTTTCATCTTGTCTATTTTTGGTTTTTTATTCGTCTTCTTTGTTTCTGTATTTTTGGTTTCTTGTATTTATTTGTTTTATTTATGTCTTTTATGATATTAGAAGTTATTTGTCTGATATTCTCTTGTTTCGGGCTTTCTGTAGCCCCTTTTTAGATTTGATACAGGTCAAAAACTTATGAAATTTTGGACGCCCAGGAGTTTTCAGTGACTGTTCAATTTTGTTTGTTTGTATTGTTTCGTTCAATTTCTTGCAAATTGAATGCTTTTTTTCAAGTTATCAAAATTGTATGAGAATAGTTTATGAGTAGAACACTGGTGTACAAAATTATACCGAATATTTCAAAATGTGCGGTTATCACTGCGGGCAAGTGCATATTTTCAACCAACAGCCCACGTTCTGCGCTCTCCTCCGCATGACAGAACCTCGCTATTTGTAAATTGTTCGTGTGATAAGCACACATGACTGTCATTTCCAAAAAAGTCCACTTGCAACGTCACGGAGAGCGAGTACACACGAACCCCACTCAACGGAGTGTAACCTAAATTCACTTCAAGTGTCTGACAACAAGTGAAAAGGAATCAAATTGCACCAAGCTAACAAGTAGCCAACCAGTCCCTGATGCACCTGTGCGACTGCAACCGACGCACTGCCATACACATGCTCGGGCTCCTCCTGCAGCGCCACGCAGCTCAGCGCAGCACAGTTTTCTTTGTGCACTCGAATTGAACGAAAGAAACAAATGAAGTTCTACACTGCCATTAAATGCAACCGGGTGTAACCAGAATTGCCACTACCAAGTTGAAAGTCATGCTGGCTGTGAATTACTTAGGATCGGAGGCTTTACAAAAAATGCTCGTACTCATACGCGGAGTCCCATCGTTTTCACATGCCTTCAAGTGTGCGCGTTCAGAAGCCAAGTTGACGGCTCCGAGTTCATTAAACTTGGAGCCGAAAATACTCATGATTTCTTTGCACTTTTGCCTTTTAAGGCAAGCCTCAAGGTGGCCAAGAGCGCCAAGTTATTAGCGTCCAAAGTGGTGTGGTGTAGTTATGCATAGAAAAATAATCTTACCGAATTTGGTCAAGATGATTACTTACGAAGTACACGTTCGCAAACAAACACATCACGTATTTTATAGAATTGGTTTGTGTTTTGTTTTGCTCTCTTTGTGAGGGCTCCTCTGTTCTTTCCAATATTTTTAAATGTATAAAAGTGTGCATGTATAAAAGATTTCATAAAAGTCGAACAATATACCATTATAAAGTTTCGGATTTTATACTAAACTATGCCAGATCTTATTCAGGCGGCATAGTCAATAAAATAATATACAGTTTACTTGGCATTTATGGAACTTTTGTAAAAACACTACTATATTTCATTAGAAGGTTTACAACTTTATACTAATCTTTAATAGGTCTTATTCAGATGCTACACAGTAAGTAAAAACTAATTCAGTTTACTGAGCAGCTATAGCTCTGCAATGCACTGCAGTGTTGTTATAAAGCGTTTATAAAGTTGAAAATAATAATCGTTTTTTTAGTATCTTTGTAGTTGCTGTAATAAAGTGCTTATAAAGTGTATAAAGTGTCGTTATAGTTTTCATTCCAAGCCACCTTTTCAGACTCCACGGATCGAGCTCATGCTTTTGGTTCAAACCAATATCGAACTTGTTTCGAAATGTCTATATCGCTTATAGCAATTTATTTACAAAAGTTTATTAAGCTATTTATAAGAGTCCTTATATGTGTTAAGCTTTATTTATGAAATAACATTTTTATGCAGTTATAAAGAACAATATAAAAATCGACTATCTTGGGTGTGCACTAGCTGGAGACATAACAAGTAGAACAACATTATACACTTGCCTATCGACACACTAATTGTCAATGTAGGGTACCGGTATAAATTGTAATGCCGTACAATGTTCAACTTGTAAGATAACTGGTGGTAAGGCCAATGTTTATTAGGATAAGCTTTCTAAAGAAAAAGACTGATAACAAAAGTCTTCTTTTGCATTAGGTTTAAGATACGAAGAAAATGCTCTTTCTTCAAGACAACGCACCGGTTCCCATAGCATTAGATACGATGCTAAAATTACGTAAAATACACTTCGAATTGGTTAATCATCCACCTTATAGTCCAGATTTAGCTCCTAGTGACTTTTTCCTGTTTCCAAACTTGAAAAAATGGCTCGCAGGAAAAAGATTCATCTCAAACGAAGAAGTGATTACCGAAACTAACGCGTATTTTGAGGGGTTCCCGAAATCGTATTATTCAGATGATATAAAAAAGTTGGAATATCGTCTCACTAAGTGTGTCGAAGTAAAAGGAGACTATGTTGAGAAATAAATTGTTTTTGAAAAAAAAAATGTTTTTTTCCTACTTAGGTAGCTTCAATATCAATCCGCCCTCGTATGTACAATTATTGTTAGTCTTATTATAAAAGAATTCACCAAATTAAATAAATGTATTAAAAAAAAGTCTTCACAGAACAACGATGAAAGCGGTTCGACAGAATTTGATGGTGTAAAATGATTGGCAAAAATGCAGTTACTGTAAATCTAAACCTAAGTATCGCAAGGTTCAAGCATTGAACTCTACAATTCTTTCCGACAAACATCCATGATTTAGTCTGGCGAATAATACTAGCATCAATTCAACCAAAGTATTATGTACGGGACTTCAAGAAAAGTGAACAATTGTAGATGGCATGATTCAGAGGACAGCTGTGTACAAATGGAATACGATACTCGATGATCGATAACAATTCCGCGTAACATCTTCAAACCCTGGTGAATTATACTTTGCAAATTTATACGGATAATCATACAGATATCAATGCATAAATATTCTGTGTGTATCCATTATCATGCTGAGGGTATATTTGGGTTACATTGCAGTCAACTACTTCACTATGCGAACGCATAAGAGTGAAATCAAGCTCTAATAGAGAAGCAGCACTTTACAAAATTCAGTGAAATAAATAAAATGAAATTAATTCAAACTTTTGTAGCATTGTTATTGAAATCACAAATTGACAGGTTCGCATTCACTTTAATTGAAAATGATTCCAACATAAAACATCGGTAATTTGTTAACATCATCATGCATCATGGCGTTGATGTACTTATTTACGAATGGTAGCAACCGGGACAGTGCCATTCACGAAAGGCCAGTGCTGGTAAAAGCCAAGTACAATGCCTACTACAATGGAACCATTGAAGCGATTGAACTGAATTTGGTGTCGCCGCATCAGTCGTGCTTGTCTAAATATATTCGGGGGTTGAACAAAATATTGCCGTAACGCACTTTTCGGATCTGGTAATACGATAAGCACACCCTTCTCACACACCCTATACACATTGTATATATGTAGCTCTTAAAGTTTTTGCGGATAATTTTAGCTGGGATTTTATAACCACACAAGCCAGAAAATCTTAATTATTATGCCTTAAAAAATGCTTAATTTGCAATAAATTGCAAATCAAAAAGGAGTCAATTTGAAGCATGAAGCAATAAAACGCCCATATACGAGTATGTTTATAATGAACAACCGTCAATGTTATCAGTTTTAAAATGCATTTTGGTTTATTTTTTACTCGTACAATTTGCTGTAAATGCAATGATGTTGGCTCCCAGGACCTTTTCACGAGACCAACAACACTTGTGCAAATAAATCCACTTTTAATTTGGGCACATGTGAATGTTTGTAGTAGCCAACCCAGGACTACCTAATTGGAATGGAAACTAAAATGGTATTCTAGGAACTCTCCATTCAACTCAGAATTCTATCCACATAAATGGATTTTAATTCCAAGTACATGCAAATTAGGAGGAGACCTAATATGTTGGACACAAAAGTTATGGTTGGGTAATTATGCTATGATTTCTGCATTCAATTCAAAACGCTGACGAAGAAAAATACAGGGACACTTGAAATTCTACGGTGGCCAAATGCATTCAACGGACACTCCACGCCTAAATGCCTGCAGTAACCGAACCAGGTGAATGCAAATGCAATGAATGTGAGCGGCGTTAACATGGAAGAAACAGCATAGTGATCATAACGATGTACACGGAAAACTTAAAAGGGCTCTATTTAGAAATATTTACTTCAATTATTCAGTGAAACTCCGCGGAGCGGGTTTCTCCGTTCATTAATCAAAATGTTCTCTATTACTTTTTTACATTACTGCTTGCCCAGCCATTTTTAAATCATTCCAATCACTGAATAAGTGAAGAGGGTAGTTCTAAATAGAGCCCTTTTAAGTTTTCCGTGTACATCGTTATGATCACAATGTTGTTTCTTCCATGTTAACGCCGCGCACATGTACCAAGTTCCCTAACAACTGTTAGGAAAATCCATTTTACTTTCATTTAGCTTCATAAACAAAGATTACTTTCTTTTCTGTAATACAAAATATTAGGTTCACTACCTTCTAATTTCAAGAGGGCTGAGATGGTGAGGTATGATGTGGTGCTTTATATATTTCACAATTTTTGTTACTCTAATTTAATGTGTTCACTTACAACAGCCGCTTTCAGCTCTAATTAATGCAAATGCAAAGCAGTAGTAAAAGCATAAATAGCCAAAAGGAAAACCAAAACAAACAATCAAAGAAACAGAAACAAAAACAAAATGCAGAAACTAACAAATACAATTCAAATCAGTTGACGAATAATTAGCCACAAGCGAAAAAGAAATACTGAATTTAATTGTATACAAGTCAATCAAAAGCTTGTACTGTGATCTCAAATAAAAGTAGCCTCAATTGTGGCAACAGCAAGTCCAGCTGTGATAATTGGTTCACAAAGAGACATCGAAAAAAGTTTGATTTCATAATTTCTTGGATGGAATGCCGAAATGAATGATGCCACCAAAATGTGCAAGTTCACTGTACGCAATTATGCTGAAAATTGCAGGGAAATAAGGCACAGCAAATGCATAACGTTGCGTAATGGTGGACTTAAGAAGCTGAGGAGAGACAATTTTAATGTGTTCGTGGTGTATTCGAGCCAACATTCATGTTATCATTAGAATAGTGGAATAGTAACTGAAACACGTATATTATTTCTGTTCCAAGCAAAGTACAAAACTACTCTTCTAAATTAATGATAAATGGATTCGTTGTGAATGAGAACATGATTCCTATATATACAAATATTTCCATAAAGTATCATATACGATTTCTAAGATATAAGATATAAAGTACAATTTTGCTTGTGTGATAAATACCGCACCCAGTTGCTCAGTTGCACCCAATTTCTACCCAGTAATTGGTACTGAGACATTTGTCTTCTTATCAAATTTCACTGCAGCCGAGGCATATCGAGATTCCGTTTGTATGAGACTTTAGAATTCCAAATTATAGATATCCTAAAACATAAGCAATTAAAATAGTTACTAACAAGAAAAACCCGTTCAATGGTTTTTAAAATTTTCGCAGACAAACATAAAAATAGCATATTTTGAAGCTTTGGGGAGTTGGTATTAGACCAACCACCCAAGATCTAGCTGAGATGTGAAGCTTTACCATCGTCTTTTCTATCCATTATTGAGCGTATTTGAACGCAAAATACTCCTACTCCACCGCAGTAGTTCATGTGCTACTTACCTCACTTTTTAATTATCTGATAGGAGTATGTTGGCGCGTTCTCTATACAAGTTCCACTTGCAGCACTCAATTGCAGATATAGAGACGAGATCATTCAGGTTAAAAATGTGATGTTGTTGGCATCTCGAAAAGCCTCCGCACAAAATACCTGAAAACATGTAAAAAAAATAAATAACCGGTTATGAAGTTAATGGAAAAAAAAAAATCAAGTAATAATAATATTTAATTGCGTTTATTACGAAATGATGATTAAAATGTGTTGCGTCGAAACATTTTTTTATGCTGCTGGGTAGGTCAAGATCGTTCATTGATTCAACGACATTTGGTGTTGTCATTTAGGATTGACACTAACACGATGCGTTCGCTATGCAGTCGAGTGAGTGCAATGCACGTAAACGCACACACACACTCACATACTTATTTAAATAAGTACTCTAATTGTACTGTGATTGCTAATGCAAATTTATTTCATCAATTGCACGCAATAATTGCTCAAAACGACAACGCTGTGCGTGTTGACATTCAGCACAGCAATCGCTGCTCAGCTCATATCAGGGCAGCATTGACAGGGCGGGGCAGTAAGAGTGGGATTAATCTCGTGCAAATTAAATGAACTGCCAAAATGATTACGGTGTGCATTCACCATTACAATTAGAATTTAAGTATTTTATGTGCGAAAAATTGGCATTCGTTTTCTTAATCAGCAAAAAAGATCGATAGCAAGTTAGAACGACTACGAAAAACCGTATACTATGTGGATAAATTTTAAATATTGCTGAAGTTGCCAATATGTGTCAAATGAGGTTGTGGCAGACGTAATACTCTTCCCAAATTTAGAATACAGCCTGGAGTGGACAGTGCGGAAATATATAGATTAAGCTTTCTGTTCAATAGGAGAGAAGCTGGGGTCATTTCAGTCCGTTGAGATCTCAATAATTGCATAGAGTGGGAGATGAACGATATATGGTTCAATAAGCGTGAGCGACGTGTATCGAAGAAGTTGGAACGATGAGTTGTATGATATGTACGCCCACACGGATATAGTCAAGCGGCTCCACTAGTTTAGTCATGTTGAGCGACTAAGCTAAGAGGGTGTACTCTTCGACACACGCTGGTGGAACGAGCAGAAAGGCCAAGTGCTGGGGAACCTGTCTGCGCTTTGGTTTTGTCAACGCGCATAGCAAAGGCGACTGGCGAAGCTTTATTGAAAAGGCCATCAAAGAAGAAGGGAGATGAGAGCATCGTTTTCGGATTTTGTTAAATATAGCAAGTTGGTTTTGTTCCATAGTCCAACTTGCATGATAAAGTTTCGAACTAAGAGCTAAAAAAAAATAGTCTAAGAAATGAACCAAAGACGCAACTCAGGAAGTGATAATGATGAAATATGTTGTCGTGGTACTCTACTTTTGACCTGTACTATGCTATGATGTACTATGATACGATATAGGCATGATGATACGATATAAACAGGAAGTCTGGCGTTCAGATCATTTCTGAAGTGACTTCACATCGTAATGGGGATAATAATATAAATAAATAATAAACAAAAAATAAAAAAAATATATACATATATATATTTATAATATATATATATATATATATATATATATATATATATATATATATATATATATATATATATATATATATATATATATATATATATATATATATATATATATATATATATATATATATATATATATATATATATATATATATATGTATATATATATATATATATATATATATACATATATAAATATATATATATATATATATATATATACATTAAATATATTATATAATATATATATATATATATATACTCGTATATATATATATTTTTTTTTTAACTTTTTTTTTTATTTATTTATTATATAATATATTCATATCTACCACGCCTAATTTTGGGAGTACCAAACATTTGCAAACTAGCTTAGTATAACTTTCCACCTTCTTTATACTGCGTCATATTCCCGTTGTACATTGGATTCCTAAGAATCAAAATTTTTTCGCTCGATAACCACGATGAACGCTCACACAACTCTCCATATCAACGCTGAGCGCACAACAAAGCCCTGCTACGTGTACAACCGTGGTTGTTGCTATGTGCACATTTTAATAGAAACACGCTCTTGCACCAAACAAAGTGCACATTTGATAACTGCTAAAACGGAAACGAAATGACAACGTGCTCCTTGTTAGCAATTTGGTTAAACATGTATGTAAATATATAAGTTATAAAAAAATCAAATATGAATGGAAAGAAATTCAAAATTCTTACAAAAAAAAAATGGAAACAAGTGCCGCTGCAAGAAACTCAAAATGCGGCTCGTGATTTTGTGTGACCGGCTTTCCTCTGTAATGTTATTAATGCCGAGTGCTGAGCTCTATTAACTTTCCACAGAAAATTTGAAAACGAACACCTGGGCTCACACCATGCCACACATTTGCACATACAAATGCACTTCTTATTTTTAACACACTGACCCGAAGATTTTACAATTTTTAATGCACAAAACAAGCTAATTGCAATCGGGAACACACACGTCCGTCGCGTTGCCAGAGCCAGAGACCTTAGCGTTAGATTGTGTTACATACATACATATGTATGTACTTACAAATGTACGTTTAGGCCACTATCAACACTTGAGCTGTGACACTAATTTTTGTTTCTTTTTTATAAACTTGTTTTAAAAATTAAGTTAAAATTCCCTGCACTTCAATGCCGAAATGAATGATTGTCATGGAAGCCGGCCGTGTATACCGCGTCATACACTCACATGCCATGCTAAAACCGTTTCAAACCTTAAACTGAACACAAACTCAAAATTTGAACCCGACATCACCTGTAAAGCTGAGCGCGCTGGCACTGGCACTGGCACTGGCACTGTCACTGGCACTGGCGGCTCTACCTGTGGTAGCAGTAACGGCCATTTCCCCTGCATTAAAGTCTCGCCGTTTTTGCTGTTGTTTGTTATGTTATTCTGCTTCTGGTTTTTTTTTCAACCTCTCCCGCTCTGCTGTGTTGTTGGGTTTTGCTGTTTATTGACTTAGTTGAGTTGCCTCACTTGTCACTCACTTGTGAGTAAGTTGGTAGGATGCACTTACATGCATACGTACTTTGCCGGTAGCCTGGCATTCGTCTCAGCGGAAATGCATGACGAAACGTTTTCGTTTTCGGTTTCGTTGACAATTAACAGCTGCAGCGAAATATACGAGTACAACAAACACATTTCACAAGTGCAAGTCCAATGGAGAGTACACAACGACAGTCAGATTGGTAGTAAGAGAGAGAGTGAAAGAGAGAGAGGGGGAGGGCATATTTGTAAATGATCTTTCACAATACTCGTAATTGAAATAGAAAATAACAGAATTCCTAACTTATAAAATCAGTTAATATACTGTATTAATACATCACATTAAAATGATTGATTGGTGAAGACAACGAAAAAGAGACACAGGCGGACAGTCATCAAAGTGACGCAATTGTCCAAGCAAATGCAATTAGTTGAAATAAAATTTTGAAGCTCTGACTAGTTTCCACAGCTAGCAACTTGTGGATGCACAAAACAGATACCATTAAAAATTGTATATTAATAATGCGTTTCAACCATATGACAACTGGTGGTGAATAATCTACATCGACATAGAATACAACTGAGTTGTATGTTTTAAACAATAAATTTAGTAGACATTTTTCAACCCAATATCTGAAAAAATCAAAAATTTCCACATTTGTTTCAACTGATGACGAAGACCATATAACTATATATGTAAACAGATGTAACTATTGAACTTAACACGTTTCCGCGACAACAAAAGACTCACAAATTTTCACATACTTTGTATAACTGCAAGCAACCACACTCAGACTCACACATGAACTAAAATTAAATGTGAATTGCTATTACTCAATTTAAACCAAAATGCTCAAGAATTACTCATGACTTGACGCGTATTCCCTTCGACTTTTACCAACGCCGAAACAGCAATTAATATACACAAACAGTCACACATACCTACATGCGTATGTGTGTGTGTATGTACATATCCTGGGAAGACTTCATGTCAAAATTAAAGGTTAAACAAATGCCATGGAAGCAAAACAGGAAATTAATCACTCAAGTATTTAGTCGCAGCAAATGGTGGTTAAAATTCACAGGGGTACAAAAAGCAAACATCATATCCTACCTGCCAGGACTGCTGCCTACGCACTGAACAAGTAAGTCGGGAAATAGGAAAAAGATCATCAGACAACCGTGAAATCTAAGCAATACCCATATCCATGTCGAACAAGACCTATAAATGAACAAATTCACATGCTCAAGGTCAGTCACAATTGGCGACGACGTCAATTTTCTGAGCTTGTGTAAGGATAATTGATTTGCGTTTAATGTTTTTCCGTTTTAGCACTCAATTTGCGTAAAGTGCCATGCAGCAGAAACAGTCAAATAGTAAATAGTTTTATAGAGTTTTAACAGCGAGGTACAGTTGAAAAGTTTCGGAAATAACCGTTCTTCTCGGCTGTTTATACAGCATGCGGTGCTGTCAAAATGCCGCACAATTACTCCCTCTTTTTTGCCATCTACATAAAATGATTCTGAATGAAGTTTTGTCTCTGATCATGTGCAGTCAAAAGCAACATATCGCAACAAATTTAGCTGATGCCACCTGCTAACTAAAGATGTGAACTCAAGATCTGATTTAAATGAATATATAAAAATCTAATAACCTCACAAAAACTAATAATGTACGTGCATATCCATATGAATTAATCCTCTTTAATATGTACCACAAACCAAATTAATACTCGTAGAACTATTAAACTTCCTTGTTGGTTTGTAAAAACCACACCCAAGCAACGTTCAACATTTTAACTGCTAATAATTTAATTATAAGAAACGTTTTCAGTTTTGAAGGGCAATAAATTACTATTTAAAAATAAATCTGACACTCCATTGAATAGAATCGGATGCGATGAAAAAAATAACATCAAATCAGCTACCGTAGCTCATTCTAACGCCGGTGTACACAGCGTCAACATCTCGCTTGGTGCAATTATTAATTGCATTAAAAATAATTCTCGCAATTATGTGGAATAATATACGAGTACGTACGTCTTTTTTTCATTACTAAGCCCAGCAGTCAAGGTTGAATGGTAGAAAGGAAATTTGCATTACTAATTATAAATGGCTTTGTGGAGAACTCTAAGATAAAAATAGAAGTTATAAAGGAAGAAGCATCCGATACGAAGATTCATGCAAAGCTGTTAATTACATTTAAAATAACAATTATAATTGTTTCATTATATATTTTTTTATGTTTGTTGTTGCTATTTTCAAGTAAAGTTAGTTAATTCCCAATTGCACGCAGCTGCTGAAATATTCGAAATATCTAAAGTCAATAGAGAGACTGTGCATGCGAGCATTTCGTAAGGCTAAAGTTCAAAGATTAACTGAGCAAACACGTGTACGCACACATGAAATACAAACATTCGGGCCGGGACAGATATGCGATAAGGAAGACAGTTTAATAAATTTAAATGTGAATACGCATGCATAGTTTCCGCATTAAGTACACAGCAGATTCGGATATACTCAGAGACTAAATACTGGTCTGCGGAATCTTCAGATCAGAAATCCAAAGCGATTATTCTAGTAATAGCTAAATTCAAGTATTATTTTCTAAGAGATCTATTAACTAATGAACGGTTTTTTTCTCAAAAAGCGTATGTACTCGTATAGTTGGAAGGACAAATTTGAAGTAAATAAAAATAGGATTCCATAATCCATTACCTTCCTTCCATAAACATTGAATTCAGTATCAAACGAGAATAATGAGCTTGAGTTGAATTTTCGTGAAATCTATAGTAGCTTGACAGAACTTGTGGATGTCGGCAAATTCCAAATATCAACCATTTTGGCACACTTTTTACTATCTCTGCTCAACTGGGTGCATGGACACCGATTGAATGCTTACGCCAAGCATTTTTACACTCAACGAAAACCGAACAATCAGCGAACTCTGTACCCACAAAGAACTTTTCGAAGGTCAGGCTACGTGTTGCAATACAGAAAGCAGAAGTAGTGTGGGCCGAAGTGTGAAAACTGGTGTGATGCACACAATTTCAAACATACTTAAAAGGTTTTCTCGCAAACGTATTGAGTTATCAGTAATTAAACTCTCTGAATAAATGTCATAGTTTTGTTACTCATTTACAAAAGGACATTGATCGTATGCTTCTAAAACAAGGATCTATAAAATTTGGCATTATTGGCAACAAATACCAATATTATGAAGAGGACAGACTAAACTTTAATTGCCCTACCCATGACCTTCGGTGTATTTTGTCTAGTTACATATCTGTTGCTTCTGTTTTAATATTTTTGCAAAAAAAAGTTGTGTGATATTTTCACATTAGTTTTTATTTATTTTGGCCCAAATTGTAATGAAATATGGTAAACGGACAACAGTCAAAACGACGGTGCGACTGTCAAAATCGATATCCTCCTGTTGTGAACCCAGAGTGGAATTTTAATGTCTGCTCTGTGAAAAATACAAGGACCTTGCAACAAAGTTGTCCTTGAGTTTAGTTTGTGTTCTTTCTGTGTTTTGTCATTTTAGAAAATTTAATTTTCTGATGCTAGAAAAAAAATGTTGGACCATCATACAAAATAAATATACTCGTACTATGTAGGAAAACTATTTGTTGGTGCTTCGTTATAGATTTCAGCACGTCGTTAAGTTTAACGACATCGCTCAGTGTTTTGCTGCTCATATAGAAATTTAAAAATATATTTAAGAGTGCAGAGGAAGCTGACTCGAGCCCATCTAATAGCATCTAATCAATCCTAAACAATAATGTAGAGAGTAATATTGAAGAATGTTTCTATGATGATGATGCTAGAAACTGATTTCAAAAAAATTTAGTTCTCTATATCAGAGATTTGTGGTAAATTATGGTATATCGCTTTATTTCAGCTAATACTTTTGTGAACGCCGTAAGAACTCCAATACTGCACAGATGACTAATTAGGCTAACACTGAATTTGAGTTGTCCACATTATAAAATATAGTAAGAAAGCATGAGAATGTGGGATACGAGTACACGTTTTGCAATTCTCGCTTAGCGACTAGTATGTACATATATGTATATGACGTGGACTAGTCGAGTCGAATCAAGTCGAACGAGTCCGATTAACTAATGCTGCTAGACTCTCACAAAACTAAACAACTTTTGCCGTTTTTAATTACTGCCATAAAAATACAAGCGAAAAATTTAAATAAAGCAAACAGAACTAACGTCTGTCTAGAATAAGGCTAAAAGTATTGCAGATGATAACAATGACAAAAAAAAATTGTTTAAATATACAATATAAAAATACGTACACAGTCGCTTTAAAATAAACGCGTACATAAAGAAATATTAATATAGATGCATGAATTTAAAAACCGAAAAGATCAAAAAATTGAAGGAAAACTAATTTGAAACTAAAGGTTGGACATTTAGGAAATTAGTTCGAGTAATATCCACACAAGCACTATTCAGTTTTTATGGATGTATATATTTCTTTTCGAAAATTTTTTAAAAAGCTGAAAATGTTAACTCTTGAGAAGCATTGGTAGGTATAATAGTATTCCTGGCATATCTTTGAAGATGTTTGGGAATAAACTAGGTATAATGTGATATTTCACAAACGAATTGTAAAATACCGACATTGAATAAGTGTGCTCATTTATGAGTGGTCCAACAGTTTTGTATAAAAACTTGACAGCTCTGTCGTATATTCAAAATTGCTCAATCATTTAGTTCAATCATTCATCAGTCTGTAATAATAGAATTTTATATTCATTCTATTCTCTTTATATTGTAAAAACTAAAGATTTAATTTTCTCCAAAAATATCATACAATAGACCGACAAAAGGCAAAAATGTTTAATTGGTAACATTTGTTTTTAAACGCGTGTTTAAAAGCGTGGAAAATTTAGTCTCGTAGCTCAGTAATTTAGCAAACCACTTAATTAAGCGAGCAGAATTAAGCGGTATTTTTTTGAAAAATATACAACAAAATGTTAAAATATATATGAATGTATATGAAGGCACTGAGAAATTCAGTTATTAATTCAATTCAGCATTAAGAGAGTAATCTCGAAGCCAAAGTGCGGAAATATATCAATTGGGAGGGGGAGGGGTTAAAAAATTACTCTTGCTAATAGAAAAAATAGTTACAATATTACTAGAAGAAATATAAAAATGTATTGAAAATTAAAATTCAGTGTATCAGATGTGTCTAGTTTAGTTTGGAGCGACTGTTTTCATGTACATACATATGTACATATGAGTAAATCAAGAATGAAGTTGGCACAGAAAAATTTTTATAAAACATTTTAAATTCAAAAAGAGCCGAAGCAACAAGAACAACGAAAACCAGAATGGGACCATAACAAATAGAATAACAAGAACAAGAACGCACTTACCAACAAATCAAGTGCAATTCTGTTGTCGGCTGTTGACTGACCACTTGCTGTTGAAGCTGCCACGTTCTGAAGAAATTGCACCACTTTCTGTTCGGTCAAGCTGAGTTTGTTGAGAAAGTTTTTTTCAATCTGAGTTGTTTTCATTAAAAACACTGTTAAGGGTAATTCCAGCGCCATAAATAGATAAAGGTATTTAAGAGTTAGCATGCATATACATATATACATATGTTGATATAAGCGTATCTCTTACATGGGACAAATGTGATGCTCTCTCATAAGCTGCTTAACAGCATCTCTTCCTTTATTGTATGTATATGTATATGGATGTAGTCATATATTTTTGTTGCGCTGCGCTTCCACTTTTAAATACCATATATACAATTTCTTACGTGCAGCGTCCTTTTTGGTCATTGGGGTTGACTTATTCCATTTTCACTCATATGATCATTCTAATCTTCTTTAGATTGTGCGCAAATACATTTGTGTTATGTTCTTTTGTTTTTTTTTAAATTTAACAAAAACTTTTTACTGCGCTGCGCTTATATACTATTTACATACATACATAAGTTAATTCAAAAGATCATATTTCATTATAAGTTTTGTTTACTTTCTTTGCGGGATTCATTAAAAAAAATTTAGAATTGAAAAAATTCTCACTGGCCCAGTCAAGAATTGTGTAAGTACAACTCTGCCACTCGCTCAACTACCAACCAGAGAATACAGAGAAAGGTCTCTCGTTTTGCGCACACTTACACACGCGCAATACTGTAGTAGTATGGCTGATTTTCTTCAGAACCAATAGCAAACAAACCTATACAGATTGCCAACTAATGATAAACAAAACATTTTTTTAAGCGTTTGAAAATTTGACGTTTAAGTGTCGCTTCTCTGTGTTCTCTGCTACCAACTGCACACACATATTCTCTTTCTACTCTCATTTCCACTTTCATTGTTGTTGTTCTTGTTTTTGTTGCTGTTGTTGTTATTATTTTGTTGTTTAATTTGAATGCTTGTGTGATTTCTTTTATGCATGACTTCACTTTCTCACATATTTGTACGAATCCAAATAATGCATTTTTGTTTTTAATTGATGCATCAACAGAAACGTTATTTTCTTAAATAACTAACATAAAAATTATACAAAAGCTTGTTGTTGTATAGTTTGAGATTTTCTTAGCTGCAGCACACCCAATGACAGTGTAACACAGGACGTAATGATGCAGTTTTGTTTATTTTTCAAAACATTTTCATTAACCTACCATGAAAAATAATTATCAAAGATAATTGAGCACAATTTGTCACAATTTCATATGGGCGCACACACAAAAAAACACAATTGTTGATCTCTGCAAAGGGCACATTCCTATATACATATGGGTACCCAGCAGTAAAGCCGAATTGTTGAAATAAGTGATATTTTTTCACTGCTTCCGAAAGGTCCATTTAGCCCAATACATGTTATAGAATGAATCGAACCTACAATTTCTTTTTATATCACCACCTCTGGGGTTTACTTTGATAATCTTAGCAACTAGTGCTGAATTTTACTGGAGGGTTGCTTCTAAGCTAATGCATTGCATTGCTCGTAAGCTCATATACTCGTATAAGTGGATGTGCATTATTGAAGTGACAAAGCACTGTTTCCTTAGCTGCTGCTTTGCATACAGATCTTAAGCGGATATACATACATACATATTTAAATCTGAAGGTAGTTTA